>BFEA01000069.1:685286-702786 GCA_003427395.1 Chara braunii | reverse complement strand
TCTTCTGCTGCTGCTGCTTCTGGTGTTGACATGGATGATGCTGTTGCTGCCATGAGTGATGTTGGTGCCGTTGGTGTTGAGATTGCCGGAGGCTCTGCCACGGGATCAGACTGGAAACCCCTTTTGAAATCAATGTATGCTTTGAGTCTGTGATTTCCGCCCTCACAAGTGGGTTCTTCCAGGACAAACGAGCTTGCAAGGCGAGCTTGAAAGTCGCAGAACTCCAGATCGTACAGGTGCGCCCGCTTGCACTCCTGTGGAATAGGACCGCCACCGCCGTTTGCAGAGCAGGTCTCACAACTGCGTACCGGCATAGGCACGACTGTGCTCCGCAGCGGCTGCCGCACAACAGCCTCTATCCAGGGGAGCTTCCTGCTGACTCGTGTGTACCAGTCTGCTCCCCCCATTCCGCAGAATGTGTGGTTGATGTCCACTGACCAGCTCGCCACTCCCACCTGAACCGGACATCCTCCTTCAATTGACAACACTGATAAAGGACTGCCACTGCAAGGAAAACCACGTTCACAACATGACAAAACCTACGTCAGTGCACGTGCCATGCTCTCTCTCTCTCTCTCTCTCTCTCTCTCTCTCTCTCTCTCTCTCTCTCTCTCACACACACACACACACACACACACACACACACACACACACACACACACACACACACACACTCAGCTTTATGCAGGCCTTGCCTTTGGTGCTCTTTGCTTATGTGCTGTGTAGTGTGGCTGCTTTGTCAGTGCTGCCTTGTGCTTCGCTGAACTGTTGCTGTGCTGCTCATCTGCTCGCTCTGTTGTCCATGCAGTTAGTTTTTGGCGTTGTGCAGTTGGGTTGCTTGGGCAGCATTGCCTGGTGCTCCGCCGAGTTGTTGCCTGCTATTGTGTTCCGCTTGTGGACAGTCTGCCTTCAACAAGGGTCAAACGGTTCATAACCCAAACCATCAGTACAGGGTTTCCACAAATTGTCGAGGGTTCACCCTCCTGATGAGTCGGTTCAACTCCGACGTAAGAATCTTTCATCATCAGTTTTCAACTTTTCACTTTTCTTGGTCTTCGTCATTTTGCGAGGAAAATGAGTGAGAGCGATATACAAAAATCCGAAATGCAACATCACATCAAAGACCAGATAGTCGTTAACCAAGCACAAAGTAGTATCCACTGATATACAAGCCAAATAAGAGCAATACAATGAATTCAAATGTGTATGTCAGCCCCAACTCGCCACCAACAACAAGGTATCCAATGTCGCTCCTCTCAATTGGTGCTTGACACCCAGCCTACTGCTACTCAGAACCTATTCTAGCCTGCAGGTACGACAAACTACCCACCAGAAGACCAGTGTACATGAAGAAGTCACCCTTACAGATCTCTGCATATATATCAGGTACGTGTCTCTTTTCCCCCTCTTGCTCACACCCTGACCACCCACAGTGAATTCAACCCCTGCCAGCCGTGCCAGATGACCACCATTGCCAGCACCAGCACCTGCGAGGTCAGCCCAGCTATGGCTGCCTCGTGCGCTGCAACTCGGCAGCCCATAGCCCACGAGTGCTCGTGCTCGCCTTCGGCCAGCGCGCAGCCCGACCTCCGAAGTGGCAGGGCTTACACAACTTTGCCCCAGCCAGAATGATTCGCCTGGAGGCTGATCACTTTAAATTCCTAAATGGAAAGTGTGCAGGGCCCGACGTATGCCTAGTAGCTTCCAATCGGGGCCCACGCGCTGCGCCCAAGTGCTTGTTCCAGATATGGGCCTGGGCCGACCCTTGAGGTCGCACAACTGTGCGATGTCATTGCTTGCCACATGCTGAATTCCTATTGGCTGGCGGCAAGCAAGTGACATGTTGGCCTCCTAGGCACTACCTTCAAAAAGTTGATCACACAGTTGTACCCTGGTTTAGAGCCTAAAAATAGGTCGTCAGGCTAAGAAGAACTGGCCCTCAAGGTGAGTCTTCCCTTCCGACTACATTTATTTGTTGAAGATGGAATGGAAGTCTGGATGAGTTTATGAAATGTCTTAATGAACAAATATCTTCTAATTTAGATTGGATTAACCAATTTATGACTGGAGCTCCTTATAATAGAATGGTAGTCCATTAAAGTATTTCATGAACTCATCCAAGCTTTCATTCCATCTCTAGCATGCAGTTCAAACTAGAAGGGATACTGCTTTCTTGCAAGGAAAGTTTTGAAGTAAGATGGAAAATTTTAAAAATGGAATTGATAATTTTAGTCTCAGAATGTAATTTTATTATAGAATTATTTTGTAATTCTTCTTCTTCTTCTTCTTCTTCTTCTTCTTCTTCTTCTTCTTCTTCTTCTTCTTCTTCTTCTTCTTCTTCTTCGTCGTCGTCGTCGTCTTCTCCTTCTCCTCCTCCTCCTTCTCCTTCTTGTTTCTCTTTGTCTTTGTCTACATCTTCTTCTTCCCCTGCCCTCTCCTCCTTTTCGTCTTCTCCCTCGTTAATAATTCATAGACTGTCACAAAATGGTTGTTTTTCCTATCTCGTCCTCCTGAAAAATGGTTGTTTTCCTTTCTGCTACTTTTAAGAAAATAGGTGTTTCTCCATTCTTTCTTGAAGCTCTTCCCATTTTTCACAAGAAGGAGAACAACGGTGCTCTTTAAATGTTTTTTCCTTTTAGAGAAAGAAAAGTCGGAAAACCCAACAAAATAGGAAAGAGAGGAGGAGGAAACTTAATTTGTGCCATGTATTGTATACTGACCTGTCCCCGTTGCATATACCCAAAGCTCTCGTAGAGCACCCGGCGCAGATAACCTCATCCTGGTCATACCACATGCTCACATTCATCTCCGGAATGAAATTGTATTCACGATCCTTAAACATGGAGTTGCAATCATTGAGCAAATGATCGACTGTCAAGGTCTGCAACATCGATGGCATAGGTCCCTCTGAACTTGTCAGAAGACTGCCCCATCCAGAGATGATTAGATCATGCCCTGTTTCCAAATAAGCTTCGTCAGGGGAGAGAGAGATGGATCGTACATTGAGTTCTGTGGAAGAGAAGGCAATCGGTTGTGCGAGTCTCACGATCGCAATGTCGTTGCTAACTCGTTGAGTGATAGATCCGTTGCCATTGATTCGCCCTTCCATGATGAAATCAGTGGATATCCAGAGTTCTGCTGCCCTCACGACCGTAAGATTGGGGTTCCCGACCGCTAGCAGATTGGCGGTGCCAAAGGCGATGTCCCAGTAATCGATCGTTGCGTTCGGGTCCTCGTTAAGCTTCCATGAGCTTCCGCCAAGTAACGACACGTGTTCAGTATTGGAGCCGTAGTTCTTGTTATATTTGTAGTAATCTCCAAAACAATGAGCTGCGAAAATCAAACCAAAAAAAGAAACAAAACAAAGAAGGTTCAGTCTTCAAACGTAGCCCATGTAGCTGGATGGTACACAGTAGTACTACACACATAAAAGTTAAAAACACAAGATCATGCGTTCAAAATTCAAATCCTGACAAGAAGCAGATGGAGACATAATAACATTAGGGGCTACCACCGTTTTGAAATAATAATAATAATAATAATAATAATAATAATAATTATGCAAGGAAAATGAGCGATAGCGAACTTCAGAAACCAAGCAGCATCATACACATGAGACCAGATAATCGTGACCTCGAACCAAAAGCAGAATTGGAACACAAGTTCCACCAAATAAGAGCACAGCAAAAGCTCATAAGTGACAATGTTGGAATAGTCTCATCATCATCAACAAAGAACCAATGTCGACATCCTATCTGGCGCTCTGCGCCCAGACTACAATTGGCAGATCCTATCTAGCCTATCTACAATGCCGCTGGTGACGTCAACAGCTCCCCGAAGTACGAGCAGATCTCGGCCAATGCCGTACGCCTCAAGCACCAGGTATGTCTCTCGCATCACTCACAACCTCGATCCCCCACTCACAGATGCCACGTGCACCCAAGGACCACCATGCGCCCCATCCAGCATACAGCAGCGCAGCTCGGCTATGGCTGCCGCTCATCCAGCTCGCCCGTAAGCGCGTGAGCGCTGGCCAGCGTCTATTGCAGCAGTGCTTGCGCAACATGCAGCCAGTGCCCGAATGAGGAGTGCTGGGGCAGGCACTTTCCTAAATGGAAGTGACCTGCATGCTGCGTGCGGCCTGCCTGCATTGGGCCTCGGTCCAGAAGCTTCCAGTAGGCCCCGTGAGGCTGAGCCCCAGTCCGAACGAATCAGGCCCAGGGCCTGTGGTGGTTACCCGTGCCCAACTGCCCGCAGCCTGTGTTCGGCCCATGTTGCATATCTGGCTCAAGGCCTGCCTCAGTTACATACGAAAAAGGCAGCCTGGGCCTGGGCGCTCTCAATCAACTGGCGCTGCGCAACTGCCTGAATTTCCCCAGTTGCGTGGTGACCCCAAAAATGGGCCTGTAGGCCTTGGTCGAGCCTGCCTTCACTTACGGCGGCCGACTGTAATGAAAATAGGGCCCAGTAGGGCGTGTCGAGGCCTTGAGCCTCGCAATTGCAATAATAATAATAAAATTAAAGGAGTTGAGTTCATGACAAATACTGAATGACAAGTGGAGATAGATATAGGTAAAGCAGACCTCAGGCTTATGGCTAAACGAAAAGCAAAAAGGATTTCCTTAAAGCATGAAGTGCCATGAACCATTTGCCAGTTTTAGACATTTTTCGTTCTGATATATGACTTTCTAAACCATTGTGTAGCAAGCACTAGGTTCAAGGAAGAGTGAGAGGTAGTAAATGCACACACAGACTCACACCCACACTCTGAAACAGAACTCAACTGGGTGTGAAAACACACACACACACACACACACACACACACACACACNCACACACACACACACACACACACACACACACACACACACACACACACACACACACACACACACACACACAAGCATTCACAAACACCAACTCCATTGCAGAACTCATACCTGACGGTCAGTCAGAGACGAGTACCAGAAGTAACTCGATGTTCAACTGGCGTACAACGGTCTGAACTAGAGTACAGCACAGGATGTCACACAGAATGTGTGTGACTGGTATGTATAAAGCGCAAGATGTCACACAGATGTGTGTGACTGGTACGTATACCAAAGAACAGCCTAAGGACTACCAGTAGGCTGGTCTCAGGGGTATGTCGGGAGTAAGTCAGAATCAGAAGGGTACCGATGGAGAATGTCTGCGGGATTGAAATGTAAATATGGTGGTACCAGGGCTATAGGCCAGAAAAGCAAAAGTCTGGTACTCAGAAGGAGGTCCGGCGATCGATCGTGCCCCTGGCCAGATCCCATCATGACACATTACTCCAGTCTCATGTACTTAGCTTGATGTCGTTGAGAAAACTCAAAGTCATGCCATCTTCATACATGCATCTGACATTTTGCACTTCAAGTCGGAGTGCAGAGAGAAAGTGAAAATAGAGTTTTTACTTTTTAGTATTTACTATTTACTACTTCTTAACAACTTTTTACCAACAAGCCTAGCTCAGTTGGTACACCCATGAACTATTGAAATACAGACCCAAGTTCGAATCCAGATGGAACTAGTTGAATGATTTTCTGAATTACCTGGGACCCGGTCAGCTCCACGATGATATCTCAAGCCTTAGGCCGTCGTCCTTTTGAACAAGAAAAAAGAAAGTTAAAAAAAAAGAGTTAACAACTTTACATGCACGCAGGAAGTGGAATTTCCACCCCTGCTCCATCAATGCACCTCCCCCTATTCACCACCCCGCAAGTCTTTCTTCTTCTTTTTTTTTTTTTTTTTTCTATTTTTCACGGTTTTAGTGCGAGTAGTATATTGTCTCACAGTTTGATTGCATGGAGCCGTCTTCTAAAATTTGGTGGTGGATTAACTAGGGGAGATCCCCGAAGCATGGGACACTGGACCCGTTTTCCAGTAAAAGCCCAAGCTGGGTATTGGCCCCAGTACTCCGGGTTGAGATGTGGAGGGATTCCCGGCCTCCTTTTGCTCATATATAAATGAGATCAAACCTTCATTAAAAAAAAAAAAAAAAAAAAAAAAAAAAAAAAGAAGAAGAAGAAGAAGAAGAATGAACTTTGAAAAATTAACGACTTGAATTCAGAAGAAAACTCGAGGAATGCAACGGGAAACGTTTGTCCGCTGAGGTTGGGAGTGTAACCGGCAAGCCCGTCTATTCCACCCCAGCCGTAAGATGGCTGAGCCGCTGAGGAGAAAATGGATGAGAGCAGCAGAGGCTAGCAACCTGCACTCCAGCTAGCTGCAGTAAGTTTGAACTGTAGTTAACTGCTGCAGCCTGCTCTGCCGTTAACTGCAGTAAATCTCTACTATAGTTAACTGCAACCTGCACTGCAGTTAACCCAGTGGAGTGACTGCAGTGAATCTGCACTATGATGATTAACTGCAACCTGCACTGCTGTTAACCAGGTAGAGTTAACTGCAGTAAATCTGTAGTTCAGTTAAACTGCAACCTGCATTTCAGTTAACCTAATAGATTTTTAACTGCAGTAAATATGTACTTGGTTAAACTGCAAACTGTACTGCAGTTAACCTAGTAGAGCTAAGTGCAACAAATCTGGACTATAGTTAACTCCAACCTGCGTTGCAGCTAACCGCAACCGCAACCTCGTACCATAGTTAACTGCAACCTGTACTCCATCTTTTTTTTTTTTTTTTTTAATAAAAAGAGGCTACGTAGCCCAACCCAATTTAATCTTCTGCCTAATTTGACAGGATGGCCTTTCTGCCCCTATTATCATTATTATTATTGTAGTCTTGCGAGGAGCCCCATAGCAGCCATATCCATGTTCAAGAGAGAACATGCGGAGAGTCGGAGGGAGATTGCACCATACCTGTAGGTGGGTTATACCGGCCAGGGGCCAGCCGGTAGCGTCAGTAGTCAGGACCGCAGCATTGGCCAGTCGCTGCAAGTCCCCTTCTGTCCCCTCCCCCTACAAACATCATTACTATCTGCTTAATGCCGATCAGGGGGTCCAACAGAGCCTCACTGCACCCAGCGCCATATAGCTGGGCCATCCTCAGGCCACGGATGGTGTGGCTGAGGACTGGGGAGAGGAGCGAGAGGTAGGTGCTGTGGAGAGAGAGCAGGAGAGAGCCGGTGGGCTCAGGGGCTCAGTGGATCTGCACATCTGGGTGCCATAGGTGCGCGGCACCAGCGGCCCGCACAAGGGCACGACCTTCAGCATCGTCCGGCGGTTCACCAGGTATATAGGCAGAGCAGCCTCCATCTTTGCCTCCTCCGTCTTCTTCCTCCTGGTTCTCCTCCAACCCTCCATATTCTTCTTCTTCTTCTTCTTTTCCTCATTATCTTCGAGAGAGAGAGAGAGATCAGGTGGCAGCTATTTGTGGGCCTTGGCGCCCAGGTTGCATTTCAGCATTGGGAGACAGACGGTTCTTTTTTGGGGATCTGACGAGGGGAGGATTTGCTAGGCGATCACATACTAGTATGCCCTTATCCTCTCCTCCTTGCTCCCACCTCGTCTATTCTCCCACCTCCATCCTCTGTGGCTTCCCTACCCGAAATGTGTGTGCGAGGAGGGGTCTTCTTCCATGTGTGTTCCCCCTCCTCGATTACATGTGTGATGATGGGGTGGGCGCGTTGAGTCAGTCAGGTCATATCTTTGAGTCTTCCGCCGCGCTACGTTGCTCTGTTTGTGTGTATATTGCCTGGTATGAGTTCCATTCGTCAAGTTGATTGCTCCTACGGACCTGCGCATCCCATCACCATCTGGGGACGCATCACTGGCAGTTTGGTATTGGAGCCCCCGGAGTCGTCTTCCCCCCAATGGCATGGCCTCCATGCAACCCAAGGTGAGCTGCACGCTGCCGTTCCGGGGCCCAAGGAACTGCATGCATGGCCGGGGTCCAGCATCTGATGGGCAACTGGTGGGTCGATCCCCGGTTCCAACCTGGTACTTTAGTAGCCCCTGTGCACAGTCAGAGCCCCCTGGCCGCATGCGCGCTCAGTGTGTGAATGGCTGTGGGTGGGCGCTGTGCGCGCTCAGTGTGTGAATGGCTGCGGGTGGGCGCGGTGCGCGCTCAGTGTGTGAATGGCTGCGGCTGGGCGCTGTGCGCACTCAGTGTGTGAATGGCTGCGGGCGGCGCTGTGCCCGCTCAGTGTGTGAATGGCTGCAGGTGGGCGCTGTGCGCGCTCAGTGTGTGAATGGCTGCGGGTGGGTGCTGTGCGCGCTCAGTGTGTGAATGGCTGCGGGTGGGGTGCTGTGCGCGCTCAGTGTGTGAATGGATGTGGGTTGGTCAGCACCCGCCGGCACCGTATGCACGAGGCTGCGCTGTGGAGTTGGGAACCGGCAACCTGAGACCACAATGTACATTTTAATTTTGCAACCCGTGCTCTACCCACTGAGCTATCAGCCATCTTGTTGAGATTTACTTACTTTCACTTGTCTGCTTTTCCATTGGAATTCGCACTCAGGTCTGCATTTCAAGAGTAGACGTAATTGCAAGCACCAACTGAGCTAAGGCCAGTCAGCTACAGGAGGCACATATTCAGCGGAACCTAAGGATTCCTTTTTTTTTTCCAAAAGGAAATCTGTATGACGGGTCCAGTGCCCAAGGCAACAATAGAACAGGAATAGTTTGAAAAAGCAGGGGCTGCAAGGCCTCTGGCCTTTAACGTCAGTCAGAGGCCCTCCCCTGTACTGTGGGCAAGCAGTATCTCTAACAAGAAGGAAATCCCAATGAAAAAAAAAAAAAAAACACACGAAAGAAGAACGTGGAAGCAGGATGCTTCTTGGGGTTAATTATCTTCTTAGTAAATGACGACCAACTCAACGGGCGAGGTCCCACTAGCCAAGTGGACTGGATTGACTGCCGGAATGTGGCTGTATTTGCGGACAGATGCAGAAAATCGAGATTCAAGTTCATTCAACTGCTTTTCTGCATCTCTTCATTATAACAGATCCAGATTCAATAGGAAGCCATAACAGAGGGTGTGACTGATAGGATGGACAAAGGAGATTGGTGTAAAAATTAGACGAGACTTAAGGATTCAATAGGAAGCCGGGATAGGGAAGGATCTAGACTAAAAGAGTGTTAGTAGGTACAAAAAGATGGTTGTTCAGAGTGTGTGACTGACAGGATGTGAGGCCCGTGAGACTACTAGAACGGCCCCCCCGGGCCAGGCCTTCCTTGGGGACCCATCTGTTGTGTGGCTGGGTGCTGCTAGGAAGCCTCCCTACCAACAGAGGTATCCCTGGGGAGGCTATGGTATGGGAAGAGGGATCGGTTGTGGCAACCCCCCCCTTGTTAGGCGTCTAGGGCCACAAGGGTAAGGCTTTCCTCTTTTCCTACAAATAATTTGTACTTTGGAACTCATGCTTGCCGGTGATAAGCAACCGGACTGATGCCGCCCAGAATAGAAGGGGCTGAGTTGTTTTGGGTAAAAAAAAAAAAAAAAAAAAACAGGTCCAGATTCAGGCGCTATAATCCAATCCTGTTTGCCAGTGGGCCCTAGCCCAAGAAACACTTTTTTATTTCTTATGTATCATTGTACAGGGACGCTGGACCCGATTTCTAGCAGGTGACACTCCCCACCAATAGATGGAGCCTTCAAAGCTAAACCACCAGTACTTGGCCCAGCTATTGGCCGTGGAAAAACATAGAGTCCAAACGTTTCTAGTCGGATGAATTTGGGCGCTCCTGTAGTGGCCCGTACGTTTCCTAAAATTGTGGCCTGTAAACCGGCACTACTTTAGGAAGTACTGGTGGTTTAACGGAGCTGCTCGTGTCACCTCCTTAAACCGCCAGTACATGGGCCCAGCCTTGCTGAAAAGAAAACTCGTCGCCTACGGAAATTTTGGAGGCTCAGCGCCGTAGATAAATTGAATCGGCGGCAGATGGCCTGCGAAAAGGGCCCCCGGCTGATAGCTGGATGTACTGGTGGTTTAGTGGCTTTCCAGCATATGAAGTTCGGAAAAAAAAAAACCACAAAAAAGACTCGTCCTTGAAACTGATTTTCAACGAGAAGAAGGTTCAGGAAAAGAAAGGTTCAGGAAAAACTAATTGCGAACACTTTCATGGACAACCTTTTTTTTTTTTTTTTAACACACACCCTCTGCAATGCTAGCTATGCTGATACGAGCAGACAACGCTAGCACCCGGGGGAGGGCTCCATCTATTGGCGGGGAGCGGCACCTGCTGGAAACCGGGTCCAGCGTCCCTTAACACTTGTATTCATTTGTATAGCGAGATGTGCATTCCTGCCAGCATTGATTGCCCTGGCTCGCAGGTTCATGGACAGCCCTTGAGTTTCAAGTATTTTCAAAATGACTGGAACGAGACCCTAAGCTCATACTCACACTAGAACTTATCTCAACGCATCTGGCGGCAATTGTGGCCAGGCATGGATGCATCCTGCTGCGATCATGTCCGGAGCTGAGTCTAAAACGTTCTAGTGTGCAGCATGTCGAGAGCTGAGTCGAAAAAGTTCTAGTGTGCAGCATGTCCTGGGCCTTTCTCCTGGGCCCAAGTGGCCCAAGTCCCAGTAGCGTGCGTACAGACTCAGTTTAGAACATGCACCAGTTCCTGCCATCTGATCTGAACACTGGCGGCGGCGGCACTGTGCCCATGTTGAAAAAATACTCGAAAGGAGGACCAAACCCACCCGCTAGTGGGACTTAGCCCCTGGATGTATCTGACAGCAATTACGGGCAGCAGCTTCGCCGGTGTGGATCATGTGGAGTGTCCGCTGAGTGGCTCACATCGTGGCACTCTTTTTTCCCCCCAGATCGGGAAACCCCAGACTTGGTGGCAGTCATTACCCTGCTCCAAGTCAACAGCCTACCTTCTTCTCCCAAATACAACGTATGGTCATCATAGCTGAATTTGGGGTATCTTTCAGTCTAAATTCAGCTATAATGATCGTACGTTGTATTCGGGGGAAGACTGTAGCTCAGTCGGTCAGGCACACAGGAGGTTTGGGTTCGATTCCTACTCGTATACCTACCTGGGCATATTGCTTGGTGCCCGCCATGTAGACGTAGCCTGTTGGGCGCCCGGATCGGAGTATGCACCTGGTCCAGTTCCTGCTACCAGATCTGAACACTCATGGCCGCAGTCTGCCAGCGTTGGGAAGTGGGACTTAGCCCCTGGATGTATCTGACCGCAATTAAAGCCAGCAGCATGACCAGTGGTCCAGCGGTTGTAGATCACGTGGAATGTCTGTAGCGTTTTGCCTGGACCACCATGCGATCCGCTTTGCCTATAAAAAAAAAAAAAAAAAAAAATTTAAAAGCTATGTTCTTCTCTCAATTTCACCTCACAGAACCAGCATGCAGTGCCGCATGTTTTGCCTACAAAATCAAAGTGGACATGCACAACTACCGTCTTCCCCCGAACACAATGCACCCTCATTCTGACTGTATCTGGCCGGAAACATACCTTGTATACTTTCCTTTTCAGGGTGCGTTATGTTCGGGAAGACGGTAGCCATGCAGCTGGCCAGTGGTCCCTCGCGTGCGACCTATTTCGCCTGGATGGATGTGCCAAGAAAATCAAAGTGGACATGGACCACTACCGTCTTCCGTGCCTAGAAAATCGAAGTGGACATGGACCACTACCGTCTTCCCCCGAACACAACGCACCCTCATTTTGGCTGTATCTGGCCGGATGTATAAATCGTATACATTCATTTTTAGGGTGTGTTATGTTCAGGGGAAGAAGGTAGCCATGCTGCTGGCCAGTGGTCCCTCGCATGTGACCCGTTTCGCCTGGATGGATGTGCCGTGAAACTCCGGGAGAGTCATGGAAGCATGCAATGCCATGCACTCTGCGATTATCATTTTCTAGCTGGGAAACGTTCTGGTGATTTAAACCACCACTTCACAGGAGCCTAAGCAGTGCTCTACTGGTATACCGTAAGAGCATTTTGATTCAGACTTGGGTCCGTAGCAAAAGTGGCAGGCCACTTTGAAAAGGCGATGTCGTAGGCTTGCGATCCCGGTATGGAATCATGCCAATAAGATTACAAAATAACAAAAAAGTAAAAGTGACAAAGATGAAAGGAAAAAATCGTTGTTTAACTGCTCGTACACCAGTTATTTGTTCATTGACTAAGTTTAGAACGAATTCATAAATCTTTTCAACATCCAAGGCAGCTCCGTGAACTTTGGCTCATTTGAGCTAGTGGTTTAAACCACTAGTAGTACCTGGTCCAGCTATCGGCCGTGGAGAAAAATAGAGTAGAAATGTTTCTAGTCGGATGATTTTGGGCGCTCCTGTGGTGGCCCGTACAATACATTTCCTAAAATTGTGGCTTGTTAACGGGCACGACTTTAGGAAGTACTGGTGGTTTAACAAAGTGTTTGCTCGCTAAGCCTTTTCCGTAGCTTTCAGTTCAGTGTCGTCGCGTGCATCCCCAGCAGGCAGTTCGCGTAGCACACTGACAAAGGCTGAGGGTGGTCTCTTTTCCCAAGTGTTTGCTACTGTGCACACTGGTCCAGCGAAAGGGGGGTTGCTTTGTAGGAGACGTCTTCCCTCGCCGTATCTGACCCCCATCTTGGGCAGATGCAGATGCAAAAGTCATGTTGTGTATGATGTCCTTTGTACCGTGGAGGAAGCCCTTTTGCCCCCTTGTCATGAATGCAGGCCCCCGTTTCGCAATAATGACCGAGAGACCCGGTATGTGGAGCGGCTGGAGCCCCAACTTCCAGGACAGCCTTTGCGCTGTACTGAAATTAGGGACCCCATTTCCAGCAGGTGCAGCTCCCCACCAATAGATGGAGCCTTCGGCGCAGGGGCCTACTTACCGGGACAGCTCTTTTTTTTTTTTTTTTTTTTTTTTTTTGTAGAAAACAACCCGAACAGATGCTAGGGATGCTGGTATGAGCAGGCCCACTAGCTCTATCGGGGAGGCTCCATCTATTGGTGGGGGAGCAGCACCTGCTGGAAAGCGGGTCCAGCGTCCCTGAACATTGTGGTTGTTTGTATGAATGGACATGAAGCTGTCTCTTATACACATCTAGATGTGTATAAGAGACAGGCTCAAATACAGACCCAAGTTCGAATCCCCATACTCCTTAAAAAAAAAAAAAAAAAAAAAAAAAAAAAAAAAAAAAGGGGAAATTCTCCCAAGAAATTTTAGTGGAGCACAACCCTAAATTAAAAGCAGATACTGCGCATTGGGGCCACAGATCGTCATAAAGCAGATACTGCTGGGGGCGCACAGGGATTGGTCCAGTTGGCATGCTCCCGGATGCCTAACGGCTGACCCCTGGCCTAGTATGGCCCACCTCCAAGTCACGTGCAGCCCCCACATGTTCCCCCGTTGGAGGCATGAATGCTGATGTGGCTGCTAGGGGCTCCTTCATACTACAATGATAATAAAAAGGACTGAAAGTCTATCCTGTCAGATTCTGCAGAGGAGATGGAATTGGCTGGGCCTAAAAGAATTAGCCTTTAAACCACCAGTACGTCCCCTGCCCATTTTGCAGAAACCCGCCGTGCATGCAATCAATCAGATGTACGTCAGATGTACGATCAGGGCAAGGTTTGTCCGCTTCCGCTTCCACCAGGGCTGGGGGGTTGGCCAAGCCTTGGTGCTTGTCACTGCTGTGTGGTTCACATTTCTCTCGACACTGGGACTAGGCTGGCAGGATCTTCTCAGCTTCTTCTTTTTTCTGACTATTTTCTGAATCGTCTTGTACAAGGGACGCTGGACCCGTTTTCCAGCAGGTGACGCTCCCCACCAATAGATGGGGCCTTTCCTTCCCCAAAAAAAAAAGGGTGATGGTCCTGAGTGCTGGTCACACTGAGGCAGGATAGTAGGGACAGGGGGTGCGCAGGGAGTGGCCTATCCTGTCAGGACAACCATTGGCTGCCGCTGCCAGCAATCGCAGCCCATCTGGTCTTTGGCCTCTCTAACACCCTGGGGTTTCTGAAAAAAAAAGGGTGGAAAAAAATAAAAATAAAAAATGGATGTATGATAAGGGCACCAGGCAAAACTCATTGTGAAGCCTGTCTCTTATACACATCTAGATGTGTATAAGAGACAGGCTGGAGGTTGCATCAACTTTCATGTGAGCCCCAAGACGAGGGGGATAGTAACCTGTGCCGTGTATTCGATTCTGATCAGGGGGGGAGATCACATAGCTGTACAAAGAATGGCTGGGATGCAGGTTGGATATAAGCCTGTCTCTTATACACATCTAGATGTGTATAAGAGACAGTCACATAGCTGTACAAAGAATGGCTGGGATGCAGGTTGGATATAAGTCAGATGGAGAGATTGTAGCCTTAGGGTCTCTGGTGCATGGTCAAGGATAGAGGTAACCAGGAACGCTGGGGTGGCCTAGTACTTTCCGCAATCTAAGGCCAATGCTAAGGGGGGGGAGGGGCTGCATGTCAGCCCAAGATAGACGAGTGGGATAACCTGCTTCCTGGGATAATCAAACAATCAGGATTACAACCAACCAACAAAAAAAAACAGTCATAATCTGAACGACATAGGTCCACCTTTGGGACTTGCACTCCCGCTCGACGGGCTCGGCGGGCATCTGCTCCAGGGTCCTCGGCGCTGCCGAGGTGGGGTCTAGTGAGGTGGGAGGCCAGGTGGTCGTCGATGGCGATCATGGCAACGAAGCTGTAATGAGCCTCATCCTCACCAGCGCTGGAGTGTCTTTGCGCAGGTTACGGCGATGAGGATGGCAGCGAGGTAAGTCGGTCTGACGCTGGCATCACGGGTGGACACACAAGTTTGGATCTCATTCAACTGTTGAGGAAACGGTGAAGCTGCTGACGAAGGTAAGCCAGAGGAACTTCACGGGCAAGATGGCATTACAAGAAGAGCTGCATCAAACGGCGGACGCCTGGTTATCTACACTGGAGGAAGGGCGAGAGAACTTCGGGTTATGGCTTCCCACCTTTCGTCCCATTCCCTGCCTGGGCCAGAGGTTACTGGGGGGGTGACATCTGGGGCCAGATGGCCAGAGGTAATGGTGCAGCAGATGATGGAAGTGATCTTGCCATTCGAGGAGGGGCCGCCGCAGGAGCTGGATGAGTATGTTGATTGGCATCGGGCAAACCTTCTTTGGAACGACTGTCGCAAGCTCTTTCATGAAGGCCGTGAGCGGGGCCAAGAGCTAATCAAGCAAAGAACGGATGCGCTGTCCGCATCTGCTCCAGGAAGGATCTCTCCGATCACATGCACAACAATCACAACATCAACCATTATGTCATCACTTACAACGACTGCTGGTAGCTGCATCCACGACGACATTTACAACGACAGTGGTGCCAACTATGATAAAACAAACATCACACACTATATTACTACCTACAACACCTGCGCCGCTGTCGGCTTCATCGACAACAATACCAACAACAACAGTGGCGCTAACAACAACAAGATCAATGCCTGCAATGATGGTGCTGTGTGGCACGTCCGTGCCAGACCTGAGACCGGCAACAGGCCCCCTATCTTCAGTGTTGGCTCGGGTGAAGGGAGGTGAGCGGCAGAGGGAGCAAGAGGAGCGAGCTGTGTTTTTCGCCCTGGTGGCGAGAGGGAGTGGGCTAGAGGATGGGGTTAAGGGAGATAACTTCCTAAGTTTGCAGGTGGAGGACTGATGAAGTTCGTCTCCCCTCGTGTGCTTGCTGGGTGGGGGGTCCTTAATTGGACATACCTTCCCCCGGTCCCTTTTAGTAGACTCTGATTGGATTTGACTAGATTGAGTTGATTGTATTTGACTAAATTGATTACAATTGATTGAGTAGAGTTGAGGAGATCGGATTTGATGTGGTTTGACTGGTTTTGGATTGACTCTACTGCATTTGAGTGATTTGTGAGATAAAAGACTGGATTAGTTTTCTACTGAGATGGTTTGCAGAGATCTGGTTCCAGGAGCCTTGACAGTATGACCGCACCTCCTTCTCGCCGAAGTGCCAGAAGCTTCGCCATGTGGCAGGGGCGGGGTGAAGCCTTACTATTGGGGGGGCGAGATGGCGGCTTGGTAATCTATTCGGACCCTGGTTCATTTGCTTTTGCTTTTTCACGAATTAGGTTAGTCCCCCTCACTAGACTAGACCTGAGATGGGCGCTGATTCTTTACTCATTTGGGGTTCTGTGCATTAGGGCTTTCCATATGGTGGGAGTTGGCCGTTGCCTTACATCAAGTGGGTAGATGCTGTGATGTGCGTGTGTGTCCTTTTCTGAGGTCTAACGCGTAGTCAATCCCCTCCTAACAGAGGGCAATCAATGCTACCCATCGAATAACGATCAATCAATATAGACTATCGTGTTGTAATCTGGGATGCTGGACCCGCTTTCCAGTAGGGGGGCTGCAGAAACAAGGGCTGTGCTATTAGACAATGGGTGCTCCAAAAATGGGGACGGTGATACTAGCAGCTCCGTGGGATTTGGAGCCCCGGAATGTGTCAGTTACATTCACAGCCCCAGGAAGCAAAAAAAGTCTGTCCTTTATGCTTCACGATGTATCTAAGGGACGCTGGACCCGGTTTCCAGCAGGTGCCGCTCCCCACCAATAGATGGAGCAGCCCGACAGGTAAGCCCTCAATTCTGACGGTTCTCTTACCACCGCCAGGATAGAGGGTAAAAAAATGGGACTCTGCTTAGCCCTGGTACCTGCAAACGCTGTCCGGTCAAGTCACCCCCTATACCCGAGTGGTAGACATTAAGGTAGGATTGTGGAAGTGGGGGTGCGCCAGGAAGAATTAGGAGTGTGGTAGGTCGGGAGGGAGTCTCATAGGAATAGGAGCCTCTATATGGATCATCGTGATTCCCACATGGCCGATTACTGAAGGTGACTGTCATATGTCCACAGTCTGGACCTCTACAACAACCTGGGTTAAAAAAAATAATAATAAAATAAAAAAAATAAAAAATAAAAAGATTCGAGCACAGGCACTAAAAAAAAAGCCGTCCAATGGGATGTACAAGGGCCCCCTTTCTCTGGAAATTAATCCACCCTTTCACTGGAAATTAATCTAGACAAAACCGGCCTCACATTGGGTCCGTTTTGCCTACATGACTGGATGGATTTCCAGCCAGAGAAGACCCCTTTTTGCCGAGATGAATTTCCACAGAAACGGCACCCCAGTACATCCCCCTCTGACACCGCAGCATACACGGTTTTGCAAAATGGCTGGGAAACCTTTTTTTTTTTACCCATCCCTTTAAAATGGCTGGAAAACTTACTGGTGGTTCCAAACAGCAGGGGGAAAAAATACACCAAGGGCCCCTACACTCTTCCCCCAAATACACGGTCATTACAGCTGAATTTGGGTTATCTTTCAGTCTACATTCAGCTATAATGACCGGACGTTGTATTCGGGGGAAGATTGTCTTCCCCCGAATACAACGTACAGTCATCATAGCTGAATTTGGGGTATCTTTCAGTCTAAATTCAGCTATAATGACCGTTGTATTCGGGGGAAGACTGTAGGCTCAGCTGGCACCCCCATGAACTGCTCAAATACAGACCCAAGTTCGAATCCCCATACTCCTTAAAAAAAAAAA
>BFEA01000069.1:667460-681121 GCA_003427395.1 Chara braunii | reverse complement strand
TCCCCTTTTTTTCCCACTCAAGAGTCGCAACTATTCGGCTCCCTTTCGTCTCCTTGAAGAGCCGAATAGGTAATCCAATTTCTTTCAGAGCCTTTCCTTCTTTCAATAGTCTAAGAGAGAGGGGAAAAAAAAAAGAAAAAAAAGAAGAAGAAGAAGAAGAAGAAGGAGGAGGGGATCCAATTTTCTTCTTTCATTTTTTGCAAATGAAAACACTTTCTCTTGGTTGTTTCTGATCTTGATAATGACGGTGAGGAGGAGGAGAAGGAGGAGCAGGAGGAGGAAAAGGAGGAAAAGGAGGAGAAGGAGGAGGAAACGGAGGAGGAGGAGGAGGAGGAGGAGGAAACCGAGGAAAGGGAGGAGGAGGAGGAGGAGGAGGAGGAGGAGGAGGAGGAAGAGCTTACCGGCAGTTAGGACATGAGAGGGTGATATGATGCTTCCTCCACACGTTAATTCGCCGTCATAGAGTAGGGCAACTTGATAGGCGAAGTACCGCTGGTCGTCCACTGGCCGACCATTCACGATCGTCATTCTTCCCCGCACTTGACTCGGCGATGTGGGCGATGTGGGCGATGTGGGCGATGTGGGCGATGTGGGCGATGTGGGCGATGTGGGCGATGTGGGCGACGTGGGTGATGTGGACGATGTGGACGATTTGGGAGATGGGGACGATGTGGGCAATGTGAACGATTTTGGCCATGTCAGCCAAGTCGTCGGCCAAATCGGCCTAGTAGTACTTGTGGGGGAAGACCGCGTTTGGGCGAGACTTGAAAAGAAAGCGCAGAGGAGGAGGAGGAGAGGCAGCAGACAAAACAGCAGGAACAGCAGGAGCTGTTGACGACAACCTCCAGCCGGCGGTCGCCACATGGCAATGACCATGGCCATGAATGTCCGACAAGTGGCCATGGCCTATTGCCTCCGAGTCGGCTGAGGGTAGCCCTGCATGCTGCCTGCTGCTGTCTCCAGATCGCCACTTGCATTGTCGGCCTGGCCTGCTGATTCTGCTGGTCGTGACAGAATGACGGAACCTAGTACTTTTTCTGTTTTTTGTTGTAAGCAAGTAAACAAAAGAGAGAGAGAGAGAGAGAGAGAGAGAGAGAGAGAGAGAGAGAGMGAGAGAGAGAGAGAGAGAGAGAGAGAGAGAGAGAGAGAGAGAGAGAGAGAGAGAGAGGGAGAGGGAGGTAAGTGAGCGAGGGCATACTCACACTGGGGACTGTCCAGAATGCATCTGACTGCAATTACGGCCAGACCTGGATGAATTTGACAGCAATCACGTCCAGAGCTTTCCGGACAAAGTCCTAGTGCGAGTATCACCTGAATGGGCGTGTTTGTGTGTGTGTGCGCGAGAGAATGTGTGTGTGCACGTCTGCGCGCGCGCGCGCGTGTGTGTGTGTGTGTGTGTGTGTGTGTGAGAGAGAGAGAGAGAGAGAGAGAGAGAGAGAGAGAGAGAGAGAAAGAGAGAAGGAGGGAGTTCGCAGCCTGTTTGGTTGGGGCAAGAAAAAAAAAAAAAAAAAAAAAATTCGCTCGTTTGTGATGAACTTCCACTGTGTTTCCTTTATCTTTTTGAATTTACACACTTTTATTATACGGGCCCAGTGCCCGAGGCAATGTACATAATATCAGGGCTTACTCACACGATCTCTCTGTTATATGCATCTGACCGCATTTACGGCCGTTGCTGGAGGTATCTGACCGCAATCACGTCCATAAAGACGTAAAAACGTTGGGACAAGTCATAGAACCTCCCGGCGACGAACGCTTTGTATCCAATAAAAAAAAAAAAAAAAAAAAAAAAAAAAAAAAAAAAAAAAAAAAAAAAAAAATTTTTTTTTTTTTTTTTTTTTTTTTTTAAACAACCGCTCAAATTTATATTCCAAAATCCATAAAGGGGGCCGGGGTCCTCACAATTCAACCCGGAGTTATCCCGGCAGCCTCAGCCGGTTTAGCTTTAGGACACCTGAAAAAACTAAGGCACAAAAGACTGTTGTTCAACTTATCCTATGTGACCATCCTATCAGGGACACAGGCCTGATCTACCAGTTTGGAAAAGCATTGATCCCTACTTGAGTGTAAAGGAAGGGAGGAGGAAGGGAGGAGGAAGGGAGGAAGCAGGAAAGAGCGGGGAATGGTGGCAGGACAGGTGAGCGATTGGAGAGAAAACAGCTAATGGACAAGAGAAGGGCGGGGAGGGCTCCTAAGGTTGCTATGAACTACATTGTGCTAATAGGAACTAGAGTGTGCTACAAGAGGTACTACAGAATACACTACGGGATGCTACAGTAGACTATGCTGTCTAAAATCTACCACTACCAAGACCCAATACACAGGCCTACCAACGGCCTGACCTCAACCTAGCAGCAGCCGAGAGGAGTAATTAGGCTCCTGTAGCTAGACTGGGCACTCTCCTCGCCCCACCACCCAATGTGGCCTACTGCGACCACCAACGGAACCGAGTACCCTGGTTCGTCCGGAGAGATGACTAAGGACAGGAAAGAGGTGAGAGGGGTAGGAAAAGAGAAGGAAGAGGGAGGGAAAAGGGAAAAGAGTTAACTTGCGAGCCGTGGAGAGATTTGAAGTCTGCCCGCATGAGTGACTGCAGCAAGCTTGTTGTCTCTTGCCCAAGTAACAAGAAACCAATGCCTGCCCCTGGGATTATGGCCGCGGGCTGCCCTTCGTATCCAGTCTACCCTGATCATGGTTCGAATCCAGGACTTGATATTGCGGATGAGTGCCACATCAGATGTCCACTGCTGCCGGAAGAGAATGCTGTTTCTATCCTCCCATATGACCCAGAGGAGTATCTATCGTATCGCCTGCGCCACGTAGCTTCTCCCCACCTTCTTAAACCATGTGGGTGGAATGCGACCATGTATTGCCCAGGTTTTGTCCCACTTCAGAAGATCACCCACAAAGTTGAGCCAATGCCTTTCCCACCACTGCCAGATCCTTCGAGAAGCAGGGCAGTCCCAGAAAAGGTGCTCCAAAGATTCCTCATGGGTTCTCCCACAGCGCTGGCATTTCGTGTCAATGTCCATGCCCTTCTCAAAAAGCCATTCTGCACTGGGGATAGCGCCATGTGAGAGGAGCCAAGAAAGGCCAGCCAGCTTCTGCGATGGGAGAACTGGAAGTTGCGCCCACAAGATTTGGAGATCTCTGCCTGTAGAAGGTTGTGACACTGGGGCCCTGCAATAGAAGGCTTGAGGATCGATTCTGAGTGAATTCAGTGGGCGACCCTGCATCAGCAGCTGGTGTGAGGTGGTGAGGCCTTTATCCTCAGTATGCACACGAAGCAGGTGGAGTTTCTGGTCTGAGCGAAGAGCAACTTCCCCCTCCAAGCTGAGGATGTTAGTTGGGGGTTCTCCCTGGGACAGCTTCCAACTCTCTGCCCGCCAAGTGTCGGTGTCTAGCTGCTCCATGACTCGTAGGACTTCCCCTGATTCTGCGTCTCTGATGACGTCCGCGTGCAGGTACCATTCCCCTTCAATCGGGTCCCGGGAACGCAGCAAGTCCATCCAGTGTTGAGGTATAGCCATTTGCAAACTCTGTCTTCTCTCAGTGATCAATTGGAGTCGGCCCAACTTCCGTTTGAGCTGCTGGACAGGTATCCAATCCTTACTCTCTTTGTCCCATAGATCGCCAATTTTGGCTACTCCTTTCTCTACCCACCGTCTCCCGAAGTTGCCTGGTGTCGAGGTTGCGTGGAAAGGGAGACCCTGATCGCTGCAGATGGCTGGGTTGTCGAAAAGGGGTTGCAGGAGAATCTCTTCCCTCGTTCCCGGGTCCTTCCTACCCGAAGGGAGGAGGGCACGCCATGCTGTCCAGCAAGCTGCTGCGATCGATGAGTTCGGCAGTCGTCGTTGATAGGACTCCATGAAAACACAGAGCCAGACATCCTCTCTGCGGCTAAGGGAGAGACTCTGTTGGAAGATGTATTCAAGGATGATTAACCAACTCCTTCTTTCGACTTGAGTAGTGGCTTTGTGAAGCCACTTGGTGAGCAGCGCCAGGTTCTGGCTCCTGGGATCGATAACTCCCAGTCCACCTTCCCTCTTGACTGTTGTAACTTTGTTCCAAGCACATTTTGAGATGTAACCCTGCCCTTCCTGCGCAGTGGGGTTCCAGAGGTACCGCGCAGCGTCAGGGGTCAACTGTCGGACGGTGGGCTTGGATAACAAACAGACGGCGGCAATGAACCAAAGTTGGGCGAAGACAGCTGAGTTAATCAATAGAGCTCGCCCCAATAGCGACAGTCCCACTGCAACTCTACACCGGTGGATGCAGGCCTCTGTCTTAGCCTGGAGGATAGAGTGTTGCCTCGGTCCCGCATTCGTTAAAGAGACCTGGACGCCTAAATAGCGCTCGGAGAGATTAGGGGGGATTCTCTTCATTCCCCAGTCCTGCCCTGTGATATCGTAGTCTACTGGGAGGAAATACACGGATTTTCCCCAGTTGACTCGTGCCTCCGACAGCGAGGCATATCTATCCAACAGGGCCTTAGCTTCGCCCATAGAATCAGGCGTAGCCTCCATGATTAGCAGCAAGTCATCTGCAATGGCGCCGGTAAGTACAGAATCTTCACCTCCTAGGTCCAGACTTTAGACCTGCTGAGAGGCACGAAAGGTGTTCAGCGCAACCTCCATCTGCAAGGCAAAGAGGAGGGACGTCAGCGGACATCCTTGACGTAGAGAGCGTGTAAGTGAGAATGCCGGAGAAAGGAAGCCATTCACGTTAACCATGGCAGTGGAGCCAGCGTACAACTCCTTTACCCATTTGCAGTACTTCGGTCCAAATCCCATGTGTTCCAGCGTTGCCGGGACAAACAACCAATTCACCCAGTCGTAGGCCTTCTCCAGGTCCAGCATGGCGACCAACACCTGTCTTTTCTCTCTCTGAACGACTTTCAGCGCCCCAATTGCCATCAAGATATTTTCTGCTATCGAGCGCCCTTGCACGAAGGCGCCTTGATCGGTGTGTACCAAATGTGGCAAGTATGGGGCCAGCCTTCTTGCGAGAAGCTTTGCCAATATCTTATAGGAAGCGTTCAATCTAGAGATGGGCCGCCAATTGCGGATGTTACACTTGTCGCCCTTTTTGTAAATAAGGGTAATGATACCCAATTTCATGTCTTCCGCGAGCGTGGCGCCCTCCAAAATTCTATTGTAATGGTCCAACAGGATTGGTCCGATCTGGTCCCAAGCTGCCTCGTAAAACTCAACGGGAAGCCCATCTGAACCAGGGCTCTTGCCTCGAGCCATGTGCAGCATTGCCTCACGCAGCTCCTCCAAGGTAATAGGCTGCTCTAGTCTGTGTCTGGCTTCTGCTGCAAGTTTCACAGTTGTGTACCGCCACAAGTCATCCTCTTCCCTTAACTGTTGCAGTGACTGATCGGGTTGGCGCCTTCAATTGAGAATATCGCTAAAATAAGTGAGCGCGTATTCACCGATTGCAGATGAGTCCCTTGCTATATCAGCTTCTGGGAAGAAGGGATGCTGCAACTCCCTCATCAAGGAGTGAGCCCGAGGCGGACAGATCCGTTGAAAGGTTTCCTTTGTCATACGGTCCGCAATGATCATCCCCTTTTCCTGTGCTTGCTTGGCCCAGAGCACCTGCTGTTCAATCTGCATATCCTCCAGCTTCTGCAACCATCGATCCCTTCTGTGCTGCCAGTACATCTCCGCCAACGGGGCATTCTCCAGTTCATACTCTGCCTCCTCGATCATTCGCCTGCATTCGTCCTCCTGTTGTCTTCGCCCCTAAGCCTGCATGCGGGAGAAGACATCTAATGCTCGAGTGACCACCCTGAATCCAGTCTGCAGCTACTCTTCTTCAGTCTGGAAATCGTGCTTGAGTTGCTGCCAAAAACTCCAGTGCTCTGCCACCCAATCTGTAACCCCCGGGACGTTTAACAGATCTGTGTTAAGCCTAAAGGTTCCTGGTCCACGAACCAGCTGGTCCGCGAGCTCAAAGGAGGCAATAAGAGGTCGATGGTCAAACATCGATTCGATGGTACAACCTATGGTGGTGAGGGTCTCCCAAGATGCCCCTTTGGCGAGTAAGAGATCAAGCCTTCTTTTCGGTGGTGGCCTGTTACCCTGCCTCTGCGCCGAGAACCATGTATATCCTGAGGCAGTGGGATGCGTGATTCTAAAGGCATCAGCAAGACCCCGCTCCATCATAAAGTTTGCTAGCATAATGGCATCCGCCTTCCTTGGGGCCACGTCGGGAGAGTCCAGTCCCGGTACCAAGGTAAGGTTGAAATCGCCCGCAAGGACTAAGTTATCCACGTCTGGAACAATGGTCGGGAGTTCTTCCAAAAAAGAGCGCCGCTCAGCGGGCTCTGATGGTGCATAGATCGTCATAATGGTTCATATCTTCATTCCCAGGCGGAGTTGGATCCAGGCCCATTGGCCCCAGATGTCCACATCTTGATCGATGAGTTCCGCCTCGAGGTTACGGTGCAACAGGATTGCACAACCTCCTTTAGTACCATTGGCTGGCGCCCAGAGTTGGGGCCCCTTCCACCAGGCATTGTTCTGCTGAATTTTCCCTTCGTCCAACTTAGTCTCTTGCAATAGCGCGATCTGAATCCGCTGGTCGTGCACCCAAGTCTTGAGGCGGGACTTTTTCTCCCTGCCATTGGAATCCCCCAGGCCCCTCACGTTCCAAGTGGCAATTTTGAGGCTAGACATGACCTGAATCTTGAGCATTGATGGTTTGGATGCGCTGCAGATCTTCCATTGACTGTCTAGTAGGTCTGGATCTTCGAGTTGCTTCTGCGTCCGGTGGGGCCCCCCATGGTGCCAGGAGCAAATTCCTGAAACCAGCTGCATGGGGCTGCTTGTCCGTTGCCAGCGATATACAAAACTCTGCAACCAACTTAGCGTTGACGTCCTCGGTCAGAAAGGTTTCCTGCAGCTCGGCATTAGATGCTGATGCGAGCCAGGTAGAAGGCAGCCAGACGATGCCTTGAGCGGCAAGTAGCGCTGCTCTGTCTAAAACCACCTTTGCGCCCAAGACTCCGATTGAGAAATGCCAGCTGCCACCGGCTACAGCAGCAACAGTTTTCCGGCCAATGCGGATGCCTGGGACAAGCCGAAAGGGGAACCTGTCTGCAATAAATGTTGCTGCTACAGCTTTGACCGCTTCCTTGCTGGTTGGGGAGGCGCTTACACGGACAGTGGGAATTGCAAGAAGGCCCTTCTCCGTTCTTTGGGCCATGAATTTGGTACCCTGCGGAGTAAGCATGAAGCAGAGGAGGACTAGTTGGTGCCTAATCCCAGGTTGCACTGCCTTACTTCCAGAAGGTTGCGCGTTCAAAGAGCAAGCTTGGGCTGGCACCGGTTGCGCTGCTGCATTGGATGGACCGGTTGTGGGCTCGGCCTGTTGTGTCGGAGAGACTGAGTAAAAATCGATGTCTGTCTCTTCTTCTTACTGCATGACCTGTCCTTCACCGTCCTCGTTCATCCTTCGTTGCTTCAGTGGTGTACGGAGCTGGAGCCTTGGATCCCGCATGGCCGCATCGTTGTTGGAATGAGAAAAGAATTGTTGCGCTGCCAACTGACCTTGCTCTTCACTTAGAAGGTGCGCCCCTGCCTGTGTCTGCGCTCTTTCAAAGGGGTTTGTGCTGGTTGTGGTGATGGTGGAGGGTTGTGGGACGAAGGTTGGGTTGAGATAGGTGGTCCGGTATTGTAAAGGGGCATGGGTGATGAGTGGCTGGACGGTGCAGACATGGTGTTGTGCGGTGAGGCTGGCTGCAGAAGGATCTGCGGGTGGGAACGTAGAGATAGAGAGAATCAACTGTGTGACTATAGGGTTAGGGGGCCGAACAGGCTGGGGGCGTATTGGCGCTCCTAGTTGCAGAGGAGGAGGGGGGGAGGGTCGGGCCAAAGAAACAAGGGGGGGGGATCTCAAGAAGATGGAAGAAGAACCATACACCGGCTGGGAGCTAGGAAGCGATGTAAGCCCAGGAGGAGGGAGGAGGGAGGAGGGAAGGAGCCTGGGTTGTAGGGAAGGGACTTGGTTGAGGATGGTAGTTGGATGTTGACTGCTGCGGCAGGCAGGGCACAAGCGCTCCTTGGGTGGAGGATCCATGGAAGGGAGGATATGGTGCGGCGGGCACAGGATGTCCAATAGAAGCTGGGGGCGGTAGGAGTAAACCAAGGGCCGGTGATGCGTTTGGGGGAATGATGGAGGAGGTGGGGGTAAGCGGACGAGGGGAGGGTTGAAGCATGTGGGGCTGAACAGGCTGGGGTGGTGGAGGGTGGGGAAATTGTCTGAATGGTTGGGGTCTTGGTGCGACAGATGAAGGTGCTGTTCGGGGAGGAAGGGGAGGGCCTCTGCCCCCTCTCTGGTCTCAATTTCTACGCCGGCCCCTCGACCTTCTGCCAACAGGCATTGGTTCAGGGAAGCGCGGACATTCGGGATCGAATTCATCGTGGAACCACCATAGGCATTTTTGACAGAAAATAGTGTCCTGATTAGCAAATTGGATCTCCATGGGCTGGCCCGTGGGTCTACGCAGGACAACCTTTTCCATGAATGTGTCCCGGACGGAGGGGTCACAGTCAATTTTCACGTTGCCTAATCGTGGTTCGTCCTCCCTTCTATCAGGGGGATGCATATACAAAATAGGGCCCATAAGCCTCTGGACTGCATTTCGTAGTGAGAACATAGCTCCAAGTGGAACTCTTAGGGCTATGATTCGATATTTCGCTGCTGAGTCAGCTTGCCTGACCTGGTCTAGTTCCTGCTGGGTCATCCATGGCCTGAAGCTGACTTTGACCGGGCCATCCCTCGATGGGATGAAATCGTGGCCCTTGGAGATCATCCTTTGGGCAATTTGCTGTGTCCGTGCGACATAGGACATAACGTTTGGGCCCTCTCCGTGTGTGCGTCCTCGCTTGAGGGAGGGGTTGAAGTTAGGATCCTGAAACCACACATCCTCATAAATACGTATGAATTGTTCCCTTTGTGCTATCGAGAAGGTGGCTGCCCGCGTGTCAAAGATGATGATGACGGTTCTCTCTTTCAGCCAGGCTACGGTAGCTGTGTCGAGCTCCTCGCTGATATTGAGATAACCTATCCCGTCCACGACCTCGACCTCACCATGAGGGAAGGGAGTTTCCAGGAACAGGCCGTCGTCAAAACAGCTATCGAGCAGTGTGCGGATGCGTGATAGGTCTAAGGGTGGGGCCGTTGGGGCTGCCGCTCCCGGTGTTGGGATTGCCGGGGGGGGTGCACTTGGTGCTGAAGCAGGTGCATGTGATGCCATGTTGGTTGTCGGGGGGGGATTCGAAAGGGAGATTGTGGAGAGGGTGGGGACGGGGGGTGCGATCGGAATCGGTCGTCAGGCGAATTTCGAATAGGGAGGGCAACAGGGGGAAGAGGGGGTATGATCACGATGATTGCGAAATCGGAGGAGTGGGACGAACGTGAGTTGTTGGCTGGCGCTCCGCCGGTGTAACTGGAGAAGTATCGAAGCCTAGATAGGTTTTACGCAGCAGAAAGGTGCCTCGAGCAGGTGAAAATAGGATGAGTAACTGGGGGGTGGATGAAGACCGTAGGGGAACGCTGGCGGGGGTGGTAGAGGTCAGGTAGTCGAAGAAGGTGTAACTGGTCGGGATAGGGGTGTGTAAGAGGACTGTGGAAACAGAGAAGGACAGGAGGGACAAGGTATATCGACCGAGACGACCTCACTTTCACGAAGTAGGGGGAGAAGTTCAGTGTTCGATGGTGGTCAACGGGAAGATCAACTGGGGTAGAGAAGTCATTGGGGAATCGTAAGCTGGGTAGGTGAACCTGGTGGTGAAGAAGTAGGTAGACAACGAAGAAGCGATACCTGTGTGTGAAAGCACATGCAGGGGCGCGCCTTCGCTAATCGTCAGTTTCCTGCCCTAGATCGGGGCCTCGGTCAGCAAAGCTCGGTTGTCCTAGGTTTGGTGGAGCTCATTGGGGACAGGGCGCTGATCGCCTGTCCGTGTGCACATAGAACGCATTAAGGAGTTCTGTCGATCCATGTCTGACTCGCCTTCTCGCCTCCATGTCCCCCCGACCTTCAGGAAGGTGAGTTGACCCAGCTATGGTTGCTGGGTGGGATGGTGGTCGATGGCCACTTCGCACGGCTTCGTGCCGTAGTGGTGGCAGGCAAGACCGGTCCTCCTGGACCGGTAACGCAGCGGCTGAGCGCTCCGCGCCGGACGCTATTCTCCCTCCTCCCCCCAACTGGGGAAAAAAGTGTCCCAGGTCCAAAATCACTTTTGGTGTCATTTTTGCACCCTGGGGCGAGGTCCCACTAGCAACATGGATTGGATTGAACCCCCGAATCTAGACGTGTTCCTGGAAGAGCGCAGAAATTCGAGATTGAACAGATTTTCTGCATTTCTTCTTAAAGCACATCCAGATTCAGGAGCTAAATCCATTCTTCTTCCCTGATGGGACCTAGGCCCTGGCTGGGCAGGTAACAGCGGCTGTGTAAAAATGGCGGGAAAGTGTTTTTACCAGGGTGCAAAATGGCGGGAAAGTGTTTTTGCGGGGTACAAAAATGACTCCGAAAGTGATTGGGGCGAAATGGATACAAAAAAAAAGAAAAAAAGAAAAAAAAAAAAAAGGGATACAAAGGCTTCGTAGCGGGGAGGTCTTATGACTTTTCCCAGAAAAGTCCTACCTTCTTTCCCCCCAATACAACGTACGGTCATTATAGCTGTATCTAGACTGAAAGGGGGCTCAAATACAGCTATAATGACCGTAAGTTGTATTGGGGGGAAGAAGGTAGTGAGAGTATGCCCTCAGAAATGTTACTCGAGAGCGACCAATGCAGCCCACACTCCGAATGCAGAGCCGTGTCACTGGGCCTCGCTGCACTACTCTCCACATGCACAACAGACAAAAAATACGGGGGTGCATCTTTCCATGTGCTAGGGGATGATTCATTCTCATTTTGCACATTTGGAGAGTAGTGCATCAAATCATCATCATCATCATCATCATCATCATCATATGAGGGATGCTGAGACCGGTTCTCAGCAATTTTTTTTAATTTTTTTTTCGGAATCCTCAACAAACAACCCGGGTGTAACCAAGTCACCTGAATGTATCCAGCTTCAGTTTATCTGGGCCTGCTCAGCATTTTCGGTTCGGTCACTCCGGGGGCTAGGTCCCACTTACACGAATTAAGAGATACTGTCTGTAGATAGCAAAGATCAATGGCCCAAATCTCCTAATTTGCGCAAGTGGGACCTTGCCCCCGGTAGACTTTGGGTTCGGTCTCTCTGGGTAGACTGTGAGGACCCTGGCCTCAATAGTCTTATTCGTTGTTGTTTTTTTTGTTTTTTTTTTTGAAAGAAACAGCCCGAGCGGCTACTAGGGGTGCTGATATGATCAGACACCACTAGTTGTGCCGGGGAGGCTCCGTCTATTGGTGAGGAGCAACACCTGCTGGAAATTGGGTCCAGCGTCCCTGTAAAGTACATTTAAAATACAATTACACAGCTTCTTATTCGTAATATCAGCCTTGGGCACTTGGGCACTGGGCCCGTTTAAACCARAACAAAAAAAAAAAAAAACGAAAAAAAAAGGAGGCCCACTGGGGGGGGGCGGGGTTTGAAATGATGGTAGGGTACTAGGAACAACGGCCAGCATGGCACTGAGTGTTTGGCTCTTCATTATATATAACTTTAAGGACCTAGTTGCACTACTCGCCATCGGCCAACATTCTAAATGCATCTGGACACATCTGTCTGTCTGGGAAGGCCCTAAGTGCATGTCTCGCATATTTGCCTCGAAGGTTTTCTGTGTGCGCTACTTCTCCTTCTCTCCGTCATGTTTCCATGTCCGTACCTCCTCTCGCACGTTTGATCATGCTTTTCCTTCAGGGGCACACCACAGTCCAAAAGAAAAGAGAAAGAATGCATCTTCCATAGAAAAGTGGTAAGATGCATCCGTTGCTATTCGTAGTTATATGCAGGTTTCATGCAGGTTTCGACAGTGGTATGATGAGGCCCTCAATCTTCACCTTGCTTCTGTTTTACACATTCTGACCACGGGCCAAGTCCCACTGGAAGAGTTGTTTTTTCTCAACGCCCGAATCTGGATGTGTTTGTGGATGCGTGCAGAAAATTGGGTTGAGTTTCCTGGACTGCAGCTCTCCACAAAAATGTCCAGATTCGGGTGATGAGGAAAGTCGACGCTGCTACTGGGACTCGGCGGGACTCGGCCCCTGAACGCAACCATTCACTACTATATTCCCAAGTCACATTCTTCTCTCTTTTTTCTTTTCCCTTAGAGGTGGGATACTGGACAGATGACAGTCACCCACAGTAATGGGCCACTCGCTTGGCCAGATGAACCCCTCTGAAGACCCCACCCACCCTTCCTCTCATCTGTTTGCCCTGGTGCACCCCCACCCAGGATCATCACCCATCACCATCTTGGTGTGGTGACCTGACCAGACAGCGGTTGCAGACACTCGGGCTAAGGAGAGACCTCTACCCCTTGCTCAGCTCCGATTGAAGCAGACGCTGTGCAAGGCCGATTGCACGGTGACTTCAGGAGCTAGGTATGTATGAATATGAGCATGCTACTACAGGCCTTCATGAGGGTGCACTGTGACGCCCTAACCTCACGCCCAGCGCGACTTCCTGATCGGAATGGGATGGGGGCCCGGAAGTGCGAAAAAGGGGGTGTGCGAAGGATTTTAGGAAAGTGGGAGTGGAGTCCCAGGTCGGAACTGAGATCTCCTGTGGCAAGTTTTAGGGACAATGGTGCAAATGGTGCGCACAGGTCGTATCTGGCGTCTCAGCCTTTGGGGAAGGGGCTATGGCCTTTGCCAGTGGCGTCGCCGCGGTTGGTCCCTTGTCCGGTGCATTGACGGGACACCAGGGCGGTCGTGCTGCTGTCGGTGCCGCTCGTAACAAGCTTCGGAATCCGACTCGGACGGGGCGGGCCGTAAGCGGAGGTTGTGCAACCGCTGCTCAGCTTCGGTTCGAGTTCGGCGGATAAATCGCGAAGCTTGGCGTGTGTGGTACTGTTGGCAATCCTCGCACAGTGGGTTGGGCCAATAGCGAGCTATGGAATTCCACGGTACCACTGTGAGCTGGTGATATGGGAGGAGGAGGTGAAAGGGAGGGAAACTGGTAGTGATAACGACGAAGCCCGGGGAGATGTAGTATTGAGTGTTGTCCGTATCTGAGTAGTCTGGGCCCCTAGGGTTGCGGGTTATAGCCCAGTGGAAATCCCCCGCGCACAGTCGGTCGTTCTCTGTCAAACAAGGGAATTCCGGGTTTCTCAAGTTTCCCCGTCGTCTGAGTTGTTCGCCTTCCCCGTACTCGCGGTACTCCGGATCCCTCAGTCTTTCACGATCGGTGATCCAAAAGGTACTTTCCTCGGCCATATTTGTTTAATGAATTCGATTTCCCGCATCCTTTCGATAAATTCGGGGTCGACTCATGCAGACGCGTGCGTACGCCGCGACTTGGATCTTCGAGATCGCGGTCGTACGTGAGCGTGCGCCCCAGCGGCGGTGAATCAGACTCTGGTTTCCTGTGTCACGATAACGATCGTATCCTACGTGAAACTATCCTACTTATGCTAGGTAGAGTGAGATCCAGATGTTTTATTCATATCCATACCATTCACGTGACGAAAARRARARAAAARARAAAAAAAAA
>BFEA01000069.1:648755-667454 GCA_003427395.1 Chara braunii | reverse complement strand
GGGGGGGRKGRSAATCAAWAWMWMACAGCGTTCTAGGCGGCTTTATGACGATCAAGGACTAACAAAAAGAACCCAAACATCCATAGCGGGTGCTTTCAATCACATGCAGATGGAGGATAGAATTAGACAAGCATCGCAAAACAAAATCGGGAATCCGAAAAGGTCATTAATGAAGAAGAGTTCACGCCTATTCATGCATTCATACGAGGCAAAAGCAGCAAAGAAAATTCGAGACGATTTACAAGGAAAGGTCAAAAAGGCCGCGACAGAAATTAGCCATAGCAGAAACCAAAATTATACAGACGACCAAAAGAAAGAATCTCATCCCGCACTCACAGCTACTCTCTCTCTCTCTCTACCTCTGCTCCACACTCCCAATGCGGGCAGTCTGTCGCCTTGCATCAACACAGAGTTGTCACCCCGCTTGGTTCGAGCATGCAAGTCAGGTTCGCCCGTGTGCCACAGTCTGTCGTGGCCCCGCACGTCAACCCCGCATACCCGACACCAGCTCGTCGGACCAACTCTCGCACTCACTCACCTTCCAAAACTTGTTTGTTAGCCGACCCTCACTGATAGCGCTAACCTCGAAATTCTTAGAGAGCAAACTAATCGCGCTTGCGAAATTTATAGCATGCATGCCTGCGTGAAAGGTACGGAATTAAGCCCAGGTGGACAAGAGGAGAAGAGAGGAAGTGCCTACGTCTGCATGGCCAAGCCGCGGCGTGGGGGCCGTAGCCACACTCCACGCATCAATCCGGCCATGCGGGCATAGGAACCAATCAGGTCGGGGAAGAATGTGTGCATGCGCAGGTGAGCACAGGGCGGGAAGAGGGAAGGATGCGAAGAACATCAAGAATAAGAAAATTACAATTGCAATCATGCTCGCCAAAACTTTTACAGTTACGTGCAAGATTAAGGCGCAAAAAAGAAGTCAGAACCCGGATCTTGTCGCGGCAAGGCGTGCATAAGCAGGAAGCGCTGCGCAACGAAATTCAGAAGGTGCCTAAATTTCTAGCTTAAGTCCTAATTGCAAAGAAAAATTTCGAATAGAAAAACAATTCCGAGAGCCCGTGGAGGCTCGACATCAGTTGAAAATTCAAAAACGATATTCCCGCACGATGATTGCGCCAAAATTTACAGTACTCACAGGAGAACAAGAAAGAAGCTATGGTACAGTTATTTCTCGAGCTCGCTAAGGCGCGGCCACCCAACCGTTGGCACGGGATCTTCCCGACACCGATCCGACATTCCCAGCAGAAAACGAAAAAGAAACGAGGACATCTATGCAATTTGCTCGCCCGACCCATCTTCCCACAGTTTACCCATTCAACCCGTCGTATTTCCTCAAGCAGCTCCACACCGAAAGTCGCGCGATTACAGAAAATAGTTCGTCACAGCACAGCGACTCCCATCTAGCACGGTGGACTTAAGATGGTAGTAGAGAGCCAAGTAGAGAGGCTAATTGATAGCCTAATCTATAGAGGGATTGATACCCCTAGGTGATAGGTAAGTTGATGTCCTAGTTGATAGACGAGTTGATATCCCAAGTGATAGCCTAGTTACTAGGCAAGTTGTATAGTATGAGACAGAGAGTTGAAGATTCTCCGTTCCCTTCTAGAATCTTAACAATGCTAGTAGGGTGACAGTTACGCCAGCCACACTACTTTGGACCCTAGACCAGTACCTGGAGCCTGTTCCAGTACCTCGATAAGTCTGTACTAAGGTGACAGTTATACCAGCCACACAACTAGAACCCCCTGGACCAGTACCTGTTCCTCGTACAGCGATAAGTCTGTACTAAGGTAGGTAGCTGCTATATCAACCATGACTGTACCCCCCAAATCCAGCACCTAAAGCCCGTTCCAGTACCCCGACAAGTCCGTACTAAGGTAACTGCTATGCCAGCCTCAACTGAATCTAGAGCTAATACCCGACAAACCCGTACTAAGGTAACTGCGATGCCAGCCACAACTGAACCTAGGGCGAATACCTGGAGCCAATTCCGTTGGACCAAGATACCCTTGACCATGGACAAGGAGGATAGACAACAACACTGCAGTGTATATCGCTTAGTTTAATGTGATCCTGTTCCGAACCGTCAACCTCTTCCATACAATCCTCAGCTCAAACCTACTGAACTACAATGACAACTAGTCTGGTTGATGCACTATATGAGATAGGGAAACAACTGCACAATTATCAGAACAACCGTGGACCCAGAAAGGCAATCAAACCAATCATAGTCTAAACCCAACTTACAACACCATGGACGATCCCTTGGATGGTGTGCAGGCAGTGTCTGTAATAGCTTACCTGCATCAACCCAAGGGAGTATGCAAGTGACCATGTGTTATATAAACGTCCACCAGTCTCTCTGCGCAGAGGGGCGAAGTTTTGAACCCGCAACCCCAGACCACAATACGCATTGACAAACGGTGCCCTAACCACTAAGCCACAGGCCACATGCTTAAGAAAAAAAAAGGCCAACTTCTGCGCAGTCATGAAAACAGTTCGAAAATGCATTTCAGGCATCCCCCAAACATAACATACCCCCACCGGACCCTAAAGGTAGCTTGTATACATTCAACATTTTCTAAGTTTTTTTTTTTTTAACAAACGGGCCCAGTGCCCAAGGTTGAATTATACCCTGCCGGAAACCGGGCCCGGCATCCCTTACAAGAATAAGGGACGCCCCCATCGGAATGGTCCAGGCACTCTGGACTGGTCCATTCCAGGGCCGCATAACAAGACCTACTGTGATCAAAAGCCTACGAAATCTCAATGGGGCACTACACAAAAATAATAGCAAAACCACATAAGAAAAGAGTAATCATCCAGAACTATGGGTCTCGCTATCTACATGTTTTAGCGGGAAGTCCATTCTCATTTGCACATTTTGAGAGTGGTGTGGCGATGTCCTATCCCCCGCCTAGACTACATTTTGAAACTCAACGGTGACTGCACCCTAGTTTTCCCAAAGAAAGGAAGAAAAAAGTCGCATTCGAGAACCTATGGCATACGAGCCAAAGTACCGCCTAACAACCATTTCCTAGGGCGTAATCACACAATAGGACTCTTTTGGGTGTATCTAACTGCAATTACGGCCCGAAGTGGATGTATCTGACCACAATTACGTTCAGAGTTGAGCTAAAAATAATACTACTTCGTGTATGCCTCCAGTATGTCAAAAAAATTCACCTACACAACAACCATCATATAGTCTTTTCTTCTTTTTTTTATTTATTTTTTTTTCTTTTTTTTTTGTAATCTTCGAATTGCAGTATCCTCCGAACCTCCCCACTTGAAACGCACATTCTCACTAGTGAACATTATGCCAACAACTCCGCACCTGGTTGCACGCATGTTTTGCAAGTATGAAGTTATCAGTTCAAGTCCGATCGTCTCCAATTTCCCCGTGAGCCCACGTAGCTCAGGTGGTAGAGCATTCCTTTTGGTAAGGGAAAGGCCTCCGGTTCAAGTTCTGTCGTAGGCTCCGTCTTAAATTAAAAAAGAKATATATATATGGCTAAAACCAAACAAATTGAACGAAACAGATTTAATAATACAACATCCTAGACCCTCAACGACAACCAGCAGCGACTTACAGCTCGAAACTGGTACTGGGTCATAGGCATTTGAGACCCGACCTCCCAAGTGCGGATCTACCATATCGAGGGCCTTCAAGACAACAGGGATTGCAGTTTTTAAAGATCGACGATGGACACAATTCATCTCAACATCTACGGTCAATTTGAGACTTTGAGTGACACTTACCCTGGCTGGAGTACGGCCTCGCTGGCCCGACCGCTACCACTGCTTTGACCCGCGACTGTATAAGTCACATGCGCTTGACCAGCAACGATAGCTTGCGTGCTTTCGTGAGCCGCGCCTTCCAGAAGCCGGCCGCTTACAACATTCCTCACAAACACGAACCTAGTACGCGCGCGCCACACACGGGTCAGGTCTTTCAGAAGTCGAGTCCTTTTCCCTCGCCTTGATTTGGTGAGAGGACTCTCAGGTCGCAGTCCTTCGGGTTTGATCGTCAAGTCAACGTTGCCACCCAGCATCGCCATCTCGCCAGTCACATCCCGGTCGCAGTCCTTCGGACTTTGGTTGTCAAGTCAAGGTCGCCAACCACCATCGTCGTTCAGTCGGTCAGAAGTCAACGTCTACTTCTAGTTAGTCACTACTAGTCAGTCCACCTCGTATCGGTAAGTCAGTTCTCATTCCCCACCCGTCTCACCATGCACCTATCCGCCTGCAGAATCGGAGACCAACCACCCCCCTCGCCCAATCTCGTCGTCAACCCTCACCAAGCCGCGTCATCCTTCCCGTCTACATCCTCTTCCTTCCATTCATTATACACCACTCTTCGATTTCTTCCTTCTTTCTTTCTTCCCTTCGAATCTCACACCCAAAATCTTATAATCAATCTCAGATGCTCAACTAATAACCATTTTCTCTTCACCCATCACTCCACTCCGCTCCTCTATAACTTTACCACCCATATCGGCGGATGAAAACATTCAGCGCATCTTCGTCATAGACCCACCAACAGCCTCGCTCCTCCCACTTCACATATTTTCCCTCCCTTTCGTCATTCCCCGCACCATTACCTCTTTGCAATCCACTTTTGTGAAAAGCACGTTTGGCTCCAACCTCGTTAATGCTGATCTCCTTGACTTCGTAGAAGAAGCCGATTTTTTCACTTTCCAGAATGGAGTACAGTCTTTCTTTTTCCTCAAAATAGACCAGGCAATGGAGCTACTCTCTCACTCCTTGTATTCTAACCTTCTACTCTCTCTAATGTCCATCAACACTCACACCCTCAATACTCTTACCTCTTCGGAGTAAGCGCGAGCAACTTGAAGTACAAATCTGGCAAACTACAAGGCGAAACACGATCATGATTTGTGTTGAAGCAACTCTTCCAGATTCTGCGTTAACGGCGGCCTCCTCAGCTTAGCAGAGAACCTTCCTTCTCTCGGGAGACTACCAGGCTTCATCTCCCTTCTGGCTTTCTTTTTCAAGGGCTTCTTGAATCAGCTCGCCAAGAGAGACATTTTCCATCTCCCCCTTCAACAACTGATCCAGTCAGGACCAGGACCGTGGTTCAGAGCACTCACGGACCAAGCCTGCGGAGCTCCAACTGACTCGCCTCACTTCTCAAGGGAAGCCTCTTATCCATCGCAGTCAGCGCTTCCGCGCCTCATCTTAAAGCTCTAGGACACTACTCACGTTTTCACCTTCATCGACCACGAAGAAAACGATGTCGCAGAAAAGGAAGGATGAAGGTGCCCCCAATAGAAGAAGAGTCGCTTACCGCAGATCTTCTGACTATGCATTTAAATCCGACTCAACCCCTACTAATAGGTCGATGTCCGTCCATCACCTCCTTCTGGTACCTCAGCCCTCTCACCCTCCCCCCCATACTCTAGCTCCCACCCCCTCCAAGATTACATATTTCACCTTTGCTTAATTCTATTTTTCCTCCTCGTCTTCTTCATCTACTTCCTTCTCTTCTTTCGCTCGCCATTCCCCTTTACCTTCCTACCCTCAAGCCCAATTAACAAATATTAGTCAGAATGAGGTTTCAGATCGGGAACAAATGTGTCCTGCAGTAAACAACTTTATTCCGCGCCTCAGAGGGATAAACAAATGAGAATGAAAACGAAAATAGGAGAAGATCAGTTAGTAAGAGGATTGCAATCAGCACGACAACGAAAGGGAGCAATGAGATAGACGAGATGATAGAAGGAAGCATCAGGGACATGAAAGAACCATTATTCATTACTAAAGAAGAGCCGCAAGAAATACGAGTTTAGGAATTTAAGCCTTCTCTCCATCTTTCATGCATCCTCTTATCTAATCGAACGATAAAACATATATAAATATATATAATATATAATATATATATATATATGTACATGTATATATGGGTCGCACGACGTACGTGACGTACATGTATTCCTCTGAGATTTTTACGTGCCATACATGAGAATACATAAAAAAAAATAAAAATAAAAAAATAAACAAGCATCGAAAAAATATGAAAAAATCTATGTTATGCAAAATGATATTTCAAACAACTTTTGTTTGAGACTTATTGCAAAATTTTGTACCAAAATCGAGTGAAAAATCAAAGACACATAAAAACAAATAAATTAAAATAAAAAGTAAAAAAAGTTAGGAAAAAAACAGAAAAAATAAAAACAAACTTTTGTAATAAATATATGTTATGCAGAAACATGATACAAACAATTTTTGCCCGGGAGTCATCCTCGAATTCCCAATCAAACTCGAGTAAAAAATTAAAAACTAAAAAAAACGTAATATTATCATAATAATTTAAAATTTATTTTTAAATAGTTTTTTTGAATTATTATTTTTTTGAAGTTTTCTTTAAGGTTTCTTATTTTTAAATCAATATTGGTTGGTAATTCGGGTATGAATCCCAAACAAAAGTTGTTTGAATCATTATTCTGCACAACATACGTTTTTTCGAATTTTTTGGATTTTTTTTTTTTTTTTTTTTACGTACGCGTACGCACGATTTTGGGTTCGTACGCATGCACTTGAATACGTATGCATATGCACTGCGTACTCATACGATGTGCTACCCATATATATATATATATATATATATTATCACATAAATATCAGAGCGCAAAAGTGAAAAAAACAAAAAAAACAAATATACATATATATATATATATCGTCACAAATAGAACTGCCCGGTAAACCGTAGGCAGATATATATATATATATATATATATATATATATACAGAGTTGTCAGGCCAAACGTACGGAGGCCCCTAAGCTGACCCCCGAACGTTCGGGCGTTCGGGTCCTCGTACGCGGCCCGAACTCGAAGGGGTTCGGACCCCGCAAAAAAATATTTTGGTACCTTTAAATTATTATTTTTTTCTGATTTTTGTTTTGTGAGTTCTCTGTTATGTAATCTACATGTCTCTCAATTTTGAAGTCATTCTGTGGAGCCAAACAATAATGAAAAATCAGCAAAGATGGTCGTGTCAAAACTTGTTTTCCCACTTACTAATTTGTTTTTTTTCTCTTTTCACTTTTTTGCTTTCCCTTTATTTCGGGGCCTGAAAAAAATTATTATTTTTTCAAACTTTATTTTTAGGTTCTCTATTATGTAAGATACATATGTATAAAATTTCATGGCATTTGACAAAGCCAAACAAAAATGAAAAATCGCCAAAGATGGCGGTGTCAAAAACTTGCTCGCCCACGCAATAATTTCATTCTCGTTTTATTTTTTCTTATTTTCATTAATATTATTTATTTTTCGTATTTGATTTTTATTTCAAATTTGGTAAGGAATTTGGATGTACTGTTGAGGCAAATGTTGTTTGGTTTATTCTTCTGCATGACATATATGTTTTTCAGNAACATCCAAACGCGTCGAGAGGGGGTCCCAAACGTTCGGGCGTTCGGGTTCGGGCGTTCAGCCTGTCCCGAACGCCGGTAACCCTGTATATATATATAGATATATAGATATATAGATATATAGATAGATAGATAGATAGATAAATACATAGATAGATAGATAGATATCGTCACAAACAGAACTGCCCGGTAAACCGTAGGCAGAGAGAGAGAAGAAGACAACAAACGAGGGGCTGGGACAAACTGTTATACATATAAAATAAAGGAGGAAGTGTGCTTGGAGGAGGAAAGAGGTATGTGCAACTTTTATCAACTTTGCTCAACTTTATTCCGAAGTTTGATTTATGTTGTGGCCAGAATTTGTAAGCAAGACTGGTCATCTACATTCCGCTGAGTAATGTCCCAAATTGTTGCTTTTATCACTTTTTACTGTGTGCAAAATGGATCGATAAAACACTCAATGAAAGAAGCAATCTATTAACTACATCCCTACAGCTGCCAACCCTTCCTCGGTTGATTAATGTTCAATCAACTATTTAATCGATCGATCAAGTTTCGTTAGATTGAGTAATTTAAGAACCAGACGATCTTCGTGAAAGTTCATGCATTTATTTCTTTGTTTTCTCTCTACTGATTTGTAAGTAAGATGTGTCATTCACCCTTTATTACCTTAATGATCAAAAACACTGGTTTTGTTTCCTCTCGCCTTTATCACCCTTTCAACCTTTTTTTGTGCGTAAATGTATCGGAATGATACTCAGAAGTGGGGAACCATATAAATACACTCGCTCACCTGATAAATCGGACCAACATCATTTCATTCACGACAAAAATTTTAACTCTCGTTGGAAAAAAAAAAAAAAAAAAAAAAAAAAAAACTCTCTATTTTGTGCAATCAAATCGATAGATCACTCAAAGGAGGGAGCAACCCGGTAATTACATTCACTCAACTGCCAACTCTTATCGAATGGATTACCGACCAATCAACCATTCAAAAGATTGATCACTTGGTTCACTCAATACTTTGATGAAGCCGACATCATCTTCATGACAACTCGGAAGTTAAATATATACATATGTATATATATAAAATAAGATTTTATTGACATATCTTTGTTAAAAAAAAAAAAAAAAAAAAAAAAATCCCTCCTAAGACGGTTTTTATCACTTAACCACCCCTAATCCAACCTATCTGATCAACCACCCTACTGACCAAACTATCATCTAAACGAACAAAGTTATCTATTCTACTTTCGGTCTTGTTACAAAATGCAAAAAAAAAAAAAGGGGGGGGGGGGGGGGAGGAAAAATAAATGAATAGGAAACAGAGAAATACCAAGATTTTCCTTTACTCTTATCTATGTTGAGGACCTTTGTTTGTAAGACTTGTTATATACGATTCGTTGCCTCAATGACCAACCCTTACTGACAAATTGATTGTCGATCAATCAACTATTCAATCGATCGATTTTTTCGGTCGACTGACTTCTTGAGGAATCGGACGAACTTCATTCATTCATGACAGAGACCTCACCTCTCGACAGAGGAATTATTTCCTTGTCTCCTATTGTATATTAAAAAAGAAAAAATCCCTTTCAAAGCCTGCTTTGCCAACCAACAACTCTATCAAAAAATTAGGTCAGTCGTTCCCTTAGACTCTTTACCGTGTGCAAATGAATCGATAAATCACTCAGAAGTAGGAAGCAGCCTATCAATTACATCCGCTCAGCCGCGAACTCTTCCTGAATGGATTACCGATCAATCAAGTATTCAATCGATAATTTATTTTAGATCGACTGAGTATGTTGAACATTTACCTAACCTTAGTCGGCCGATCAATCGACTAATCGATTAATTGGATGATCAATCTTTTAAATGGCTGATCAATCGACTAATCAACCGAACAACTGATCAATTGATTGATCAATCGATCGGTCGATCAATAGACCAATCAGTCGACCGACCGATTAAATCAATTAATCTGTCAATCGACCGAGCAATCGATTATTAGTCGATCGGTAGATCAATTCGATTAATCTGACGATCGAAGGATCAATCTATCAGCCGATTAATGGATTGATCAGTGATAATGTGAATGCATACAATAGCAATAATGAGGTAATAAGGCTTGTATCCGCCTTAAAAAAGAAAAAAGAAAAAAAAAAAAGGTGAAATTTCTCCTAAAGCCTGTTTGTGCTACATGATCGGCGATGATGTGAATGCATACAGTAGCAATAATTAGGTAATAAGGTTTGTCCATGTCTTAAAAAATGGTGAAATCCCTCCTAAAGCTTGTTTGTGCTACCTGACCTACCACTATCTAACCAATCACCCTACAAACCAGACTATCATCTAAAAGCAACAAAGTTATCTATCATACTTTCGGTCTTGTTACAGAATGCAAAAAAAAAAAAAAAAAAAAAAAAAAAGGGGAGGGAAAAGAAAGATTAAGAGATGGAAAAATAACAACATTTTACTCTCATCTATGGTCAGGACCTCTGTTCGTAAGTGAGACCTGTTATCTACGTTTTCTTGCCCAATAACCACAAATATTACACTTTATTCCCTCTCCACTTATCACCCCTCAACTCTTTTCGAGTGCAAATGCTTCGTTCCGCCACTCAGAATAGGGAGCAGCAAATAAATACATCCACGCAGCCAACCTTGTAAAAAAAAAAAAAAAAAAAAAAAAAAAGGGCGGGGGGTCAACCATTACCAAACCATTGTTTGTCCTTTCGATAGTCTGATTGCTTAGTGAATCAGACCAACATCTTTCAGTCACAAGAAAGACCTCAACTCTCAACAAAGAAAAAATTAATTTATTTTCCTTATTTGTCCCTGTATTCTACTTCTGAATATATATTATTAAAAAAAAAATCACTCCTAAACATTTTTTCGTCGACCAACCTACCACTCAACCAACCTATAGGGCAATCGTTTTCAACGAATCACAAGAAGAAACGAAGATTTCCAAGAATGGGCGGCAGGGGCACGAGTTTGAAAGTAAGTGGCCCGAAGAACGTCTGGGGAAGTATGAAAATATCGAATCTGGCGTGGAGCCGGCGCTTGGGCAAGCAAGATAGAGGCAGAAACGTTTCTGATTTTCCATTTTGTCGTGGGTGGGTGTTGTTTTTGTTTTTTATTTTTTGTCTTCTGATTTTGTGCCTTGCTCTCGATTTCTCTGGTTTTCTGACCTTAGCTTTTGACGGAGCTTGAGCTGTTTTTTTTACTGTTTCAAAATCTTCTTTAATGACCTGTGGATTGTCTGGCTCTGTAATAGATCTTTTTCCGAAAGAAGCATTTCCAGCAAAAAACTGGAAAGACTGCGGGTACGTGAAGTACACCAGTAACGCGTTTTGTTTTGGACAAGAAACAAAATGGCGGGAAAGCAAAGGAGTCTGGCAAGAGTAGGGAATGGATCAGAAGTAAACGGGGGTAGTGTTTTTGAAAAAATGGGCGGGAAAGAGAATGGCGGAAACGCTCAGGAGCCTGGCAGGAGTAGGGAGTAGAGCAGAAGGAAACGCGGACCGTACCGGAGCTTTAGGACGACTCTGAGGGTACCAACAGGGAAGGACTGTCAGGGAGGGAGTGACAAGCCACACTTAGTGCAGAAACTAAGCTAGGATCGAGGTGGAGAAAACTCAGAGCTCAAAAGCGCAGAGTAAGGAAGCGGTAGGCGAGAGTAGCAGCATCTGAGAATTAAATAAACAGGATAGTAAGTAGGCTACTGGTCATCTCGAACTTCCCCCTAATGAGGTCGCTATGTGGCGGCGACCGACTAGTCGGGGACGCCACCTGACGTCGTCTTCTGAGCGTTGTCGGACCAAATACCCTTACAAGGGTATTTGGTCATGCTTTTGCATTCGACACGGTGACAGCGTCAGCTACCATGATGGAGCCAGTCTGGAATGGAAAGGATGTGCACGCTTGAGCGTGACACTCGAAACGAATTCCTCGGCCATTGAGGCCAGGGAAAAATCGGTGAGAAAATTTCGTTAAGTATGCGCGCGCGTTGTTATGACGCACGCTGTGAAGGTTAGGATCTGCAGTAATACCCTTCGACCGAAGAGGTTGAGGGGTCGATAGGGTTGCTGTTATGACGAGTAGATCTACGATGTACGCTGCGACTTAATTGTCAGTACATTAGTGAGAATAAACTAATACGCGCCCCGACCGTACGACCGGAGCGATTATTAGTGAATGATCATCGGGGTTGAGGTAGCGCCCCGATTTTTTTGATGTTTGCCCCTTGTTACCTGTATCCTTACTAGTGCACCGTAAGTGAGGTTGAGGCTTTAGCTCAGCCTCCCGTAGGTAGAAAGGGAGTCGCCCTTGGGAGGTGACTTCCTGGCCGCATGACTACCCGAGCGACCGGTGCCTTCGTCCTTCTGCGGAGGGGGACACCGTTGCAAACTCTGATAACGTCCGCACAGGGCCTGGATTCGTACTACTGAACCAATACCCGCCTTCCTGACGGTACTGGGCCTCTGGAAATGCCAACTTTTGTCATCTACTCGGCCTCGAGTATCCGGTGCTTCCCCTCTACTTGGTGTGGCACCGGCCTAACTGCCACTTGAGTGTTTCCGCGGTTCTTAAGTACCGCGGACCTCCTACCCTGCCACTTGAGTGTTTTCCGCCGTGACCCTCGAATGGCGCGGCCACGGCTAAGTACCGGCCCTTCGGGCCTTCCGATCAATCAGATGCTCCTCTGGGCTACTCACGTACTAAGCCAACAAGCACTTAGATAGACACACATGCCAGCAAGCATGCATGCACGCACGAACTCAGAAATAGGCATGACCACTAGGTGGGCGGAGCCTCAATCTGCTATATTTATGTGAGCGGCCCTTTTCTTAATGAGAGTAGGAGTTAACTCAGTTGGTTTGAGGTCAGACTCTCAAGGAACATATCTGGGGATCAAACCTCCTTACAAGGAGCTTTATTGTTTTTCACTCAGTTGGCCGGGGCTCGAACCCGCGACCTAGAGATCCAAGTTAGGTAGAGTCAGTAGATTACAGTTAGCCCCGTTTGAAAACGGGGGAACGACACTTGGCATTAGAAAGTTAGTAGTTAGATTTTCGTTAGATTTGCTCTTTTCTTTTCTTTCTGAATTTCTTATTTTTCTTTTATTTCTTACTAAGTTTTAATTTCTTATATTTCCTCTTATTTCATTTTTATTCTTATTCTTTTTACAACAAACCATCTTAATGCACCTGCCTAGTTTGTCGGGAAGATTCATTACTGGGAAAGGTCACCGACATCCGAATGCGGATCCGCGACTTTGGCCCGTTTCCTTGGGCAGGAGTGCTCAGTGCTCGTCGGGCGACACAACGAGCCCGACCGAGCAGCGGAGTAACATTGCGCATAGACGGTGAGCATGGTGGTAAACGGAGCGGAGGAGATGGCGCGGGGTGTGGTAGAAACGCGCGGAGGAGCAAGGGCAGAGATGGCCGCGCGGAAGGAGGAGGGCGCGACGAAGCAGAGCAAGCATCGTAAGAGTGAGCGGGAGGCAATCAGCGAGCAAGCGGGGATAGCGACGGAAAAATAGCTTGCGGGTTGAGAACCAGCGAACAAGATGGAGAGAGGATCGCACTGAGGTAGCGCTAGCAAACTGGAAGAGATCGTGCGTAGGAGGGAGGGAACCGCAAGAAGGAGGAGCCAAGGGCGCACGCGGGAGGAGTTGAGAGGGGTGTAGAGGAGATGACCACGCTGTAGAAGATGGCGTGCGAGGGAACAGTGGAGAGGTAGCGAGGTGGTAGCATGAGGAGAACCGCACGAAAGTAGTGTAGGAGAAGGAAGAAGAAAACGCAAGAGAAGAAGAAGAAGAAGAGAAGAAGAAGAAGAAGAAGAAGAAGAAGAAGAAGAAGAAGAAGAAGGAGGAGGAGGAGGAGGAGGAGGAGGAGAGAAGGAGTAGAGAGGGGGGAAAGGAGAATACTTACCTGACCGTGCACGACGACGGCGACGACGGAGACGACAGCAGCTATGACGACGACGAAGACGACGACGACGAGGACGGAGACGAAGAATGGGTAAGTCTCCTTCCATCGCGACTGGTCCCCGGTGCTTCCCTCGATAGGACGAGCAAAGCAAAAAAATTAAATGAATAAATAAATAAATAAATAAAATCGAATGCATCTATCCCTATAGCATGGAACTATACATTACCACCATACATATACGTGTGTGTGTGTGTACGTGTGTGTGTGTGTGTGAGAGAGAGAGAGAGAGGGAGACGATAAGTCTTCGACCTTGGCCAACAGCCAAGTCTCCGACCACGGCTCGACGCGCGCGCTACTTGGATCGATAGAACGAGCAAAATCAAGAAGTGGCAGTGTATATTTCCCCGTTTCAGCAGAAGATTCATTCTGGTTTTGCTCGTCCTATCGATGGGATGTGTGTGTGTGAAACGTACATGATTCGACCAAGGAGAGAGAGAGAGAGAGAGAGAGAGAGAGAGAGAGAGAGAGAGAGAGAGAGAGAGAGACGATAAGTCTTCTACCTTGGCCGACAACTAAGTCTCCCACTTGCGCCTCGCCTCATGCTACTTGGATCGGTAGGATGAGCAAATCAAAAAGTGTCAGTGTATATCTCCACGTTTCAGGGGAAGATTCATTCCGTTTTGCTCATCCTATCGATGAAGTGTGTGTGAGAAGGGGGGCGAAATGGAGGTGGACGGGCAAAGCTACGAGTGCATGACGGGACAGATCAAGCCTGGATGCGCACTCGCGCGCGCGCGCGCGCGCGAGAGAGAGAGAGAGAGAGAGAGAGAGGGGAATGATGATGATGATGGTGTGAGGGCACTTACCTTGTATTGATGATGGGCTGCCCGGGCGACATCTTCAAGTACTTCGGATTGCCGCTGATGTCAACAGTCGCATTGTCAATTCGTAGGTAGTAGTAGCTGTGTAGGGAGTAGGCTGGGCGCCGAGCGCCAGGTGGGGAGATAGGGCCAGGATACTCATGTTGGTGGTGGCGAGAGCAAGTTCTCATTGACATTGGCTTTCAGAGTTACGATTCTTCATTGGTGCTATATTGCCGCAATGCTACTCTCTGGACACAGTGATACTATCTGGCCTTCAATATGATGGTGTAATCTGGAATTGTCATCTCGTTGTTGCTTATTTTCATTGTTATTATTATTATTATTATTATTATTATTATTATTATTATTATAGTTATTATTATTATTATTATTAGACGCATAGTGGTCATAGGATGAATGTGGCATCTATGAGTTGGGGACCGAGGTTGTGAGAGGTGCGAGAGACTTACCTGGTGTTGTAGGCGAACGACATTGGCCGAGATCGGCTCGTACTTCGGGGAGCTGTTGACATCACTAACTGCATTGTAGATAGGCTGGATAGGATGCCATATGTAGGCTGGGCGCCGAGCGCCAAGTAGGATATGAACTCTGGTTCTTGGGGATGATGATGGGACTACATCAGCATTATCAAATATGAACTCTTGGTGTTCTTACTTGGTGTAACACGTGATGCAATTCTGCTGTTGTTTCGAGGTCACGACTATCCAGTCTGTGTAGGTGATGCTTTTGATTGCTGAAGTTCGCTATTGCTTACCTTCCTTGCATGTTTTATTGTTATTATTATTATTATTATTATTATTATTATTATTATTAGTGAGAAATCAGACTCACTTTCATTCACACTTTTCATGCATGTAAACAGTAGCACAGCAAACTGGCGCACAGAGCCCACAACTCGAAACTCAGAGATATGGCAACCCAGATACGAGTTCACTTCCAATGACTATGGCGATTCAGCGCCGAGACGACTCTCTGCTCGTATACACCACACCACCCTGAATATCCCACACCCTCTATCTACAGCTATGGCGGCTATGGCCGCGGCTATCCTGTCACTTTGGCTAAGCTCTCCTTCAGCCGCTGCACTCCCGGGCATATACAGACCATTGTTGTACAAGACGATGTAGCAGCGTTCCCGCATGGCCTACACAAAAAAGGAGTGAATGGCTGGGGGCTGCCTCTTGAGTTATACTTCTGTAGATTGTTGGGTTGCCCCTTTACCACCGGCCATGGTGCTCCCCATCTCGGGGTACTTGCTGAACCGGACTGAGACTAGCTGGATCCTACCACTGACTGACTGTGGACTCACTACTATCCTACCGGGGTCGGACTGTGACTTCGCTACAGTCTAGTCCAACGCCGCTTAGCGGCTTGCCCACTTACCGACCTTCTAAAAAGGACTACAGCTAGACTTCTCGAACTCGCTAAGATTATGCTCTATAGACCTACAAGATTGAACCCTGCTACCTCCGGATCTAGGACAGCCCTACCAACTGTTTTCGAATACACAGGCCACAGGCCACAGGTTCAACTCCTGGGATCCGCGTCTGCTGCTGCAAAGGAGTGAAGGTCGTTCGTACCCCACACAGCAGCACTGTGTTTAGCACGTACGAGCGCGCTAGGTATCCCACGCACTGCTTACTACACACAACCAGAACTGATAGACAGACGGAAAGGGGACAAGGTACAGACAGATAGACAGAAAGATACTAAGGAACAGACAGACAGACAGATGGACAGAAAGATAGAAGGAACAGACCGATGGACAAGTGTGACACAGATACTCATTGACACTCGGATGCACGGGTGCGCGCGCAGTCATGCGATGACATGCAGTCACGCGGGGACACTGTGACGACCGAATGATGGAGAACTAGCACAAATCCATACAGACACTGTGATGAACACCATAACACAGGTTGTGGTATATGCAACGAAGCACACCGGGACGCACTTAAGACGGCGGCACACGGTGCGCCTTCGCCTACACAGTCACGAACAGACTGCGACATACAGTCACTCCCATAAGGTGACGCTGTAACGCACTTAGATGACACGGTCACGCCCAACGGAACACAGTCACACACTGGCATGACATACAACGACACTAAGGCATACACAGACGCAAGGGCACGCACGAATATCGTGACACTTGTTCGGCGTTGTAACGGTCACAGGTAACATACCCACTTAACCGCGTACAGGCGGACAAAATGGGCGTTTACCTTGCATTAACAATGATCTGCATGGGAGACATCTTCCCAGCTTCGGATTATCGCTGTCAACTGTTGCATTGTCAATTTGTAGGCTGACATTAGCGACATAGTAGTCTGGGCACTGGGCGTCAAATGAGAGAAGGGCTCTAAATACTTATGTTGGTGACGGCGAAATTATTATCTCGCTGACATTCGGATTCAGTGTTTTGGCTCTCCATTGGTGGAATATCAGTGCATTGCTATTTTCTGGACAATATCGGACATCCTGCCTTTCATTGTAGATTGCAATGTGGAATCTGTCATTCCGCCACCGCCATTTTCATTATACTATTATTATTATTATTATACTATTATTATTATTATTATTATTATTATTATTATTGCTATTATTATTACTGCGGTATGAATGGCCCTCAGCAAGCACTGTGCCAAAGTCGTTCAGCCAGACTCGAATCTGAACTGCGTTTCTAACTCGGGTGCTGAAGCGCTAGGATTGATCATCACCTATTTGCACGAATGCCGCACGTGTCAATGACGAGTCTGACTGCGTCTTTTCCCTGTGATGAGCATGAAGCTGATGAGTCTAGCCTAATGTAAGAAGCTAAGCTTAGTTGAAGATTGAATCCCATGGTCATGCTAAGAATTAGTGTCGATTTGCCTTGCCTGTAGCTGCGAGCGGTTGGTGCTCCGGAGGTCATGTGGCAAGAAAGAGGGCACATATATAAGGAAAGGGAAATACCTGAAAAGGAGGACGGAGTAAGAAGAATGGAGGGGGGAAAGGAAGAAGGGAAAATAAAGGAGGAAAGGAGGGAAGAGTGGGGGTGAAGCAAAGAAGGCGAAAAGAGCAACAGAAAGAGGGTTTCATGGTAGGCACCTCTGCCTTCTCGTTCATCCGATTGTTTCTTTCAAGGTCATTCAGAAGCGTTGACGGAATATTACCACTCTTATTATTATTATTATTATTATTATTATTATTATTATTATTATTATTTTATTTTGCTATTATTATTATTACATTATTACCGCTTATTTTAGTCATTGATATTTTCTTTATTTTGCTGTTATTATTTGCTTACCATTATTGTTATTTTGTACTACCATTATTAAAACATCGTATGGTCGAGGAGAGTCAGCCATGAAAGAATGCGAGACATTGGAGAGGAGAGAGACATTATCACATGTGATGGCGCCTCCTCCTCTGTCCTCCTCCATTCTTATCTCTGTTTGATCCTCTCAAGCATCTACCTTTTCGGTTATAACTGTCTGATGGTGTATTTCCATTGAGAATAATCCTGGTTTGCTAACTTTAAAGGCCAGAACATCAGTTGCTTAGACTAGACATGATCAATAGAACAGGGCGATTGCGGGAGCTCTGCCGGAGTTCAGGCGGAACTCTGGAGGCAGGGAAGAGTGAGGTATGTGTGCCTCAACATAAACCCTAAACCCTAAACCTATAACCTCAGGGGACTGCCTATGACAATACTGAAGGAGTGAATACTTTGAGTCAGGGATCCTTCAGGGAAAAACCCGGGGACAGGAAGGCAAATAATAATGCTTGGGTTAGGGAAGGGAAGTATGATTTGTCTGGGGTGTGCCTAACTGATGTTGGTAAACGCGGCGAGAACAAGAAGTGTTGAGTTGATTGTCTCGCTACGTGAATGTTTCTTTTGAGATGTGATGGACAAGGAGAGGGGTGTACTTCCTCGCTTATACGCCACCTAACCATGAGATAAAGGGTTGGGGATCGTGAGATTGTTGTCAAACTTGTGAGTGACATGGCCTTCTGATTTGATGAATTGCCTCAACCGACCGTAACCCAATGACTAACCCTGATCTATGTACAAAGGGGATTCGGACTAACTCAGCTTAGGATCAACTGGATGGATTTAGGACATGAGGTGCAAGTCCCATGTGACCCACCTGCGTGATCCTAAAGGCTTCCGGATGGTTCAAGGCTGGGACTGGGCGTCGATATTTATAGGCGATCGAGAGGAGCGAGGCTCTGTGAAGCCTGCCTCATCGCCATATATCTATCTATATACGTATACTAGGCGATCGAGAGGAGCGAGGCTCTATGAAGCCTGCCTCTTTGCCATATCTGTAAGTATACTAGGCGATCGAGAGGAGCGAGGGTCTATGAAGCCTGCCTCATCGCCATATCTGTAAGTATACTAGGCGATCGAGAGGAGCGAGGCTCTATGAAGCCTACCTCATCGCCATATATCTAACTATATATATATACTAGG
>BFEA01000069.1:524860-537195 GCA_003427395.1 Chara braunii | reverse complement strand
CACAGCGACTTGTGCAAGGAGGTCTGCAGATGAGCCCGGAGGACGCAGTGGGCGAGAGAGGAGGAGTTAGCATAGCGATAGGTTAGAGTCAGCCATAGCTGCCAGAGCTGTAGTTAGTAGTGAGTGTGTGTGTGTGCTTGAGTGTTAGAGTGATGCGTGTGGGATATCCAGGGTGATCCAGTGTATGTGAACAGTGAGATGTTTGGGCGCTGAAGTCGCCATAGCCATTTGAGAGTGAACTCGTGTCTGAAAGAGTTTTGAGTGGGCGCATGTCGCCAGTATGCTGCGTTGCTGTTTACATGCATGAAAAGTGTGTTTGAGAACGAGTAAGATTGCAATCTTCTAACTTCTTACTACTTCATAGTGCTTTCTTTTCTTTTTTCTCTTTTTTTTCCATGCAGTGCAATTCTATGTTCTAACTTCTAAGTGCCTTAATCTGAACCCGAAAGCTTGTACCGGTGGGTAGACAGGCCGATCATCATGCAGGAATGAGTGTTGTCCTTTCAGACAGGCAGTTTTTTTTTTTTGTTTCACTAATTTTTGCAATGAATTTATTATATGATTTGCACTAATTTTTGTTGGGTATTATTATTATATTATGGCTGCGACTCCAGGTTTGCTACCTTGTTCCCCGGAATACAACGTACGGTCATTATAGCTGTATTTAGACTGAAAGATACCCCAAAATACAGCTATGATGACCGTACGTTGTATTCGGTGGAAGAAGGTAGTCGTGACTTGTGACGTATTTGCAATTCTGCAATGAATTTGATCAAATTTTAATAAATTTTTATGTGATTTTCCATGCTGACTATTGTCTTTTTTTTTGTGCCGGCTGTTTTCTGTCGTCTTCTCTTGTCTTCATGTTTCTTTCCCTTGCCTCTTCGTTTGTCTATCCACAGCTTTCAGCGCTTTACCTAGCCGGGTGTCCAAAATACGGATGCGCGACACTAGAGGCTCTCCTCATGCGTCAACCTGTCACATCTCACACTCGCGAGGCGCTTAAGGTAAGTTAATGACGAGTTAAATAAAAAAGCGAAAAAAAAAAAGTTTATTTCCTGGACTACCAGCCAGGCCACCCGGGTTGCGTCAGACTGGCCCAGGTATCCCAGCGGGCCCCGGTCCGGGCAAGCCCCGGTCAATGTCCTGGACAGCCCCAGCACAAAAAAAGAGAAAAAAAGATCTCAAAGAAAAAAACATGGCATGCAGAATTGCAAAATCAACCAACTTTTGGCTGAGGGTCACTCCGACTTCCGTTATGGAATTTGAAGTGAAAAACAAGAACAGAACATTAAGTTACATTAGCCCCCTTTAGGCCCCTTTTCTTAAGCCCCTTTTGAACCCCCCTTATACCCCGTAGACCCTTTGGTTAGACATCACCAAATTCAACGATAGGGCTGGACTTTTGTACATGCCAGAGAGACGAACGTCTTGCTTTTTTTTTTTTTTTTTTTTTTTTTTTTTCAATTCTGTCATCCTTCCACCTGGGCCATGCTAATCTTCTGTATTGTTCCAATTTTAACGGATGTCCCGAAGGGCCAACACCAACAATCACTTGTTTATGCGATTGCAATGTGTGACTTGAGCCACCTCTTGAATCTGAGACAAATTTATAATCAGTCGAAGGGAGTCACTCCGTCAGTCCAAATACAGTCCTGTATCTGGACTGACGGAGCGATATCATTGGGGGGGAAGAGGGTAGGAATAGCGCCTACCTACCAAGGCTAACCAGCAAGGACACCCCTTGAAGTTGATTCCTACCTTCTTCCCCCAATGATATCGCTCCGTCAGTCCAAATAAAGTCCTGATGATGGGGTCTTGTTGCTTTTTCTTTTTTTTTCTTTTTTAACTAAGCTGTATTCTCTCTCTGAGTTCTCTCCATTATACCTCTCACTACCTACCTCCCTACCTCCCTACCTCCCTACCTCCCTACCTACCTACCTACGTCCTATATCAGCCAGGGGAAGTCAACCAGGGGAAGCAATAGACTGTCTGAATAGAACCCTGCGCCGTTAAGCTCCCGTTTATTCCCGTTTATTCCCCTGAGGTTGAGCCTAACCCCAGTTGTGGGATGGACGGGACGAAGGAATAGCGCCTACCTACCAACGCTAACCAGAGAGGGCAAGCCGACTATCTCTGCTGGCGAATACGCCGCCGGAGGAGGCCGTGAGGAATCGAATGAAAGACGTGGGGAATCGAACCCATGACCTCCCGAATGCCGCTTCCGAGCTCCGCCAACTGAGCTAGGCTATCTCGGGGAAGCATGCAGGTTGTGGACTCAGTTGCACAAATATGTGACTGAATTTTGACTGAATCTAGTCAAGGTATAATTCTAAATACAGTCTTGATGATGGGGTAGTTATATTGGCAAGCTTGTTTACCATTTTATCCACGTGAGCTTGATTTCAAATTACACAGATTCAGCCGTGCAAATACGGGGATGACTAACCTTTTTTTTTTTTTTACCATCTATAATATATGTTTAAGTTTTTATATTTTTTTAAGAGTGTCAATGGTGTCAACTATCTCGACCGTCAATCAAAGGACACTGGCCCCGGCTCCCTGCACGTGTCCCTCCCCACGAATACTACCGGCGCAATCAACTCTTGGGGACCCTACTACAAGCACTGGCTCTTATTCCTGCCTGTAGTAGAGGTGGCCCAGTTGAGGTTAAAAAAAAAAAAAAAAAAACCCTTGAAAAATGATGTTAAAAAATCATTAAAAAAAAGGTAATTGACTGTAATTCGAAAAGCTTTTGATATTGAATCGGGAAAGCATAAGGTATTTGCCGCTTATACACTGAGCTTCGCCCTTCGCTAACCATTTCGTGTTTTCGAAGATTATTTAATTTCGACGATTATTTGTGGTTTCCGCAATGCTTTGCGAGGCCCAGTAGAAGAGGGCAATCAATTCATAGATAGCCGCCTCAATCATCTCAGGGCATACGTGATGCTAGCACTTTTGAAAATGCATCTGACTGCAATTGCGGCCAGACCTGCATGAACCTACCGGCAATTACGTCCAGAGCGTTGAGGGGAAAAGTCCTAGTGTGAGTATGCCCTCATTGACTTGGCTAATGATGTACCTTTCTTCCAAACTCAGCGCTGACCAACGTTGAGTGGAAGAAGGAAGGTTGTGCGCTCAATTGCACAAATATGTTACTGAATCTCGACTGAATCTAGTCAAGATGCAGTTCCAAATACAGTACTGATGATGGGGTACTTATACTGGCAACTGGACATGTGCATTGTGGATGCTCCTGCTCCTGTCTCTTATACACATCTAGATGTGTATAAGAGACAGACTCAGCGCTGACCAACGTTGAGTGGAAGAAGGAAGGTTGTGCGCTCAATTGCACAAATATGTTACTGAATCTCGACTGAATCTAGTCAAGATGCAGTTCCAAATACAGTACTGATGATGGGGTACTTATACTGGCAACTGGACATGTGCATTGTGGATGCTCCTGCTCCTGCTCCTTGTCTTTAGGCGCCTTTCTCGTAAATTGATTTTTTATATTGGTCATGTCCTCTTTTTTTGTTTTGTTTTCCCCTCTCTCTCTGCGCTCTTTTTCCCTTTTCTAGAGAAAGGGCAACGACCTTGAGATATCATTATTGAAATGACCGGCCCTAGGTAATTTAGAATCTGCTTGCATCTGGATTCGGACTTGGGTCTGGATTTCTATTCTCAACATCTCATGAGTGTACCGACTGGGCCAGGCCCATTGGTTGTCCTCTGGGTTTAGTTTTGTTCTGTTTTTCGGTTTTTAACTTTTTAATATGCTTTTTTATTAAGTTTTTTGAACTTTTTCTGTTTTCGTTTGTTTTCATTTCTATTGTTGTTTATTCTCTATGCGTTTCGTCTGGTTTTTAACTCGTGTTGCACGTGCCTACATCCCAAGTTGTCTGCAGTGCCATGATGTTGTTTCTTATCTAGGATGTTCTTTCCTTTCTAGGACGTGCTCTCTTCTCTCTTTCTTTCTTCGTCCTGATCTGTATGATGACGTCGTTGTGCAGGCTCTGGCGATCTCTGAGCAGTATGGACTGGAACAAACCTCAGCGACAATTCTACGGGTGCGCTGACTTCTTTTTTTTTTTTTTTTTTGCTGTTTCTTTTACTTTATTGTTGAAATTCGTTCTTATCTATCTGGTGGAGGTGAAAGGATCTCACGTCTCAGTGAAGTCCCGTGTCCTGTTTCGAGAGTCCCAATGGTCCCAGTCCCAGTGCAATAGCCAAACCAGCAGGCCCAGCAGTCGAAACGCCGACGCATATTCCAGTTTGTTAGAAGTCCGGTAGGGGGTTATCCTTATATGTTGTTTTTTTTTTGTTGTTCTTGTCGATCTCATGACGGTGAAAGGATTTCACATCTCGGTAAAGTCCCGTGTCCTGATCCCAGGTTCCCGATTGTCCCGGTCTCATGTACGACAGCCGGACCGGCAGGTCCACTTTCCAAAACGCCCATTCGCGTCTTAGTTTGTTAGAAGTATGGTAGGCCCGGTAGCTGTTCAAATGTGGCATGAATTTTTGGGATTTGCGTGATTGCGATTCTGGAGTCCAATCGCGTCGGATCATTGCAATGGCTGGTTTGTGAGCATCCTCAATGATCTATGTGTGTGTGAGTTGTGTGCATGTGTGCGTGTGTTTTGTCTGTGTTTTGTGTGTGTGTCTATGTGTATGTGTGTTGTCATATCCGCTATACAGCGCACACTGTGCACTCAAAAAAAGCATGACACACACCGACTCATCAGGAGGTTGAGTGTGTGTGTGTGTGTGTGTGTGTATGTGTGCGTGTGTGTGTGCGTGTGTGTGTGTGTGTGTGTGTGTGTGTGTGTGTGAGAGAGAGAGAGAGAGAGAGAGAGAGAGAGAGAGAGAGAGANGTGTGTGTGTGTGTGTGTGTGTGTGTGTGTGTGTGAGAGAGAGAGAGAGAGAGAGAGAGAGAGAGAGAGAGAGAGAGACGAACATCATCTGTGTTCCTTCTGAAACGGTTTTCACCTTTGCAGAAGCAGATGCAGATCCCAGGGTTTGATCCCTAGACCTTACCTACACCCGTGTACGGTATCGAGTAGACCCCTGTGTGTTTGAGCCCGCGACCTCCGTTTTGGTAGTTGACTGTTGTCTGTTGTAGGACTGTGTAGCTGTAGGGGTTCGATCTGTAGGTCTGTCGAGTAGGGGTCATAGTTGTAAAGTGACTGTAGCTGTAGTAATTCTGAAAGGTCAAGGTCGTAGCTGCTACAGTCCCGAAAGGCCAAGTCCACAGACTTCCAGAAGGTCTGGAAGTGGCCTTTCAAGTTTTCTTCTCACGTTTCTCACAGCAGGCCAGAGGCGAGTGGGCAAGTGGTGAGTCCAACCCCGCTTAGTCAGCGGTACCCAGTCCCAGTCTCAGTTCGTCCAGTCAGCAAGTATCATGTGGGACTGTGTGCACGATGGGCCCGGTGGAAAGGGCAGACCGGCGACTTACAGAAGTCTAAATCAAGAGGCAGCGTCCAGCCATTGATGCATTCCTGCGTGAGCCATGTGGAAGTGCTGCCGAGGCGTCTTGTGCGAGGTGGTCTGCAGAAGCCCGAGGTTGAAGTGGGCTGAAGAGCGGGATAGTTCGTCCATAGCCAGTAGCAGTAGAGCAGCCATAGCCGCTGCAGTTTAGAGAGAAGAGTTCAGTGTGTGTGTTTGTGCTTCGTGCAGAGTTGTGTGCGTGGGATATCCAGGGTGATCCAGAGACAAGTGTGTGTGAACAGTGTGTGGACACAGAGTCAGACAAAGGATGTGTGGGCGCCCAGGTGCCATAGCCAGTTGGAAGCGAGTTTGTAACTAAACTGTGTTCTCGACTTGAGTATCTCTAAGCTTTGTGTGGGCGCACAGCGCCAGCGTGATTTGCCACCTGTTTGCATGTGTGTGGAGTGAGTCTGATTGCATTGGTATCGGAGCTGGTTCCCACTATTCCACGCGCCATAGCAGAAGTGCGTCGTCGAAGGAGGGTCCGCCATAGCTGTGCCGACGAAGAAAGGTGCCGCGTACCTGCAAAGAAGGAAAACAACGACGAGAGAGAGAGAGAGAGAGAGAGAGAGAGAGAGAGAGAGAGAGAGAGAGAGAGAGAGAAGATTGTTGTGCGGTCCAAGGAAGGAAGTGACGGCCATATCTGCCGAGCTCGGACATCGAGAAAGAAGACACAGAGGAGGAAGATAACGTCAAAGAGGAGAGGGAAGTAAGACATAGCCAAGGTGGAGGAGGAAGGAGAAACAAAGAAGGGAGAAAGAGAAACTATACCTGGGGGTGAAGAAGATAGAGACGAGGGATGAGAAAGAAGCCATAGCCGAGGGTGAAGGAGGAGGAAGAAGAAGGAAGAAGTAGGGAAGTGGAAGAGAGAGGGTTGGCAGCCATAGCCAATGCTGACCGAGTTACTCACCGACATTGACCAGCTGATTGTGAACATTCACCAGGTGGTTTTCCAGCGTTGACCGGGGTGCATGCTGGGGTTGACCAAGGAGTTGACCGAAGTGTTGACTGACATTGACCAAGGACTTGATCGAAGTGTTCACCAGTGTTGACCAAGGAGTTGACCGATGTTGACTAGAGCTGACTGAGGTGTTGACCAGGGTGTTGACCGGAGTTGTCGACCACGAAGTTTGACCAAGCTGGAGTTGGTATACTCTCGCCAAGCCTTCAGCCTATCCCCTCGCCCTATGGATGTGCACATACCCCATGGTACTGGTTGAGTCGGTCTGTCTCTTCTTTCTGCATTGAGTCTCTTCTGTCCAGTTGATAGGAACTCTGTGTATGAGGTCATAGAGCTGCGTTGACCAAACCCACACGAGCTGAGCAGGGCTAAAGGCCATGTCTGACGACTAACTGACCCGGAGGACAAACCCTCCCAAGGACCGGTACGGACCGGCGGGCTGCTCAGTGTGGCATGGTAGGCCCAAAATTTGAGGTGTGGGCTGCACAACCAGCTGTCTATGTCTTGAGAGGACTTGCTGATCGCGTCGTCCTGTTTGATGATCGCGTCTTGAGAGGACTTCCTGAGGAGTTATGGGGGATCGCCTTAAATGCCTCCTGATCAGCGTTGAAGTCCTGTAGTGACAGCTTAGTAATAGGTCTAGGCTAGAGACCCTAGTTGACAGGGTCCTGAACCACAGAGAAAGCCAAGTGGGATTGACCGCAGGTGCAGGGCATATGGGTCTGGTTTGTAAAGGACAGTGGTGGCGAAAGCTTCCGCCGACCGTGGTAACTTGCCTGGATCGAAGGGTAAGGCTTTGTGGTCCTTAGAGAGTCAGTCAGTCAGTTAAGTTAGTCAGGGGGTGGAAGTCTAAGTGGTGAGGAGTGGAACTATCACCGGGTTGTACATCTATCACCATGGTGGACACGCGTAGTGGTACGAGCACCACCCCATATACGAAAGAGCAGGAGGAGAGCGTTGCCGCCATATTGAAAGAAAGGAAGGAGAAGGAGGCCAAGAAGCAGGCCTTGTTGGAAGCGCAGGCGGCGAAGAAGAAGAAGAAGCTTGAAGAAGAGATGGAGAGGTTAAAGAGAGAAGAGGAGGAGAAACCTAAAGAAGTAGACGACGAAGAAAAAGAAGACGAGATACCTTTGGTAAGGACTATGAGGAGAGAGGAAAGAGGGGAATCTAGTGGGGCTAGTGAAAACGAGAAGAAACTGGAGAAGATGGTGTCGGAGTGGGTGGCTAACCTATCCCTGGGGGAAGATGAAGAAGCGTTGATGTACATCCCCCAGGACGAGAGGGATGCTGTTGTGGCAGAGATAAAGGCCCAGACTGACCCGTTAGAGCAGCAGGCCTTGGAAGAGGAGAAAAGAATGGAGTGGAAATCGTGACTGAGGAGGCAGAGAAACAGGCGCATAGAGGCGGCCATTGAGTTAGAGAAAGAGTTGGCTGCCGCAAAAGAACAACATACTAATGCCCTGACACAAGTGGACTTGCAGAGCAAGGTGGATGTCATTGCAAAGAGCGTAGATGTGCTCATTCGCGTCCAACAGGAACAAATGCATTTCTCAAGGGGCCATGACATAGCCCTACAGTCCATTCGAGTAGGCTTTAGAGACTTCGGCCATGATATGATGATGCGGACGGGCTCTGAGATGCAGGCCCATATGAAGAACACATAACAATTCTGTGTTGGTGCCATAGAGGGCGCCAAGCTTGCAGCCCCAGAGGAGGAGGAGGTACGCCCGCGTAGGGAACAAGTAAAAGTAAAGTTTCCTGATGCCTACTGCGGGAAACAGGGGGAAGATTTTGATAATTGGGAAGCAAATATCAATTCCTACGTGCACCTTCAGAATATCATCCCTGAGGAGCAGGTTCTCGTCGCATTCCACGCCCTTAGAGACGAAGCATCTAGCTTCGCTAGGTCTAGGGCCGCGCCGCCAAATGTGACAATGACATGGTGGCGTATTCCACCATCACTCCCCTCAATGATTTCCTAAAGTTACTTGCAAACGTTTTGCGTATGTAACTAAGGGAATCAAAGCCTCAGACAATCTCCAGACAATCCACACACGTCAGTGGAAGAGTGCAAGGGCACTCAAGGGAGCCATGGATGAGCTTGTCGCGGTTCCAAACCATGGGGTCACTGAGCACAGTTGGTTCAATTATTCTAGCGTGCGATGCCCGAGAGTTTGCACGGGCACTTCTATGACAAGTCGCGAGAACAAGGGATGATGTATGATAGGTCGAGCCGCGATGTCGTAGCTTACGAGGCCCAATCCACGACGGTCACTGCCTTTTGGCACAAAGATTTTGACAAGGGTAAGAAGGGGAAGGGCCGGACTATTTCAGGGCAGGTTAAGGGGAAAGACAACTTGATTATGACATTGGATGAAGGAGGAATGGAGGAGGTCCCGTATAGTGAGATTGAGTGGGGCCTTGAGGAGGAAGACAGGGGTGTAGGTCAGGGGAGGTCCTATGCTCCTGTCGCGGCGGGAGGGAGGCCGCAAGGAAGAGGAGGCCGGGGCCAAGGGGGCCGGGCCTCAGGTGGTCGAGGACAGGATGATCAGGGGGTTGGCGGCAGGGCAAACCGCCAAGAGGGAGGCAAGGGTTAAGGTCCCCCGCAAAACCGTCCGCATTCCAATCGGTCACCTTACAGGAGGGGTGGATGGCACCCTGGCTTGCCACAGGGCAGGCCTTGGGAAGATCTGGGCCTCGATCAGAAAGTTTGGCAGAGGAGGATAGACCAGGATCAGTGCATTTATTGCAGTGATCCAGGCCATATTATTAAATACTGCCCCAAGTACAGAGAGGCCCGGTTTACTGCACAGGCAGCAAAAGGCAACCGCCGGTAGGGGTCGCAACTGCCCTTACCCCTAGACCGTGTGGAGAAGAGTGCACGCACCATAGAGAAACTCCCAACCCACATGTGTTTATGGCAGTGGTTGCTGGCCAGTGCCTAGATAGCTGTCCAGAGACTGCTTGCGTTAGGGTCTCTTTGGCACTTCCCTCACAGGCGTGGTAGAAGAGTTGAAGGAGAGGATGCCTGCCTGGGCCAAGATGAAGAAGAGTGGAAAGGGACAACTAGTATTGGTAGATGTAGAGATTTTGTAGAGGCAAAGTGGGGGCCCTTAGTTGGGCTACCCGTAGTTATATTAGTCGCAAAGCACTACAGAAGTTGAGGCTGAACTTAAAGGTCCGAAAGCCAGAGGAACCTATGGTCAGCATCCTCGCAGACAATCGAACGGTGCGAGTCGAGGATTATGTCGAGGGAGTTCAGGCTTATTTCCGCTTAGAGAAAGGTGGGAAGGTAGAGAGAGTTCTTCATTCCCTGACTCTCCTCGTAGAGGACAACCTCCCGTTTGATATAGTCCTAGGAATGGACTGGGGAGAGGCAGCAGGGGCCACACTCCACTTAAGAAAGCACGAGTGTAGGCTCCCTAGCCCGTCAGGTGGAGTTAAGACTGCTCGCCTGTTATTTGTGTCATGGGTAGACGACCCCTTTGCACATTGCTGCCTCAGCGCTCCTGCATTTGCAAGATTAGTAAAGAAGGAGCAGTTGGAAGAACAGGTTTTCGTTGTCGATGTTAGGCCAGTCACTAAGCCTAAGTCCGAAGAGACCATAGACCCTCGTATTGCCAAGCTACTGGAGGAGTATGCAGATCTGTCTGAGCCGCCTACAGGAGTAGTACAGCAGCCGATCCAGCATCGCATTGAGATAGAGCCTGGGAGTAGAACTCCCAAAGGAGCAGTATATCGAATGGGGACATGTGAGGCTTGTCCTGCTTTGTTGATGTGTGTGTGTGTGTGTGTGTGTGTTATTCGCTATACACTCAAAACAAGCATGACTGTGCCGGACTGTTTTGTCGGACTTTCACCGACTCATCAGGAGGTTGAACCTGGACAGACTGTATGCCAGATGCATTGGACTGATGGATAAGGACTCACCACATCGCCCAGAGTTAGCGATACCCACCCTCGAGAGAGAAAAGTGGTCGACTTTACTCACACCAACCAACCTTGCAATCCTAGCAGACTGCCGCTCCAAACCCTTGACAAGAACGGCAGTGTGTGTGTGCGTGTGTATGTGTGTGTGTGTGTGTGTGTGTGTGTGCGTGTGTGTGTGTGTGTGTGTGTGTTTGTGTGTTTTCGTGCCAATACAAGGGTTGCTTCTTGTTTCTCTTGCGGACGTCAGGGACACATACGTGCACACGTATATTCTGCTCCGTGGTGCTTGAAACAAATTGGAAAAAACGTTTCAGTGTTGGATCGGCTCAGCTCAAGTGGGTTTCATCGTCTGCAAAAGGTAAGTCTTTACTGATCTGGGAGGAACGGGGTCTGTTGTGGTGAAAATTTGAAAATATACAACACTCACATACGCGGACGTTGTATGTACCCGTTGTGTTTCTTTTAGTCTCATGCGAGCGGACATGCTTGCGCTCAATGATGCCATGTTTGTTGCTCTGTTTTTGTATTCCGGTTTTGTTGTTCCGCTTGCAGTCAGTGGGCGTGCATTGTTTGAAACATGGAAAGCGGGGAGCTGGGATCTTCTGGCTACAACAAGGACATGATGAAGGCCGGCTGAGTGCCATCGCTAACGAGCTACTGTCAAACGTCACAACGGATGAGATCGAGACCAGTGAAACTCTAGAGGCAAGTCAAACAGTACCGTCTTCACACGAATAGAACGCCCGGTCATTATAGCCGTATTCGGTGCAATTTTCAGTCTACACACTACAGTGATAATGACCGGCGTTCTATTCGGGTGAAGACGGTAGGGAATGCGTTCCACGCCTGTTCATTCCACCGTTCATAGAAATCTCTAGGAAGAAGAGAAAGAAGAGCAATTGTGAAAAAAAAAAAAGAAGAAGAAAAGAAAGCAAGTGTGAAGAACGGCTACCGTTGCTCAAACTTCTACCTGCATTTGGACGTTTTCTGGACCAGGTGCATTCCAAAGAGCCCAGCTTTTGGCCTAATTATTCAGACTGACAATTCGGTGGTCAATCAGGACTGAGCTTGAACACTGTTGAAATACAATTGCAACACGTTCGCCCTCGCTTGACTTACTCAACACTCTCTTAGGGTCTAGACGTATTGGGAGCTCATAATCGTCCAGTTGCATTCAAAATACTGGGCTCTTTGGAATGCACCTGGTCCATAAAAAGTCCAAATGCAGGTAGAAGGTTGAGTAGTGGAGCGAGGCCCATTGCTTCACATTCTCTTGGTCCCCCTCGGTTTAAACTTTAAAAGACAAAGCAATCATCCTTTGGCCTTAAATGTCAAATAAAGAGAGGCCTCTGCTTCCCGTTGCGCCTTTGTCTCCACTCTGGCGATAGATCAGACGCGAAGCGTCTGCTCGAGTACAAATGCGGGTAAATGTGTCACCAGCTGAGATGGTCACCTTGCCCCCCCTGGTCGGTCGAGGGGCGTAGTCCCTTCCTCTCGGTTGTTGCCAAGGGTTAGTTAGGTTCAACCCCCCTGAGGGGATAGGCTCAACCCATCTAATATCTAATAACCCTACTAAAACTTAGTAGGCCGCGGGGCGACTCTCGCTTCTGCGATGGTCCACGTTAGTGTTTTTGCATCGCTTAGCATGAGACGTCCGCTGTAAAATTCTGACGCGCGATTGTTTTCAGTGAGACGTCCGCTGTAAAATTCTGACGCGCCTGACGCGGTTGGCCTGACGTGTTTGTTTTGTTTCGGGCGAGCGTTTCGTTTTGTTTTTTGAGTTTTGCTTTCTTTTATCGTTACTTTTGGGAAAAGAGGTCGGGCGTTCGAATCCTTTAAAGTAGCCTGTAGTGGCCATCGAGTGGGGGTTTCCGAGTTGCGGTGATTTTTGTTTATTGTTTTTAGTTTTCTTTTCTTTTGTCTGACGCGCCTGACGCGGCGGGCCTGACGCGTT
>BFEA01000069.1:409631-425385 GCA_003427395.1 Chara braunii | reverse complement strand
CATTTTTATAGGTGAAATGTATCATTCAGATTTTTTTAGCATCTCTCTCTCTCTCTCTCTCTCTCTCTCTCTCTCTCTCTCTCTCTCTCTCTCTCTCTCTCTCTCTCTCGACTTTCTATTTGTAAACTAGTGTACAAAGGATGGGTAGTAATCATCTTATATGATACGCACTTTTTTTTTTTTTATGGTATTTGTTTTTCTGTTTATCGTTTGCAACGTACACTCCTCCAAAACATGGGAGTCGACAGGTGCGTTGCGAAATCAGAAAAATGTGAGCTACATGACAAAAAAGGTAACGCACCTGCCGACCTTTGCAGCATCGAAGAGGAAAACAGTGCCACGACAGGAACTATTGCAACAATATAGAGATAGTGACAGATAGGCAAGGATTGGGAACTAGGGGGCGAGGGGATGGGGAAGGCGAAGTGGGGATAGGAGGCAGAAATGTTTGCCGTGCTTTGACACAGACGTGGCAACATCACCCCTGAAGCATGCCTGTTCCTTGGCATGTGGGAGAAAAACGCATTGTTGCCATTACGTAACCATGGAGAAAAATAAAATGAACATAGTCATGTTTTTTAGAAAAATGAGAGAAAGTGGGCAGCAATGACAACAAAGACACACACAACAACACAATGGGGTTTAAAGTTCGAAAGAGAATTTTTTTTTGGTAATTTGTTTTAAAGTTGGACAAGTGTTTATTGTGTTTATAAACGGTTGAGGCCATTGGTAAACAGATTTTAAACTGATTTTCAACACAAGCTCAACGAATTATAAACAGCTGATCTGATGCCATCCCCTGGAATCATCGTTGCATCAAGAAAGATTTTCATGGTTTTTCATGTGTTCATCAAGAAACTCTCATTAAATCTATTTATAATCTGTTAAAATTCAGATTAAATTAGTACTTCTCCCTGAAATTTTTTGCTGCTTTCAAGCTGTATTTTTTCTGTTGAGTATGGAAATGGTGGTCTGAGCAATAGGAAAATATATCTAATAAAGCTTTTGCTTGGGAAAGAACGTGGGTTTTGTTGGGCGGCGTGCCATACAACTTTAGCATAGAAGACGGATGGGGTTACATCGCACAAGTTGTTAGAGCAATAGTTTTTTTAATAATCTGGCAGGGGCAAAACAAACAGTTGTTCAACAATGAGGAAATGAAAGATAAAGAACTAATCTACATTTTTAAACACTAGCTCGGACGCGCCATTCTGGTCGATTGGAGAAGAAAAGGTTGGAAAACTGCAGGAAAGGAACAAGGAAGGAGGTGGTTCGGTAAGACATGGGCAAATGGGGAAACCCTGGTTAAAAGTGTTGATGAAGGGAAACTGCAATTTCGGAATGGCTGCTTAAGTAGGGTAGGAGAATAATTAGGTTGTTCGCCTAATCATTAGATTAAAGCAGTTATTTCTTAAGTTTCAACCAAGGTACTCGGTTGCAGTATCTGCAATAAGAAGCAAGAGGGAACGTTGAGGTTCGAGAGTGCCCAGGTATAGATGGACCAAAGGTCTACCTTGCCGCAGTAGGCACGGGTCCGTAAGGGGGTATTACCCCCAGATAGGGTACAGGCTAGATAGGACAGGGTTAACTTTTTTTTCCCCATATTCCTTACCCCCTTTTTTGACACGGTTTTCTCCTTTTGAAGGTTTTGTCCGACTCTGTTCGAAAGACCGTTCAAACCTTTGTTTTGAGTGACAGTTGTTGTAGCTATGCCAAGTATTGTTCGGGTAAAAACCCACGTACCGATACAAGGTAGTGGTCCCAGCCCGTGACAATTTCATTCCGGGTTGTTTGTGAGGAATTTTCGGCATCATGTAAAGTTTTTTCTTTCTCTTATAAAAAAACGGGACCCTCGAGGCTTCATATTATTAACTTCGGGGAACAATCTGAGGTCGGGAATCCCTCAACAATACAACCCGGGAAAACTAATTAGTACATCAGATACCATGCGTTGGGTTTTTATAAGCAAGGGACAAGAATGGTCAAAACTCGGACCGCTGCCATGCAATAAACTATAATCCTGAGTAAATAAAAAAAAAAAGTCACCAAGGCCAACAAAGCAACACAAGCCACAAAACATGTCACAAGTTATTCTAACTACTAAGCCAATATTTCTCCCTTATCAGATCACTGAGCAAATCAGGCGGGAATAGATAATAAAAGTCAAAACTCTATCTACTAAGAGGGTAATAAACTCGGGGATAGGAAAGGGATGAAGCTAACCTCTATCCACTGTTTACCACCAATGTTCCAGCAAGGCCCTATAAAAACAAACAGGAGACTATGTTAGAAGAACAGTGCAATCCCGGTATGGGTTAGATGCCTACAGCATCATGATCAACTCTCCATTAAGACCTAGTAATAAAACTTTAAAACTCCCTCCACCACGAACTGTTTGTTTACTACGACAGAAACCTCCAACCGAGCCAATCAAGTTGATACAACTACTTTATATTCTAAATAGTCATTCACTTAGAGACACCTTGCCATCTATATGTACTTCAACAAAATAATTTCGAACACACCAGGTTTCCTTGAGCCATCGAGTTCCACTTGTCTTGTTTTCAGCTTCGGATACTTTCCTCCTCCAGTCTGTTAGGATAGCATGCCGAATACCTTGGTATATTGTTGCTCGAATCTGTTGATGAGGCCAATATTTCCCATTGAACACTTGGTCATTTCTGGCACTCCTGATTGTGTGAGAAATCACTACACGAGCAACTTGTGTCACATACCCCCATCCCTTGTCCAATGCCAGATTATCTGGGATTCCTCCAAGCAAAGTTCAATTTTTGTCCCATGTCAGAGAGCCGGCCGACAAGAGATCCTACTTCCTTCAAATTATCCACTATGCCCAGATCCTCATTGAAGTCGACAGTCCAACCAGGGGTGCACAGTGAACTCGAATGTCCATTGGCATCTTTGGCAGATAAGTTTAATCTTCACACCATGTTGGAGAAGCCAAACCACCGAAGGAGTGGAGACCAGTGATAGTAACCAAAGAATGGTTGTCATTCTTTGGATTGGAATCTGTTTCAACAAACGCCAATATTTGTTTATGGATGAGGTTATCTGGTCTGGGCCAAGCATTAACACTGCTTGTAATCTAGATATTGCAACCATGAGCGGATCTCTAGAGGGGATAAGAAGGTTATATCCCATTCTCTGGTTATAGTCCAACAGACACAAGTTTTGACCCTTATGTCTTGACGCCCTTTATTCCCACATTTTAGGATCTAGTTTCAAGGCGCGTATTGGTCTGCCATGAGAAAACAGGGAACACGAAGCGATACCATTCTGAGCCACATTCTCAATTACACGAATCTGAGTGAAAAACGTTTCCACCACTGGCTGGGGTTGGGAAGGAAATGGGGACAAACCTGAATTAGACACAGACCATCCCTAGAAAATGCGCTTACCAACAGTTTGAGTCAAGATTAATTTCCAAATTCCTTTAGATGGTCTAGTCTCATTAGCCACATACCACGTTCTAGGGAGGTTAAATTTCTCTGAGTACACAATTTTTCTCTAGGAAGATGGGATAACATCAACTAATACATTCTTTTTCAACTCCAGATCTTTGATTTATCCCACAATTGATCTCACATAAGCTACCAAAATCTAGTTACCCTTTAGTTCATCCCACAAGTCCTCAACCTGAAGAATATTTTTCTCAATCCAGGTACGACCGAAACTTTCAGGCCTGGTGTCGGCATTTATCTATTCTCCGCTAGGAGAGCGGATATTTGGGTTCTCAAATAAAATTTGAGCGATAATTTTCAGGCTTAGATAATAGCACAAAAAAAAAGGATTTAATAAGTTGTCTATGAAACGAGTACAAGAGCAAGCATGGTCATTCATTGGATTGTGTAGACAAATTTCATTCTTTGGCAATAATGTATTCTGCCAACTTAATCTTGTAGGTGTCTGAAAACTTCAACGAGGCATTGATAAACCACTTAATTAATATAGCATCATTTTGTTTTTTAGGATCGAGAATTTATGGGCCTCCTTCGTCGCGTGGGAGGCACAACATTTCCTACGCGACTTTGGAGAGGAAAGATTCTTCTTCGTTACCATATAGTTTCCAGATAAATTTTGTTGCGTTTCGTTTTACCAAGTTGTAAAGTTGTTTACCAAATCTTTGAACCATACCAACGAACCACAATAAAGCAAACAATGCATCATTTATGACTATACCTCTTCCAAATAAGGACAGGTGAGAGGTTTTACTCCAAGTAACCAGCCTGTGGAGTGATTTTTGTAGCAATAGATCGTCTTGGTCAGCTTCACAGGCGAGTAGCAAAATTCAAACACCCAGAAATATTTCTGATTTATCCTCGTCGATTTTCTCTATTCCCCACTGGACTGATAAGTGAAAGTTCGACGACAAAAATAATACTGATTTGTGTCAGTTCATAGAAACTTCCGACATGTTGGAATAATCATATAGGTAATCCTTAAGAGTTCGTGGTGAGTCGTCAAAGTTTCTCACCGCAGTGAAGAAATCATCGACAAGTGTCTTGACTTTATATTGTGAGGACCCAACTAAAAAACTTGTAATGTAGGGGTCTGATCCGATGTTATTCATCATGATTTTTATTCAAATTGTGAATAGCACGGGTACGAACAGGCAAACCTGTCGTAGGGAGCGAGACAAAGAAAACTTATTTGAGAGTATGTCGTTTATCACAACGGCCGCAGCAAGTACAGTGTACATTGCAATTACTCATGTACAAAAGTTACGGTTGAATCCCGTTACTTAAAGAGTTGTTAATACATACGACCAGTTAATCGGGCCGTATGCTTTCTCAAGGTCCACAAGAAGAACTGCATGGATTGGACTGTTGTTTCACTCCAGTCCATTCCGGTACCACCGTCGGTATCAATCCAATCCAGTGCATTCAGTCTGCTGAGGGTATACCGCAGCTGCAGTCTGTTTTCATATCATTCTTCATTTGCACATTTTGCAGTACGTACGTGTTGAGTCTGCATTAAAGTTGCGTTCTCCCTTCTAGCTTCATCTTCATCTCCTTCATCCTCATCTCTTCGTCTTAATCCTGACAAACCGCCATCTCGGCGGTTCTGTCACACTGGTATCAGAGTGGGCTTTCCTCCCTGCTCCCCCTCCCCACCCACCCCACCTATCAGTTGTTACTCGACTTGAAAAAGAAAAATAAAAACTCACCACTTTTTTTTGGTAATGATACCAGTGTACTCTTTCGATTGTCATTTTTGCACCAGTGCACCAAATTTATTGTTCTTTAACGTATTGGAACGCTCTCGACGAGACGCTTCCAACAAGCTATACATGACTTAATTATATGCGGTGGTTGAGGAGCTACGATCTTTCAAAGATCGAAATGTTTTTTTGAAGCTCTCAAAACCACCCTTGCTCGTGTTTTCAACAAGCGTTATTACTGCAGGCAGTGGCTGATGCTGCGCCTTATCTTGTTGGAAGCGGCTTTCAAAAATATTTCCAACAAGTCCTCTTTTGCCAAATTTTACCTTGTGCATGAACAATTATTGGCAAAAGAGTGTTTGCACTCTACCTCTCCTCTCTTAGTCCGTGACCATCTCCAAAAGTACTACGTGGCAGCTTGTTGAGGATTCTTGAAGACCCCTATGGCTAGGGGGCTGCATTACAGTGGAACTGGGTGGCTGATCAAGATCCCAGCCAGACCCAGACAATGTTTCTTCGTCAACATATCTGATCCTTCTGATCAGATCAAACTGCTGCAACAACAGTTCATCACCACCTTGAAGACTCATTTTCCTAAGGGGTGTGTGAAGACCAAGATTTTGTGGATCTTGGTGAATTTTTTTGCTTTTGGTCACCCAAGAGTTGGGTATCACCTCTCTCATCACTAATTCATTATGCCCCTCCCTTTTCCCTCTTTCCCCTTCATCATCTGACCTTCCTTTTTCTCTCACCACCACTCATCCATCTCCTTTTTTCACTCGTCCTATGTTCTATTTTTTCTCTCCCAACCTCACTTTCCTTTCATCTTTTCACTACTTTTTTTATCTTCTTCTCATTATTTTCTTCATGCCCCTCCCTTTTCACATCTTCCACCATTTTTTTCACTCCTCTCTCTCCACTCACCCTCGTTTACTAATATCTCACTTTTTTCTTCATTTTTTCCATAGCTTTCTCTGTCATTCTCTCCTCCTCCTCTCCCTCTTTCTTCCCCCAACTACAACCCCATCATCTCCCTCACCTATCACTTCAATCTTTCTTTCTCACCTATTTCTTTTACTTTTCATCACTTTTTCMCCCCCCCCCCGCCCCCAATTATGTTTTTTTCTGTTTTTTTCCTTTTATCTTTCTCTTTGATTTATTTATTTATTTATTTTTTAATTTTGAATTATCTTATTCACTACCTTTTTTTCATTTTATTATTTATTTTATTTTTATTTTTATTTATTCTAAAAATTCTTGGGCTACCAGCCGGGCCGCCCCGGTCCCGAGTGGCCAACCCGTGCAAGGACCAGGGAAGGGCCCAGCAAAAAAAAAAAATCGAAAATATCCAAAAAAAATATATATATTATGGATAAAAATAAATTGAACAATTTTTGTCTCATGGTCACATCGAAATTCTTCACCAAATTCAAAATAGAAAATAAATTTTAAAAATTATATTTTTATTTTTATTTTTTTTAATGTTTTTAGCCCGACCGTGCAAGTGATCTCGGGCCACTCTGGTAGCCTAAAAAAATTCGAATTTTTATGTGGTACCTTTATATCTTGTAAGGATTTAGTCATTCTTTCTTTCAGTGCACATTTTGACGCATTGGGGGTAACGAAGTATTGCGAAAATTTTGATTTTTCCTACTTAGTCTTTTTCCAGCACATTTGACCCCTAGGGGGTAGCGAAGTGCTGGCGAAATTTTCCTATTTTACTTGGTCATTCTTCTTAACGGCACACTTAGACCCCATGAGGGTAACAAAATGCTCCCGAATTTTTTAAAAAATTCGAAACTTGGTTTTCTCTTCACTTTCCTCCACCTCCTAATTTTTTTATTTCTTATTTTTTTTTAATGAAAATTTTAATTTGCGGCATTGTAAAACTTGGTGTACTTCTCTTAGTCTCTCCTTCCTCTTGGCACATTTTTGATCCCATGGGAGGTAGCGAAATGCTGCCGAACATTCCAAAAAAATAAATATTTTTTTTCTCTTCACACTTTGCTCACTTATTTGAAGTTATTTCTTTAATTATTATTATTTTTAATTTTTTTTTTCCTCAAAATTTCACTTTTTTTTTTTTTTCCTGTTCCCTTCATGGTTGTTATTTTTTTTGTTTTGATTAGGTCGTCGCTACCCTACCCTAACCACCCAAACTCCAGTTAGGGTTGTTTTAAGGTTTAGTGTTCTCCTAACCGCCCTCCTCTCCCACGTCCCCCCGTCAGGCACCCTGGACCTGAATGGCTCCTCTCCCCTCGACCGGATTCGCGCCACCATCTCACACACGACCGAGGCGAGCTGACTCATGACTACCCACTTCGGTCCCGCGGTCCCCTCCCTCTTACCGGTGGTCCCCTCTCCCCACTCCACAACCCATATATTTCACCACCTCCTTCTCCATCTCCTACCATGTCTACTCTCATCCTTCCACCGCACATGGACGTGAGTACATCTGGGGAGATCGTCACGCCGCCGTCTACCTCCCAGGCGAGCGTTCAACCGGTGGCTCAAGGTCAGGCCCAAGCGTACACCATGGACATCCACGCGGTCCTTCTGGTCATCCAAGTGCAACTCAGTATGCTTGGACCACTGCAACAGCAAATCAATGCGCTTGCCCTTGACGTGCATCGCCTCAAGGGCTCTCCCCATCGCACCACCCTCCATTCTCATACTCCATCCCCCACCGACTCACTGGCCGGGTCTTCACAACTGTAGCAACACCGACGTGGTGGTTCTTCCTCTTCTACCGCTCAAGACCAGCACTCCCCCCCAGTAGTGGTGAATGTCGTTGCCGCTCAGCCAACCCCGTTTGTTGCCACACCTCTCTTAGTCTCTACCGCCCCTACCGTTTCTGCCATTGTCGTACTGCGGTCTCGATACCACCGTTTGGCCCGACAGTTTCATCGACCTTAACCGGTGTTGCTTCCCAGATTCCTGCATCGGTCGCGGTATTACAGTTCCGTCCACTTCTCCCAGCCTTCGACCCTTTACCCCCACAGCAGGGAACCCAGCAATCTAGGATTCCTCCTTCTGCTGGGATATCCCGTCTGCCCCCTCCACCCCCGACTTCGTGCACGCGAGGTGCACACAGGAGGGTGTCCACTATGCTGATGGGGGGGGGAGAGAGACCGAGGCGCCTGCAATGCCACAACGAAAGTCGGGACCAAGGCAGGGGCAGAGGTGGGGGAAGGATGTGGGTTGTGGCCGCTGGCAGATGGACCAACAAACGTGAGGCAACGACCGTGGGCAGTTGTCCCAAAATGGCTAGGCAGGAGGGGAGAGGCTCAGGAGCATGTCGAGGGAATCGAGCCGGCATGATGGGAGCCGAAGGGGTGGTGGAGGAAGACATTCTCGAGTATGATGGCACATCTCGCGTCTCTTGTTGTTGCAGATAGCAACACGCACACTCTCTCTGACGACCACCCGTTAGGAGTTGTGGTGCGATGTGCTCGCAGCCAAATTGCAAGGCAGCCCTTCCACTGCCTGGGAGGACTACTATACCCAGCGCCTCGGTATGGGTGATGTCCCCACTCTTGCAGACTTTGCAGCCTTCCTTCAGGACCACATTGGCGCTCGTCATCGCACCACTGATGCTTTAGATCACATCACACACACCCGATGGTTCGGGTCCTCTGCACCGGCTGACCTCAAGCGTCACATCTGGGTGTTTCAAGACGCCCGCCTTGTTTCTAATGAGACGTTTCTACCGAAGGTCTTCCTCACTGACTGGTTCCTCGTCAGTCTTCTGACTGACTACCGCTTGGAGTTATGGAGTCGGCCATTCTCTTCCGCGGAGCTGGTAAACGAGGTTGCGCGTCAGTACCAGAGAATGTGTAGTCGTTTCTTTGTTGCCCATCCTCTTTGCGGCCAGTTGCTACCTCCCAATCTCGTGGTTCCACTTGAGGACGCTCCTTTTTTGCTGGTCATTTTCACTGCCCTGCTCAGACCGGAGCTCCCTCCTCTCGGCGCTACAATGCGCTCGAGTACGGCGACGACGCCCCGACCAAGCTTAACCCTACTTTGGAGGACACCCCCGAGGACATCGAGATTCGAGATGTCATCCAATACCACTTGGATGATGAGACTGTCGCGATGGCCGACCGCTTGCAGATGGCCATGTCCACCATGGGTCATGCTAGCAGTCGGGTTGCTCAGGCTGGCGCCCGCAAGTTCGCCATCCCTTAGATAGACCTCTCGTAGGGTTTTGTCCCTCCTCGCGGAGCTCTATCCCCTTAGGACCGCGCTGTCGTACCAAATGCCCTTACAAGGGTATTTGGCGTGTTTTTTGCAAATCACACCAGTGCAGCCTCGTCCGGGTGACGATACACATGTGAGAGGAAGTTTAAGTCATCGCCCGGGTGAGCGGCGCACACGGGATATTGACAACAAAGGTGCAACCATGCGCGGCTTGGGTGTGCGCGGCGTCACAGGCCAGAAGAACGCGCGGCCCTTCGGCCCGCTACCTTTTTTTTTGTATTCCCTTGCGTTTATTATTTTTATTATTATTATTCTTACTTTTATTTTTTTTTACTAATGTCTTTGACTCGGTGGTCAGTTCCGAGACCGACGTTAGGACCGACGGGCCTGGCTCAATCACGGCATTGTCGGGCACGGGCGGAAATCACGGCAGTCGAGGACCTTGATCACACGCCTCCTTTGCGGGCCGCTCGGGTTCCTGCGTGTTCTGGATGCTAACGAAATTCCTTTCTCCGTCTGTCTTGAAACTCAGGCCAGAGAATTCAACGTGCATGCGAGCCGGTGGGAGCCGGGCCCACAAGGAGGAAGAAACTAGGATGGCGGGGCTCGTTGTGGGCGCACAGTCTGCCACCCACCATCTGCTATGAAAGGTTCGACTGTGAGTATGCCCGTCGGGGCCCGCAAGGTCGTGAACTATGCCTGGGCGGGGCCAAGGGGCACCAGTAAAAGGCTACCGCAGTGCTGGTTGCACGGCCCAAGCCGTCTCAGCAGCAGGCCACGTCGGCCTGCAAAGTTATCATTTGAATATTTGTTATTACCACCAAGATCTGTACCGAGAGCCGCTGCACCTAGCTCACGTCACAGTAGGCCCTGGGCCCTCCCACTGGGTGCAACGTCGGAGCTGCGCGTTGCAGTACCATCCAATCGGGGCTGATTGATTCGGCAGGTGAGTTGCTATACTCACCTTAGTGGATTTTGACTTCCACAACCACCGGTCTGCAGTCCGTACTGCGGTGCCTGGCTTAGCGCACTGTTTCGCGCGGGAGGAGGGCGAAGGAGAAATGAACGAGAGCGAGGAAGGCAAAGAGAGGAGGGAGATACATAGCAACAAAGAGAAAGGAGACTGTACTTGGACGGGAATATCGATGGAAACAGGCGAATGAAGACTCATTTCTAATGTTCTTGATCATGGAAACCTAATGTCGAAGTCGGAATTCGAAGTTAATGGCTGGCTTTGGAGCTCTAGAGGAAAAGTACTACGTGGAGAGATGGCGGGGGGAGAGACGGAGGAAAGTGGAAAAACGAATATCTCGCTTGCTTCCAGGCGAAATTGAGCGAGGGAGCATTCAAAACGGGGGTTTCGAGGTGTTGCGGAGTGATTAGCAGTGACAGAAATGGATTTGGTGTGACAGCCTGGCCGGTATGACCAGCAGGGGCTGCGCTCAGGAGCAAGGTTCTCTTTGGTGTAAATGTGCAATGAATCTTTCCACTTTTTAGGGAAAGATTCATTCTCATGATACACAAATAGTGAATCTAGCAGCGGGACCATATTGCCAGTGCTTGCTGATCCATGTCGCTACTGCTCGTTAATTTATGCTGCTACCGCTCGCTGTCGGCATCGCCATGATTGAGGTCGAAATTTTGCTGATAGTGGCATGGTTGCGCCTCACTGTCGATGTACCACTTCTGAAGGCTACTCCTTGCAGTCGTTGCCTAGATTGAGGTGTCGCTCCTCGTAGTCGCCACCACGACTAAGGTACAGGATAGCAACTTGACGTACCAACTGTAGTCGAGGTCACGGGGCAAGAGGGGGAAAGGCGCACATGTGTGTGTGTGTGTGTGTGTGTGTGTTTGTGTGTGTGTGTGTGTGTGTGTGTGTGTGTGTGNTGTGTGTGTGTGTGTGTGTGTGTGTGTGTGTGTGTGAGAGAGAGAGAGAGAGAGAGAGAGAGAGAGAGAGAGAGAGAAAGAGAGATTCACCTAACCACCTGATTGGCATTGTGCAGCCTCCAACGCAAAAGAGGCATTGATCTAAATTGAGGATTCATTCCCAGTCTGCACGTTGTTGATTTGTGCACCGGGCACAACTCAACAGGGATGTTTTTTCCCATGTTCCAGCGGGAGGTCCATTCTGCGTTTGCACTGGAGGTCAGTGAGGTGCTGCTCGAGATTGTGTTGTTCCTCGTAATTTGAGATCTCAGTGTTAACGTGCTGCTGGTCGAGACCTCAACATCGTGGTGCACGCCGACTTCGAAGTGGTTGCCGAATTCTCAAATAGTCATCGTGTTCGTTTTAGAAATCAGGTTCATTGGGTTTTCCTATTGATCACGCTGTCCACCAATGAGGCAACAAATAATGGATGTGTGTCCGCTTGTGCACATTATTTGAAGCTCCGTTGGTGATAGTATGGTGATCCCATTGAACAATGATAGGGACGTACGGACCAGCGAGCAAGTCCGCATGCGAGAAAGTGAGAGGAAAGGAGAGACTCGGAGGAAAGAGAGAGGGCAAGTACTTACCAAAGAGAGTTGACGAAGCGGAATGAATTGAAAGCCGAGCTACGGTGCCATACTGAGAATAGACACGGCTGGAAAGCACTGCATGAATCCGTATGCTTGGGGGAGATTCCTTCTCATTCCTCACATTGGCAGGGTGCTCAGTTGATGCACACACGAAATTGTTGAATTGCAAACAGGAGTTCAAATCCAGTGACGACCGCAAGTTGGGCTACCCGAATGAGAATAGACTGAGAGAGAAGGATGAGGATGATGGGGTGAGTGCACGTACCTGGTCTTGGCGATGGTCTACGAGGTCGGCATCTTCATGCACTGCAGTCGCTGTTGCAGATGTCAGCAGGACGCATTGTCGACCTACAAGCTGCTAGTAGCTGTGTAAAGGTACCCTGTGTGCTGGGTATCGAGGAGAAGGGAAGTTTAGTGTGCATTAGCGGGGGTAGGAACTGTTGTCCTATGAGCGAAGTGCTGCTATAGCTAATTCTCAACAGCGGCGGTCCCGCACTTTGAAAATCTGGTGATCTGCTTCATCACAGTATGGCTGGCTTTGCAGCATAGCTTCACCGATCCTTGCATCCCAAATTCCCAGTTCTGCTACCGCAATCTGGTTGTCTTCTGTAGCGTGATGTCGTGGACTTCGGATCTGGACCCGTGTTGTATTGTTGTTTTTGAGCCAGCAATCTGTTGATTGTTGAGCCGCTGCCCCTGGTAGTAGTCGTAACCCTTGTGCTCGCATTCTTCGTAATGATCGCGCTGCATACTTTTGAGTACAACATTGTGGCAATTGGGTTGAGTGTTGGTGTTGTCGCGGTACAATGGTGTTGTTCGCAGCAACTGGAGGGAGCGGATGCGGCAGGCTATGAGGCATTGTGTCGTCGACTCACACCTTGCTCCTAGAACTGGCTTGCAGAGAGGGAACTTACCTGGCAGACTGGCCATGCAGGATGAACTGAAGGTCCGCCGATTTGCAAGGCCGCCAGCGACAGTTTTCCTCGTGAAACACAGTCATTGTTGTTGTTTCAGTCCGTGAGCCTGTCATTTCGTCCAGTGTGAAGGAATGTTATTGTTGGGCGGTTAAGGGTTTTTTTACTGCCCAACATATCATTGATGTGATGAAGAGAACAGAAGGTGCGGATTCAAGCTGTACTTGGGTGTGAGTGTTGTTGATCGGAGAAAGAGTGGTTATGAGGCGGTATTGAGTTTAGTGTTGTTTCCTGCCGAGGTGGCGGTGTATTCTACTTGAACGCAATCAACGTAGGCTGCGTAGTAGCAGTTTGACCAAAAGTGACGACGTTGCAACTTTGGGGAGTGATATGGCTCCACATAGGGGATGTTGTTGCGACTTTGAGGGTTGTCAGGGTGCGACTGCTCTGCATTTTGACTTCGAGTTCAACCGTTTTGTTGCGACTTTGGCCGTCATTGTGGGGCCCTCAAGCAAGTGAAGGAATCAAGGCCCTCTCATGTGAGTCTGAGCGCGCCTCTCTTGTATTTGAGCGACTCAATATCTCTTCTTATGTCCTTCTCACTCTCAGTCTAGTTTTTTGGTTCAGAGAGGAAGGCAGCAGGCGGGATTAAAACCCGTAATCTGTGCCACGGGCTCTATGGGAGGTTCACCCCACCGATTGCGCGAGCTCTGCCGGGGGTTTAGGCGGGACCCTGGAGGCAGGGGACTTTGCGGTAGACCGACGCGATCTCCCTTAGGATCCCATATACCTCTATTTATACTACCCTTCATTCAGTTTAGCCGAGTTTTTACTTTTTGTGTATTTCCTTGACTTTGATTCAGGGCTGCAACTGAATCAGAAATAATATGCTTATCGAAATTCATATGCCTGAAATGAAATTCACAATATCTACTTGCGATGACTTGAACTGGAGCTGGAAATGAGGTCCTCCTAATTGATCCGGTCACCTTGCTCGTTTGTTTAACACATTGAACTGGGCTGGACATGAGGTCATCCACACTGATCCGGGCGACTTGCTCGTTTGGCTAAGACATTGAACTAAGCTGAAGATGAGTTCCTCCTAACTCATCCGGTCGTCTTGCTCGTTTGCATAAAACATTGAACTGGGCTAGAGATGAGGTCCTCCTGACTCATCTGGTTGCCTTGCTCGTTTTCCTAAGACAAAGAACAAGGGTTAGAGATGAGGTCTTCCCTACTCATCCCGTCGCCTTGCTCGTTTGCCTAAGACATTGAACTGGGTTGGACATGAGGTTCTCCTGACTCATCTAGTCGCCTTGCTCGTTTGCCTAAGACATTGAACTGGGTTGGAGATGAGGTCCTCCTGACTCATGTGGTCGCCTTGCTCGTTTGCCTAAGACATTGAACTGAGGTTGGACATGAGGTCCTCCTTACTCATCTGGTCGCCTTGCTCGTTTGCCTAAGACATTGAACTCGGGCTAGAGATGAGGTCCTCCTGACTCATGCGGTCGCCTTGCTCGTTTGCCTAAGACATTGAACTGGGGTTGGAGATGAGATTCTCCTAACTCATCCCGTCACCTTGCTCGTTTCCCTAAGACATTGAACTGGGCCAGAGATGAGGTCCTCCTGACTCATCCGGTCGCCTTGCTCGTTTCTCTAAGACATTGAACTAGGGTTGGAGATGAGGTTCTTCTGACTCATCCGTTCACCTTGCTCATTTCCCTAAGACATTGAATTGGGGCTGGAGATGAGGTGCTCTTGACTCATCAGGTCGCCTTGATCGTTTCCCTAAGACATAGAACTGGGTTGGAAACGAGATCCTCTCGACTCATCCAGTCGCCTTGCTCGTTTCCCTAAGACATTGAACAGGGGCCGGAGATGAGGTTCTCTTGATTCATCCCGTCCCCTTGCTCATTTCCCTAAGACATTGAACTAGGCTGGAAATGAGGTCCTCCTTACTCATCCGGTCCCCTTGCTCGTTTCCCAAAGACATGAACTGGGGTCGGAGATAAGCTCCTCCTGACTCATCCCCAATACATTTAACTAAGGCTGGATATGACGTCCTCCTGACTCATCTCGTCCCCTTGCTCGTTTGCCTAAGACATTTGACTGGGGCCGGAGATAAGGTCCTCCTGACTCATCCGGAACCCTTGCTCGTTTGCCTAAAACATTAAACTGGGGCCGGAGACGAGGTTCTTTGGACTCATCCAGTCCCCTTGCTCGTTTGCCTAAGACATTAAACTGGGTCGGAGATGAGATCCTCCAGACTCATCTGGTCCCCTCGCTCGTTTGCCTAAGACATTGTACTGCGGCTTGAGATGAGGTCCTCTTAACTCATCTGGTCGCCCTGCTCGTTTACCTAAAATATTGAACTGGGGCCGGAGATTATGTCCTCCTGACAAATCCGGTCGCCCTGCTCGTTTGCCTAAGACATTGAACTGGGGTCGGAGATGAGGTCCTCCTGACTCATCAGGTCGCCCTACTCGTTTGCCTAAGATATTGAACTGGGGCCGGAGATGAGGTCCTCTTGACTCATTCGGTCACCCTGCTCGCTTGCCCAAGACATTGAACCGGGCCCAAAGATGAGGTCTTCCTGACTCATCTGGTCGCCCTGCTCGTTTGCCTAAGACATTGAATTGGGGTTGGAGATGAGATCCTCCTGACTCATCCGGCCGCCCTGCTTGTTTGCCTACTAAGACATGGAACCAGGGCCGGAGATGAGGTCCTCCTAACTCATCCGGTGACCCTGCTCGTTTGCCTAAGACATTCAACCGCGGTCGGGGATGAGGATCTCCCGACTCATCCGGTTCCCCTGCTCGTTTGCCTAAGACATTGAACCGGGGTCGGAGATGAGGTCCTCCTGACTCATCCGGTCGCCCTGCTCGTTTGCCTAAGACATTGAACTGGGTCGGAAATGAGGTCCTCCTGACTCATCCGGT
>BFEA01000069.1:396152-408695 GCA_003427395.1 Chara braunii | reverse complement strand
CAATGAACTGTGGCTGAAGATGAGGTCCTCCTGACTCATCCGGTCGCCCTGCTCATTTGCCTAAGACATTGAACTTGCTTTGGAGATGAGGTCCTTCTGACTCATCCGGTCGCCCTACTCGTTTGCCTAAGACATGAACCAGGGGTCGGAGATGAAGTCCTCCAGACTCATCCGGTCGCCCTGCTCGTTTGCCTAAGACATTGAACTTGGGCCGGGGACGAGGTCCTCCTGACTCATCTGGTCACCCTGCTCGTTTGCCTAAGACATTGAATTGGGGCCAAAAATGAGGTCGTCCTAACTGATCCAGCCACCTTGCTCGTTTGTTTAATACATTGAACAAGGCTGGACATGAGGTCATCCACACTGATCCAGTCGCCTTGCTCGTTTGGCTAAGACATTGAACTTAGTTGAAGATGAGGACCTTCTGACTCATCCGGTCGTCTTGCTCGTTTGCATAAAACATTGAACTGGGCTGGAGATGAGGTCCTCCTTACTCATTTGGTCGCCTTGCTCGTTTTCCTAAGACAAAGAACAAGGACTGAAGATGAGGTCCTCCTTACTCATCCAGCCGCCTTGCTCGTTTGCCTAAGACATTGAACTGGGGTTCAACATGAGGTTCTCCTGACTCATCTGGTCGCCTTGCTGGTTTGCCTAAGACATTGAACTGGGTTGGAGATGAGGTCCTCCTGACTCATGTGGTCGCCTTGCTCGTTTGCCTTAGACATTGAACTGAGGTTGGACATGAGGTCCTCCTGACTCATCTGGTCGCCTTGCTCTTTTGCCTAAGACATTGAACTCGGGCTGGAGATGAGGTCCTCTTAACTCATGCGGTCCGCTTGCTCGTTTGCCTAAGACATTGAACTGGGGTTGGAGATGAGATTCTTCTGACTCATCCCGTCACCTTGCTCGTTTCCCTAAGACACTGAACTGGGCCTGAGATGAGGTCCTCCCGACTCATCTGGTCGCCTTGCTCGTTTCCCTAAGACATTGAATTGGGTTGGATATGAGATCCTATCGACTTATCTGGTCGCCTTGCTCGTTTCTCTGAGACATTGAACGGGGGCCGGAGATGAGGTTCTCTTGATTCATCCCGTCCCCTTGCTCATTTCCCTAAGACATTGAACTAGGCTGGAAATGAGGTCCTCTTGACTCATCCGGTCCCCTTGCTCGTTTCCCAAAGACATGAACTAGGGTCGGAGATAAGGTCCTCCTGACTCATCCCCAATACATTGAACTAAGGCTGGAGATGACGCCCTCGTGACTCATCCCGTCCCCTTGCTCGTTTGCCTAAGACATTTGACTGGGGCCGGAGATAAGGTTCTCCTGACTTATCTGGTCCCTTGCTCGTTTGCCTAAAACATTGAACTGGAGCCGGAGATGAGGTTCTTCAGACTCAGCGGGTCCCCTTGCTCGTTTGCCTAAAACATTGAACTGGGGTCGGAGATGAGGTCCTCCTGACTCATCTGGTCGCCCTGCTCGTTTGCCTAAGACATTGAACTGGGGTCGGAGATGAGGTTCTCCTAACTCATCCGGTCCCCCTGCTCGTTTGCCTAAAACATTGAACTGCGGCCAGAGATGAGGTCCTTTTGACTCATCTGGTCGCCGTACTTGTTTGCCTAAGACATTGACACTAGGGTCGGAGATGAGTTCATCCTGACTCATCTGGTCGCCCTTCTCGTTTGCCTAAGACATTGAACTGGGGTTAGAGGTGAGGTCCTCCTGACTCATCTGGACGCCCTGCTCATTTGCCTAAGACATTGAACTGGGGCCGGAGGTGAGGTTCTCCTTACTCATCTGGTCACCCTGCTCGTTTGCCTAAGACGTTGAACTGGGGCTGGAGATGAGGTCCTCCTGACTCATCCGGTTGCCCTGTTCATTTGCCTAAGACATTGAATTGGGTTTAGAGGTGAGGTCCTCCTGACTCATCCAGTCGCCCTGCTCGTTTGCCTAAGACATGGAACAGGGGTCCAAGATGAGGTCCTCCGGACTCATCCGGTCGCCCTGCTGGTTTGCCTAAGACATTGAATCGAGGTCGGAGATGAGGTCCTCCTGACGCATCCGGTCGCCCTGCTCGTTTGCCTAAGACATTGAACTTGGGTCGGGGACGAGGTCCTTCTGACTCATCTGGCCGCCCTGCTCGTTTGCCTAAGACATTGAATTGGGGCCGAAAATGAGGTCCTCCTGACTCATCCGGTCGCCTTGCTCGTTTGCCTAAGACATTGAATTGGGGTCGGGGATGAGGTCCTCCTGACTCATCCGGTCGCCTTGCCTGTTTGCCTAAGACATTGAACTGGGGCCGGAGATGAGGTCCTCCTGACTCATCTGGTTCCCTTGCTCGTTTTCCTAAGACATTGAACTAGGGCTGGAGATGAGGTCCTCCTGACCCATCCGGGCCTTGCTCGTTTGCCTAAGATATTGAACTGGGGCTGAAGATGAGGTCCTCCTGATTGATCCGGTCGCCTTGCTCGTTTGCCTATGACATTGAACTGGGGCTAGAGATGAGGTCCTTTTTACCTACGTAGCATTGTTGTCGAGCGCATCGACGTCCGCCTTTTCTCACGAAGAGGCGGGAGTCGTCCCGACCATGTCACGCAGGAGTTTAAGCAAAACAAAACAGAGACAACTTGGGGACGACGCATAATTAACACTGCGAACCGACAAGACGGCCGCAGTACCGTCGTCCCTTCGCCGCTCTAGCCGGATGCGCCAGTTGTACATCCCACGGTCCCCTACGACAGGATAGGTTCCCCCGGGGCAGAAGCTTGCTTTCCTAAGTGGTTGTCACCACCAACAGAAAAATTTTCCAGAATTAAATAATCACTCTAGAATAAAATTATATTCTAAATTTTAAATTTTCATTCCATCGTAAAAAATGTCATTCCAAATTTAAAGTTTTCCGTCTTGCTTGAAATTTTTCCTTCCAAGAATGGGATATCACTTCTTATTTGAACTGGATGCTAGCGATGGAATGAAAGTCTGGATAAGTTCATGAAATATTTTAATTGAACTGTTATTCTAAGTAAGGATTTTCAGTCATAAATAGGTCAATCCAATCTAAATTAGAAGATATTTGTTTTAGTAGAATGAAAATTTAATTAAAGCATTTCATAAACTCATCCAGACTTTTATTCCATCTTGAACAAATAGATGTAGTTGGAAGGGAAAACTCATATTTAGACGGGAACTTATCGAATAAAACTGAAAATTTTAGAATTGGAAGGCATTTTATGGAATGTTTTTTCAACTTTCATTTCTCGTGGGAATTTTTCTGTTGACCCTTAGGGGCGTATCCGTACCGAGCTACTGACCCACGTGCAAAAACTTTTACATGCAGTTGCAGAGGTGGGTCAGCCAAGGACGTTTGCTCACTCGTTGTAGTATAGGTACGTGTGGTTAAAACACCTATTGAACCCGGACATCGTCGTCCATTAGGGCGTTGATCTCCTAAGTACGAAGCGAACGCTGGTCGACTAGGACGGTCTCAACTAAGCTTGAAACCCCCAACTCAATCCTAGTCCCTTTCGACACCAATAAAAAAGAAAGGTTATAACAACCACGCATAATTACATCAAAAGGAATCGACCGTCATCAATAGGAATATATATCCAATCTAAAATAACAACTGAAAGCATTCAAATCATCATATGGTACATCCAACGAACACAGGACAAAAATAAAATTTGTCCACCCTAGGTTGGAATCGATGAAACAAAACATCACACTGAGCTGCCAACTAGAAGTTGGCTTCGACAATAACCTCAATGCAGCCGACAAGGTAGTCGTACTGATGCAGTTTTTACTTGATGAGATGCGCTGCCAAAGTTATTCATTTCATCGTAACATCGACCTAAGATTAGGCAACACACACATGTCTCCATAAATTCTCAATCTTCTTGGATGACAGGCTGCTTTGCGGATGATTCTTGTTCAGGTGCACTGCTTTGAGTGTTTCATGCCTCTCCCTCTATGAAGTGGTCTGAGGTACTCCTCCTCCTCGTCTGAGCACACAACTCGGATCTAACAAGTCGGGCCGTCTCCACCGAATCAACAAAGTAACCCCCCTTAGAATGGTCCACTCTAGGTCGATAACAGGGTCGGTTCCTGAAGCAACGAACCTCTGCCCCGGATGCTTCCTAGAGATAGAAGATGTGTCCACTACAAATATAGCTTTCATGTATTTTTCATTTCTCCTGAGTCCAGGGTAACTTAGATGAAAAAAATTCGGGAAAGGTAAAGAATGAGAATCATTTAGACAGGTACAGGCGGATAAGGTCGTTCGGGATAGAATAAGTAGACCTTAGGAAAAAGCTAGATCAATTTAACTTTATCTTCTTTATTTAAAACTTTTTTTATGGCACTCACTGGATTAACCATTTTCAAAATAACAAGTTTTTTTTTACAAACAAGCAGGTAATAAGTAGAAAGAAGACGGTATTTTTTATATATCCCAAATAGGAATAAATCAAACTCCTTTGTAGGCATCCTTCTACCTACCTGCACACACAAAAACAACCACAGACCAAGAAAATCCAGCAACCCATACTCAGGTCAGATCCCACTTTTCACATGCATGACCACACACGCCTTACTCAACCTTTTCTTTTGAACGCTCAAAACAAACAGGGTCAAGCAAAGTGTGGGTTCACACAGGTGTGAAAAACAATCTGAGTCAATCAATTGACTGACCTTAAGTGAAGAGGTGCCGAATACGCCCTGGCTCACTCAAGAAAGTCAAGTAGAAATATATTCGTCGCCAAAGAAAACCGCAGTCTCGAGGTAGTCCGGGGCCAACAAATGGCCTCGATTGAACCTCTACTCGCATCTCCCGCACGCGGTAAGCTCAAATGTATGACGGCGAGCCACACGCCTTCAAAAACAATCACGGCACCACGCCAGTCCCAACTGGCCCCACGCGTGTCCCAACCGGTCCCAAGCTTGAAGTGGTCCCAGATGGTCCTACGTCACCAACCACCTTGTCAAAAGACCTTTGACCACAATAACTTTATGCCGCACTCCTAAAAAAAAACCTGAGTCACACTAAACCCAACCAATCCCGAGACTGCCGTTGTGACCACATATGCCCCGTTCCGGTCCCAACTGGTCTTAGGCAGTCTCAACTGGTCCAGTACCACTGCCGCAAAAACCGAGGCAGTCCCAGCCTCCAACACTCGCTCCTCGTGCAGATTTCATAGTGTCGTGCGCGTCTACTGGCACCACGTCACGTTGCCGCCGCTGCACACTCCAACTCCAATAGCACAACCTCATCAAACAAAACAGACATCACGCCATAGAAAAAAATTATGTCGTTGCCATGCCGCAAATTCATGTTGCCGTGTCCCTAATCCAACAGAATTTCTACACCAAAGAAAAAACAAGTGTCGCCACGCCACCAATTTTGCAGCATCTCCCCCCCCAAAAAAAAAATGTCGCCGCGTCGCAAATCCGGCAGCGCTTCCGAGTCTCTGTCAAAAGAAAAATCAAGTGTCGCCACACCGCAAATCCGACAGCACTTCCCCGCCAAAAAAAAAACAAGTGTCATCCCACCGCAAGTCCAGCAACACTTCCTCGCCAAAAGAAAAACAAGTGTCGCCCCACCGCAGGTTTGACAGCATTTCCTCGCCAAAAGAAAACCAAGTGCCGTCGTGGAGAGTGACTGCCACTAGTGCCGAAAATAACGCTGCTGTCACACACTCACAAAACGAATTGTGATGCCGGTACCGTAATTTTTTTCGGTAGCATAACCCCAACCCTTCCACTCGCCTGGTCGCACCGCTGCCTCCTGCAGTACCGTTATTGTTTCCCCCTCAAGGAGAAGCCTGCCATTGTGGCCAGAGGGTGGAGCAGAATGCCCCAGCCTCAGCTATGGCTGCCTTCCTTCTTCTTGGAGAGACAGTAGTATTTTTCATCACCACTTCAAAACACCCTTCACCACTTCAGGATGCAGTCTGCCTAAACAAGTGGTTTTCAGGATCTTCGGACCTTTGACCACTTCAGGATACTCTTCACCACTTTAGGATGCAGCCTACCTAAACATGTGGTTTTCAGGGTCTTCGGACCTTTCACCACTTCATGACCATTCAGGATTTTCAGACTGTCAAAAACTCTCACTTCACCACTTCAAGATGCAACCCACCTAAACAAGTGGTTTTCAGGGTCTTCGGACCTTTCACCACTTCAGGACCATTCGGTATTTTCAGACTGTCCAAAACTCTCACTTCAGAATTTTCATTCTTGAATTTCTAGTTACCAGTTAACCGCTTATGCCTCCTTGTACTCCTCCTACAAATCTCCAGCCTCTTCCCACGTTGCCTCAGGCAGCACCTCCAGCAGCACCTCCAGCAGCCAGCAACACTCAAGTGTGCTCGTCACACTGGCAACATGAGTGCTTTGTGTGGCAGTGGGGATAGCTGCTTGTTTTATAGTGGTTGAGGAGGGCGTCCAGCCCCCAAGCAAAATCACGGGCTCACAGTGAGTCCTTGATCTTGCCAAGATTCAGGGTTAATTGTGGCCGCACCACAACCACAGCCTTAGTGAGGATAGTTTTTTCTTTAATTACCCTTTTTTTTTTCTTTTTTCCCCAGCTATCTCGGAATTTCTTGAGGTAGTTGGGCTTTTGTCATTTCCAAAAGTGTTTTTCTTTTATTTTTCTGATAAGGGGTTAGAAAGATACAACCCTTTTTCAGTTTGATGTACCTGGACTTTTTTTCCAGGGCAGATACATCGAGGAAAAGGCTGCACTTAGCCTTTTCTTCTATGACCCTTCCATTTGCAGGCTCCTTATAAGAACGGGAGTCTGACAATTACCTCATAGGTAGCACCTCATGAGGACAAGTGTCCTCACAAGACTGCTGCAAAAACAATAAAAACCTAAAAGAAAAATAAAACTACATCTAACTGTACGCGCCTGACCCTTACTTTGGCCAGGTGCAGGTTGTTGAAATCAACAGCTTTTTCCTTTCGTTTTTCTTACTACCCTTCCCTGAAAACGGGGAGGGTAGTTGTCAGGTCGGAGAGGTAGGTCCTCTCTCTCTCAGCCTCCCGTTTCTCTCTCTCCCCCTCTTCATCCAACTTCTTCAGTCTCACCCTCCTGCGTGTGTCGTGGGTCGTGGGATCAAAGATCGCACAAACACAAACATTCGTGTCAATCAGGGTGGGGGGCTAAGCGTGCTCCCACACAGCCTAAAATGTTGTTTTCCCTTCAAGTTTTCACGAGGCAGTTGTCTCGTTTCTTTACTTTTTTTTTTTTTTTTTTTTTCCGCCCTCTCCATTTTGTAGTTGTTGGGAAACAGGCAACAGGAAAAACGGGGAGAGACGCTTGTGCAGCTCGTTGTAACGAGGGTGGAAGCTAGAGTTTATGGCAGTGTATATTTTCATGTTCTGGCAGTAGATTCATTCGATTTGCTCATCCTATCGTTGTGAGTGTCGTGAGACCCGTGACATGGTTGGAGACTCTCTATGTTGGTCGACTGCGTTGCTCACCCTATTGATGGAAAAACTCCCTCCCACCCCTTCGTTCGTACCTAGGTGCTATCGGCGCCGGGTTCGGGCGCTGAGTAATTGTGCAGTCTGTGAAAAGGAACGGCATACTACAAACGTTGCAACCCAAAACCAATCTAAATACACATTTAAAAACAACTCTAATCGAAAATAAAAATAAAAATCTAGAAAAAAACAAAAACAAACTGCAATCTTACCTTAAGACGAGTTGGAGCCCTGAAACGGGCGACCGTTTCTTCTTTCTCAGGGATTCTCAGTCCTTGTCACTTCTGGGCGCGCCACATGGCATTTCTGCTTTGCTTTATTTTTATTTATTTTTTATTTTTTTTATTTTTAGTAATAAAGTCGTTGGCATAAGTCAACGGCCACAATTGTGTACATTCTCAAACTATTGAAATATAGACCCGAGTTCGATCCCTCAAGGGATCGATGATTTGTATTTGGACCACTTCTCGACTTATGAGTGTCATCCTTGCGCAGGGGCCATGCTACTCTGCGCGACTAGATTTCGGCCATGAAATCTGACCATCTCGTGGTCGACATTAACTGCGCCTCACCTCTCCTTCTGATGGGCAGCTCCATCAAGAGGAGCTAGCCCAACGCTTGTACAAGCTCGATCCCGGTACCTACAAGGTGACAGTCTCATGCGTTACCAACTGGGTTAGCTCCTACTACAGTAGCAGCTAGGGCAACTCTTCCTTATGAAGAGTTCCGCCTCAGTGGAACGCCCGTCTTCAGCATGGCAGGCCCTACCTGCGCCAGCCGTTTACCATGTCGGTCACCCATCCTCTCCAATGTGCGCCGTAATTGCAGGCATGACGCGACCGCTGTTTTTTGTGTTTCTAGGCTCTGAATCGCGGGGCTGGATAGGTCTTAGCTTTAGCATTCCCACAATCGTGTGCCCTCTGCGGCTCCGCTAAAAAGCGCGTATGAATGGCCACATCGCCAATTACCGTCATTATTTTCGGAGATCACAAACGTCCTTGCTAAGGTAAAAAAACATTATAGTCTCTCGGTCATAGGCTAGTCTGAATAAACTTATGGCAAACGTCAGTCTCATCAAGTTCCTTAATTTTAACGAAAAAGTCGAACAACGTTCGACATTGAAAAACCGAGTAGATACCATTGTAAGGGTTTCTGCTCTAACACCGTGTTTGTGTTCGGAGGCGAACGCGAACAAGCATCCAAAAACCTCCGAACGCGAACATTAAAATATTAAAAAAATACAAAATTCTCAAAAAATATGAAAAACATAAATGTTATGTAAAATAATAATACAAGGGACGTTTGTCCTGGAGTCGTATTCAAATTCGTCGCCAATCAGGATTTAAAAATAAAAAATCAAAAAAATAATTATTATTTTATTTTATTTTTACCAAAAAAAGTTATGTTCGTCCGAACGTGAAGGGGCACAAACACATTCGTCGTACTATACAGCACCTGACTGATCCGGTCGCCTTGCTCGTTTGCCTAAGACATTAAATCGGGATTGAAGATGAGATCCTCTTGACTAAACCAGTGACCTTGCTCGTTTGCCTAAGACATTGAACTGGGGTTGGAGATGAGGTCCTCTTGAATGATCCGGTCGCCTTGCGTGTTTGCCTAAGATATTGAACTGGGGTTGGAGATGAGGTCCTCCTGACTGATCCGGTCGCCTTACTCGTTTGCCTAAGACATAGAACTGGGGCTGGAGATGAGGTCCTCCTGACCGATTCGGTCGCCTTGCTTGTTTGCCTAAGACATTGAATTGAGACTAGAGATGAGGTTCTCCTAACTGATCAAGTCGCCTTGCTAAGTCAGTCAGTTCTTCTTGTTGATAAAGATCTGACTCTTCTCCTAGTGAGAATAGTCCAGGCTAATGTGTTAATGATTGTATGGGGTTTGACTGAGAACAACTTGGAACGTTAAAATTTTAACTCAATAAGATACAAGACTCATGTCTTTGTGCATCACGACAAGAAGAAGATGAAAACTTTGGATGAACTAACCTTGACTTTTAAACTGGTTGAATGAGTTGTTGACCACACATGCTTGCTAGCAAGAGGGCATAATAGACATTCAGCAGCTCATCCGCCTGACTCCAATCAATGATGGGATCGAGTTGAGAAGCTGGCCCCTCTTCCAACTCCCAAATGATCGCCAGCATATCCTGGCTCCTACCAGCCAGCCAGACAGGTAGTGAAATCGCCCCCCTATCAACCTCCGTCCCCTGCTGCTTTTGGAGAGACAGCTCACCTACGATCAGTTGCAGCGGCGGCCTCCGCCGGCCCCTTTCCAGAGTACATAACCACGCCGCTGCTCCACGATGCAACTCTCCGGGTAAACCATAGTTGGTTGAACGGACCACGCTGCTTAACTTGTGAGGTACTTGATGCAATCTCACGGCCGGCGCTGCCTCTGGTTACGCGTCACGGTGCCTCCAAGACACGAAACAATAGGTGCGCCACGTGGCAATCGAGAGCGCCACGTGTCCTATTGGGCGCTCACGCAGGCCTACCAACCACGGGCCCCTCCTCCCCGGGTGCTAGTCGAGTCAGGGACAACCGGGCCGTGCCGGTTGGCCAGCTGCGCTCTAGTGCAGTCTACTTGGCCCAGCTATCAATGCCAGCTGCGCTCTAGTGCAGTCTACTTGGCCCAGCTATCAATGCCGAGCCTGACAACGCGCTGCTCGCCAACAAAGAAAAAATTCTTTCGGCTGGCGCCGCCAGCCTTTGAGGGCCGGTACCCCGAGCCTCCCAAAGTTGCAGGGTTAAGTTCATGATAATGGATCCCTTGCTTTCCCCCCCCAAAAGAAAAATAATAATTTTTTTTTTGGGGCATGCGCCTCACAGCTCGGGTCCCCATCCACTTACTGGGGCGTCGAGATTTTTCTGACCGTCGATCTTCGTCGTAATCTACCATCATTTTCTGTTGCGGGATGCTCAGAAAATGGACCTTTATTGAATGGATCTGCACGTCGCTACACAGAATGTACATGCAGGGAAGTCCTAGTGTGTGTGGGTGTCTGATTTTATGCCCCGACTCGCGCGACGGTCTGCGGCACCGTTCCGAGGCAGAAGTATGTGTGTTCTCGCGTTTATTACATTATTATTGTTAATTTTTTTTTTAATGCTGGTCATCTGATTGTATTTCAACAGTTTGTGGATGTATACCAACTAAGCTTGTGCATCCGCGCCCACCTGGATTCGAGCTTAGGCATTTATTTCAACAGTTTGTGCATGTACCATATACCATACCAATCAAGCTGGGCCCGTTCGTTGTTCTCGCGTTTCGAGATGCTGCCGGTCGGCTTTTTCATCAGTCAGTATTATCAGTAGTACTACCGGTAGCCCGGCTTGTTACCGGTAGCCTGGATTCGATCTGGATTCGAGCTCACGGCTGACACCCACCCACGCTACGAATAGGGCGACGACGGCCTTGAGATATCTGGCCTGCGTCCACTACTCTCAACATGCACAAAAGACAAAAATCATGGTGGTGTATCGTTGCATGTTCTAGCGGAAGATTCACTCTGCTTTTGCACATTTCGAGAGTAGTGGAGCTACACGTAGGCCCATCATTCATCGTTGAAACTGACCGGCCCCAGAGGGTAAGAAAATTCAGTCAGGAATTTTGTTCATTTGGGTGCGGTCTGAAGTGTGCGTTCGAACTCAGGGCACAGGGCATCGCTGCACTACTCTCGACATGCACAAAAGACAAAAATCAAAGGGGCCGTATCTAGCCATGTTTCTAGCGAAGATTCGCTCTCGTTTTGCACATTTCGAGAGTAGGGCAGGGAGGCCCATAGTCACACTAGCACTTTCCGAAATGAATCTGAACGCAATGGCGGTCAGAAGTGGATGATGACCGCAATCCGGTTCATTCATAGATGGAGTAAAGTAAAATAGTCCTCCCTCAAAAAAAAAAAAAAAAAAAAAAAAAAAAAAGTCCTCCCTGTAGTGTGAGTACGCCCTCACGTCTGCATTCCAACAGTTTATGGGAGTTTATGGGTGTACCAAGTGAGCTAAGCACTTCGGTGGCGCAGCCTGGCATTTGTGCAGGCGGTGCAACTCAAACAGAGGGAAGGGAGGAGGGGGAGAGGGAGAGGGAGAGGGAGGGGGAGGAAAGGGAGGAGGGCTACCGTAGGGACTGCTGCTGCTGCCCAGTAGAGCGACGGCACTGCGAGAGCATAATACCTCACCAACAGAAAAGGTCTTCTTTTCGTAATTGCAGACACGTGTTGGGGTATATGCGGGTGGGTGCTTGTCGGTGGCGCAAAAGATCGTGCTTGGGCCAACTGGCAGGGAGTCCTTGGCTATCGCTCACTGACCGCAGTGAGGCCTTGCTGCTCCTGCTAGGGGTGGTGCATGGCATGCCTTTCCCGTCGTGCGTGCCCTCTGACGCTCCTCCCCCCTACCCCTCTCTCACTCATTGCCTAGTGCCTCGGGACCCATTCGCTTGTGACTGACACGTCAGCTTTTCGTCTGTTAGTTATAGCTGATTAATTGGTTAATCTGCTCGCTAACCCTGTGAGTGACGGAGGCGGGGGCAGGGCCCGAATCGAGGTGTTCTAGGTAACGACAGGAAGTCCCAGTCCCAGTCCCAGTCCCAAGTGGGACCAGAGCCTGCATCTTGGAACGAGTTGTCGCGGGATCGTAGAGAGGGGGGAAGGAGGGCGGCTAGGGGGCGGATCCGCGAGCCTGTGTGTCTTTTTCCTCGACTAATCAGTCATCTCTCTGTGTGGACGCGTGCGTGTGAGTGCGTGCGTTTGTGTGTGGGGAAATTGCGTGTGTGTGTAATCACACGCACACACACAGACACACACAAACACACACACACCCACACCCACACCGACACACACACACACACACACACACACACACAGAGAGAGAGAGAGAGAGAGAGAGAGAGAGAGAGAGAGAGAGAGAGAGAGAGAGAGAGTACTGTTTCTTGTTTGCCGTGCCGAGGTACCTACGGCACGGAGAGTTTCACACAATTTTTGTCACGTGTGCCTCTGTCTGTGTGTGTGTGTGTGTGTGTAGAGAGAGAGAGAGAGAGAGAGAGAGA
>BFEA01000069.1:352869-367090 GCA_003427395.1 Chara braunii | reverse complement strand
CCCTCCTCCCTTCACTCTCCTTTCACATTCCCCCTCCCCCCTTCCCTCCCCGGGCATTTCAGGTGGCATAGTGAATGCGAGGCCTTGAAAAATACAAGCTTAGAGTGTGGCAATCCTCACTGTTTTTCATCGAGCATGGGGCTGGTCTTGGTGGTTCTTGTTTCAGTCGTCGCATCACGTGGGGGTGGGCTGGTGGATGAATCCAACTGGAGAGCTATCTGTTTCGCTGTGTATATTTATCGTGTCCATTCGTCCGTTGGAGTCTCGACTGCAGGGTGAAGGAAGGAAAGAAGGGATTGGGATATCTTGGTGATCAAGTTGTCATATCTTTCGCCTGGTTTCGCAGGTTCCTGCATAAAGTGTCTCGTCTCGCTGTGGGATGCAAACGATGATGCGGCAAAAGACAGCAGTTACGAAGAGAGGCCGGGGTCCGATACAATCAGATCCCAACCTTTGTTTCACATGCGATATGTGGGTGTCCATCGCAGTGTGCCTGAGGTGCCTGGCCCTCTTGTCTGTCTGTTGGTTGGATGGGCGGGTGGATGGGCGATGCAAGTGTTTGTGTGCCTGGCTCACTGTGTACATGTCTCTGCATGGGATTGCATGGGCTTTTTGTGTCTTTTAAGTACTCCATGGATGATTGTAGACGTAGAGAACGCATATCTGTGTCTTTAGGCCATACACCTGAACGTTCGCGGATGTCAATCACGGGCAGATTCAGTTGAGAATGTCTGATTGTACAGCGTCATGCAGAGGAATAGATAGATGGATTCGTTCTCTGAATGATGGGCGGCAGGCAGCCTTAAACATTTGTGAAATGTCATGGTGATAAGTCAATAACTAATTGAGATTAAATTAAAAAAAAAGAACAAATTGAGACATGTGTGGTGCTAGTGGTTACTCAAGCGGGACCGCTATCGGACCTGGTTCCAAGATTCTAGCTGGAGTTGGTGCTTGTGCAGCAGCTCCACGAAAGTGAACTCCTATCCAAGGGGAGAGTCCACTGGAGCTACGCTGTTTCTCGAAATGTTGTTGATTCTGGATTCACTGGCTCACCTTCTTTGCTGAGTGAAGACGAGGCCTGGTCTACGCCTAACACTGCTAACTTTGTGCATTCGTTTTAAAGAATGGCAATCACATTCGTTGGGAACATCCCCGGAGAGGGGTTCAATGTCCCTCCCTCACAGAGCAAAAGCAGTCTGGTCGCTCAGAGGGCGGGCACGGTGGTGTTGCGCAGTCTGCTGACTTTGCACAACATACTGAGAATGGAACTGTTCTGGATGCATCTGGCTGTCACTATGACTAAAGTGCAGTCCAAATTGCACCTGGATGCCGCTATGACTAAGTGCAGTCCAAATGTGGGTGCGAAGGTTCCGATTGGCATAGCACTATGGTAGTTACTGACATTGCGTCAATCTCGGAGGGCGGGCATGGTAGCATTGCGCAGTCTGCTGACTTTGCACAACATATCTGGCGGGCACGGTGGCGTTGCGCAGTCTGCTGACTTTGCACAACATACTGAGAATGGAACTGTTGTGGATGCATCTGCCTGTTGCTATGACTAAAGCGCAGTCCAAATTGCACCTGGCTGTCGCTATGACTAAGTGCAGTCCAAATGTGGATGCAAAGGTTCCGATTGGCATAGCACTATGGTAGTTACAGACATTGCGTCAATCTCGGAGGGCGGGCGTGGTAGCATTGCGCAGTCTGCTGACTTTGCACAACATATCTGGCTGTCGCTATGCCGAAGTGCAGTCCAAATGTGGGTGCAGAGGTTTTGATTGGCAAAGCAGTATGGTAGTTACAGAAGTTGCATCAATCTCTGTCACTACCGCAATGCTATGCCAATCAAGACATCAAACATCTGCGTTAAGATCGAATGGTTAGTCTCGACTCCTGATGGATAATGGGACCATGTGCCGTATTCTTGCACTGAAGCCATGCAAATCTTCTGTGTATCGTTCCAACTGTAACAGATGTCCCGAACGACCTGGATCCTTGCTTCCATTCTTGTTGAGGTCGCTCACCGGTGTTCATCTTTAACGACCAGGTTGCCACTGTACTCTGGGACGATCTCTGTCTTGTGTGGCTCATGCAGTGTACTCTGTTGTTTATGTTATGCATTGAACATGGTTTGTGTTTCAGATCCGGTGGACCCTAACCATAGCTCAGACCGTCTCTTTTCCCTTTGCCAGCCCTCGGGAACTGCGAAACCTCACTTTTTTAGCATCAGCGCCTAGCGGTGCAATGCTTTCCTGCTTAAACCACCAGTACGTGCCATACATCAGCCGCGGGCCCCTTTCGGAGGGCCAAAATGCGACACCAGCCTCTGATGTATACTGTGCGCCGGCTCCGGCATTTTCGGAGTAGGTGACAAGCAATTTTTCACACGGTTAGGGCCGTGTGCTGGCGGTTTAAAATTTGACCCATAGGAAAGGCATAGCACTATTGGGGCCTTGCCCCTAGCCCTCTGCTAGACAGAGCCAAAGATACTGCTTTTGTAGGAAAGAGGCATGGTGTGCGGGTGTAGCAAGAACCCTCATGAATTGCTGATGGCGTACAAGTATTGAGGCTGGTGCACAAAGGTAGACGAAGGCAATGGGGAAGAGAAGGTGATCGTTCTTGTCGATTTTTGGACTGCAAATGAGTGTGTGAGGTAATGCGGACATTCACGATCGCTAGGTGTTCTCGTTAAGGGGGAGAAGGTAGTGAGCGATCGAGGGTTCTTGTCGTCTCGAGTACGCGCTCCTCCTGTTAGAATTTTATGGTGCAGTCATCTGACCTGCTCACTAGATGTTCATCCACCACAGGTCTTTGCTAAGTGATGGGTAGCTCTACGTGTATTAAGTATTTACACCTGATTCAACCCTCAAAAGAGTCTCTCTCTTTTGCACCCTGTTCTGCAAATTTGACACCTTGCCTTCACGTGATTTCTCTATATTGAACGTTCTGCGGTCTGCAAATAGCATGCAGTTTATTTCAGTATCTCCAGACTGGTGTTTAACAATCTTCCAAATGTACCACTTTTCTCGCGTTTTTTTCCCACCACGGTTCTTGCAGGGGGTCATTTATGTGTAAACCTTGAGATTCTTTGTAGTCTTGGGGTTCCATCGCATTCAAAGATTGGGGGTTGGTGCACGGTGTGTTCTCTCCGCAAACTGTGTTAAGGTTTCACAGCTGGTCCATGCTGAGGTTAGTGTGGAGGGCTTCTCTTCCCCTCCTTTTGGTTGAAGGTACGGAGCTGGTCCATGCTGAGGTTAGTGTGGAGGGCTTCTCTTCCCCTCCTTTTGGTTGAAGGTACGGAGAAGTTTAGCTGAACATCGTCCTTTGGCACTTGAAACCGTGAAGGATGATACCGCTTTGCATCCTAACGTCGGCTTCTCTTGAAATGTGGGAAGCATTCTTGTGTAGTTTATTAACCTCGACTTCCCATGAAATGGGGGTAGCATTGTTGTAGTGTGTTCTTGTAGTGTGATATTAATATTAACAAAGCTGAAGTCATAAGATGTGTTGATATCCAACACAATCTCACAGGTGCAGTTTGTGGGTTTTACATCTGCATGTTTGCATGTGGTTGATGGTCAGGGTGTTTGGGGTGTGAGTGTTCGTGTGTGAGCTCGCGGTTACTTCTCTTGTGTATTGGCCTCCACTATCCCTCGACGAGCACAAGCATGTGCCAACTGTGTGGTCGTGCGGCACTTGTGTCTGTGCGAAGGGGGGGTGGGGGTGGGGGTGGGGTGGGTGTCTGGGTGTCTGGGTCAAGGGGGAGGAGGGGGTGACATGTCTGCATTCTCTCGGGGGCGTTCCAAACAGATACTCTTCATCGATTTTGCAAGAAGGAGCATGATTGGGGGTGGAAGAAATTCATGGAGCTGGCGAAGGTCCTAGACGGGTTTACAGTGGCGGATACACTTGTCATCAAGGCCCAAGTCCAAGTAATCAGGTCTGAAAACTGAAATGGCATCCCTGGACCATGCCTGTCCCTTCCCTGTCCCAGAGTAAACCTTGTTTGCATTTCTCCTTCAAGTTTCCAAAATGTGTTGTTTTCTGGGTAGTGGGGGGGATTTAAACCACGCGTCTCTCTGAGGCCTTTCATAACCCTTCGTCTGTGTATGTGGCGGTTCAGCTTTCGATGTACCGGCCTGGTTGTGACCAGTTCATTTATTCTCTTCCTTGGCCTGCATTAGAATTTGAAAGTACCTCATATGAAGTACCCTCAGAGTCATTGCATGTCCAGCCCTCAGGGTTTATTGCCTGTTTTTGCTGGTTTCCTTGTTCGTAGGATATAGAGCGCTTGAAAATTTTCTAGTATTTTGGAAACATGTTGACCATGCTTGGAAATTTTCTAGTATTTTGGAAACATGTTGAACATGCAGGCCACTTATCGATGCAGTATAAGCTGGGGGCATAACCATAAGTGTCGTTGCTGGGGTGTAGGGCTTGACTGTCATGATGGTTTCCTAAGCAAACACCAAGATCGTGTCAGTCGATCAATGAACATCACGTAATTTCTACTCACGACTGCTAAATGTCATCTTGTTTTGAACTATTACCCAAAAGGCAGAGTTGACGAATAAGATGCAGACAACGGACAAGCAAGAGCACGGAGTAGAAGAAATTACAAAGTAATCGATGACTAAATGAAGTTCAAGTTAAAATAATTGTCCTATAAGGCTATAACCCAAAAGGTGTGTATGATTCATTCTGCGTGAAAAATGTGAGTCAGGTGATTTTGGCACAGCTGGAAGGTGGTAGGAACTAGGGGTGCTTTGTGGCTGCTCTTTCTCTGTGTGTGTGTGTGTGTGTGTGTGTGTGTGTGTGTGTGTGTGTGTGTGTGTGTGCGCGCGTGCGCATGTGTATGGATCGGGTGAGTGGGCAACTGAGCAGGGGTGAATAGAAGGGAGATGGGGCTGGGGTGGAGCAAATGAGCGAGACGACGCTGGGGGATTGTTCTGCTTCTTGTCCTCCACTTCCCTCCTCTTTCCCTTCCGCCATCCCCTCACTTCATTTCCTGTGCAACTCTATCTCCTACCCCTTTCCTTCCTCCCTCCTACTACTGTGTAGATCAAGTAAATGCATACGAATGAGCATCCATAAGAGAAAATACAAAATATAAACTGAACATATGAGGAAAAATGAACAGGAGTATGCCTCCCCCTTTACTCTGCCTCCTTTCATAGCGTTAAAGTGGGTCGCTATGGCACACGGGGGTGTGGGTTGCTTGCGCTCAACCACGATCAATGTGGCAAGCCTTGTACGCTAGAGGCACAGTAAAAAGAGAGCTGCAAGAGGAAATGAAACGGGTACCTCAATGGAAGGCGAAGTAAAGATAGCGAAGGAAGAACTGTACAAGGGAAAGGCAGTATAACGGATTTGTTGTGCTTCGTTTTGTACTATAGACGCAAAACTGTTTCAATGTTGGATTTGCTCATCTTTAGTGTGCTTCAGCGAGCTTCATTGTCTGCTATAGAGGTAAAACTGCTTCAATTCTCGATCCACTCATCTGGGTGGAAAAGGGGCAGTTAGTATTGAGGATGCACAACACACACACACACACACACACACACATACACAGAGAGCCACAGAGAGAGAGAGAGAGAGAGAGAGAGAGAGAGAGAGAGAGAGAGAGAGAGAGAGAGAGAGAGAGAGAGAGAGATTTTCCATTTGCATATCCATTGTCATTGTCTTGTGTCCCTGTGTCATAACAGGTTACCATCAACTGGTTCAATTTTTTGTTCAGAAATGGGCTGAATGCCGATGGGGATCCATCAGGTGGTATTGAGCTCACTGTAGGCTTAGTGCAAACTGTATGGCCCCCTGCTTGTGCAGGTATGTAAAAGCGGAACTGGTTAATGCGCTAGCAGAGCGCCATTGTCTGTCAATATCTCGATTTCTGTATCTCATCCTGGTGCAGGGGTCGTGCTTATCTTCTCTGTATCGAGTGAGTATGTGGTTTGGGCCCTCGTTCACCAGCGAGCTTTTGTGGGGTCTTTCTGCAGTGAAGGGGTTGGCCTCTAGACAACGCCGTTGTTAGTGTGTCCCTCTGCCTTTAACATGAGCCAATTCCTGTCGGGTTCTGACTCTGCCATCTGCCTTTGTGTTGGGAAGGTGGAGATGCATGCCAATCTGCACTCTGCTATACTGAGTCTGGGTTTGCACACTTGATGATGGCCAGGGAGAATCCACTCCGGCCTTTTCGATGCCTAGATTGCCAGTATCGTAGGGAGCTTGTACGCGTCTATTTGACAAATGTGGAGGGTATTTGCCGCCGGTTTGTCGAGGAGAAGAGGGAGAAATTGTGCAAGCTCATGGAGGACAGTGCCAAGTGGACAAGGCAAGTAGTGATCTGAACCCTGCTTTCCCTTGAAGGCTTTGAGTGATCCTTCAGCTCTCTAGTCGCATATGAAGTACACCCCTCGGTATGGTTCTTTGATGTGAAAACGCTACGTTATGGTTCTTTGATGTGAAAACACTACATTACGGTTCTTTGATGTGAATACCCTGTGTTATGGTCATTTGATGTGAGTCTGAATACCCTATATTATTGTTCTTTGATGTGAAAACCCTTTTTTTTTTTTTATGTTCGTATCTTCTTCTTCTTCTTTTTTTTTTTTTTTTTTTTTTTTTTTTTACTGGGCCCGGTGCCCAAGGCTTGATATTACCAATAATCAAATTGAGGCCGGGGTCCTCACAATCTACCCGGAGTGATCAAACCGAAAACTGCTGAGAACCGGGCTCAGCGTCCCTCAAATAGTTATGATGATGACCCTGATGATACTGATGAAACCACAGATAATGATGCTAGATTCAAATATATGAAAAAATATAAAAGATTATGCTATATCAGCTATTGTGGCCTCCTAATTCTAGAACAACTCCTAGCCCTCCCTGCACCAGAACACTACCTCAGAGACAAAACCAACCTACCCAACGTCAACCTTAGCTGATCTCTTCTCGCCACCTTGCAGCCCCCCCCGGTTCACCACTGGAATGCCTTCCACCCTCAGCAACATAGTCTTTGATGTGAAAACCCTACGTTATGGTTCTTTGATGCATGGTTGAATACCCCGACGGTCGGCGGCCCTTGACTGGTAGGATGCTGACCAGCCGACGGGTTGGCTGGTCGGAACCTACCGTTCGGGGGTTGTCAGCACCCTACCAGAACCCCTAATAACCCCGCCAACACCCCCATACACCCTGCCAACACGCTCGTACCCCCTTAAATACCCCCGATACCCCTCCAAATACCCCCTATACCGCCCCCCAAGAAGGGAAGAGATCGAGCCGCCGTAGTAGGCGGGGAGGGACTATATAAACCTACTAGTATAGGCACGATCAACTAAATTAAATTGACTGAAAATCTAAGATGTGGTGCGGGGCAGAAAAAAAATGAAGTGGCATGTGTGAGATGTGCTAGGCTACCAGCCGGGCCTGGCCGGGCCACCTTGTTTGCCCGGGCAGCCTGGTGGTGCAAGAACCAAAGGAGGTCCCAGCAAAAAAAAGAAAGGAAAAATCCAAAAAATCTGAAAAAAAATAATTTCTGCAGTAAAATAAACTGAACAACTTTTCGCCTCAGGGTCACATCAAAATTCTTTACCGAAGTTAAAATAAAAATAAAATTAGAAAAACGTTTTTTATTTTCTATTTTAGTATTGTTTTTTTTTTTTTGGCTTGGCCGGGCAAGCGGCCCCCGGCCACCCCGGTAGCCTAGATCAGCATGCGGTATGTCACTTGAAGTCTTGCACCACCAGTTCACATAAACCTAGGTAGTGCTCTTGCCGGTGTAGGTGGTACGAGCATTTTGATTCAGACCTGGGCCGGTGTGAAAGCGGCACGGCAGTTTGGAAAGGCGAAGTTGCAAGTTCAGGACCCATGGAAGGCAGCTTCGTCAATTTAGACTCGTCTGGGCTGGTGGTTTAAATGGTCAGCACACGGCCGCAGCCTTGCTGAAAATGCAACTCGTCGCCTACAAAGATTTTGGAGGCTAGGCTTACCGGACCACGATGGCTGGCGGCGCCAGCCAAAAAAGGAAGAAAAAATGCGCCGCTGGCGGTTTGCAAAATTTTGGCGTGCAGTAGGGCGAGCCCAGGCCTGCGTGTACTGGTGGTTTAAACCACCACTACCCCCGCTGTCATAAATTAGAGGGAACCGGTAGCACAGGTCCATGAGGGCTACCGGTAGCACAGTGGGGGGAACTGGCGGAGTGGCAAAAGTCGAATTACCCCCGGGATTTATTTCGCGGTTCAAATGATTTTTTTTAATTTTTTTTTTAAATATGTTTCCTGTAAAGATCACGACAAAATCTACGGACCCTCGAATTTTCAGAGTTGTTGGGTCATTCTTCTGATCTCAAAAAATCGCGGAAGTTGGGTTACATTTCCCGTTGGCCCATACATGGTAGAGTAGCAAAAATGGAAAATGTGTAGAAACGGCGCGGCATTTTTTTCACGGTGTATTTTTTTTTTTCATTTTTTTGATATTTTTCCTGGAAAGATCACGACCTAATCTACAGGATATCAAAATTTTGGATTTTTTTGCCAATTTTTCTGAGCGTGAAAAATCGCCAAAGTTCGCGCTTGAAAATTTTTGGACCGAACCCGCCTGCGCCTGCCGGTCGCCGCCCCCCCTAAGAACCACCAAAGTCCGTAAGGCCAGGAAAGTCCATTTTAGGCCGGCGGGGGTAGTGATGGTTTGAGAGGTCGATCGTGAAGTATGCCGTCTCAGCAATGGTGGCAGCACTGCCAATCAGTGCAAGAGCAACGAGCTTGAACCTGAGGGCGGCTGTTGCTGGATACATCTGTAAGCATTGGCTGCTGGTGGATCGGACGCTGAACTGTCAGCACGTTCCAAAATTCTTATCCGCGTACCGCGTATGCCTTGCAACCAAGTCAGTCCTTCATTGTTCTTGGTTGGTTCTTTTTTGTCGTTTGCTTTTGCGCTCACTCTGAACATGGTATTGCTCAGCAGGGCACGGACTCACGGATGGCGAGCTGCTGACTGTTGTTTCGAAGGCAGGTTGTTGATGCCAGCGACAATCAATACCATGTTCAGAGTGAGCGCAAAAGCGAACAACAAAAAAGAACCAACCAAGAGCAATCATGAAATGACAGCATGCAAGAAATGTCTTCATTGTTGTTTGTGTAGTCACTCCCGATGTCTTTGCGATCGAACCACAGCTGCCTTGTTGGTACAACTCGAAAAGTCGTGAAGTCAGGATGTGGATTATAGGACAGGTTGTCTGGGCAAAAAAATATGGGGTAGTTATTTAGATCTTGGGGAACGGTTCACGATCAGTGAGTGATTTACATTGTATTCTTCTCTGCTCGCAAGGGGCCATCATTCCGTAATGATGCTGACCGTATGGTTGTTGGGTATTTGTGGAATGATGTGCGACTCGTGTGCTGTCCTTGCCAGCTTCCGCGTTTTCTGGTCAGCTGTTGACGAGAACCAAAGGAGGCGGCTTGCACGTGAGAAGGCAGATGTGATACTGAAGGCCGTGGTGAAGAAGTTTTTCAACGAGAAAGAGGTGACATCAACACTTGTAATGGATGCATTGTATATTGGGTGTAAGTCGCTCCATTACAAGTTCAGGAAGGGTAAAGGATGGGATGACCCGGAAGATGGCTCCCCGCCAATTGTCTGGGCAGAGAAAGATTCATTTGTTTTGGGATTGGACGTGCTTACGGTCCTGGAGAAGGCAGCGCATGACACGCTCCCTGCCTACAAGGATGAGAAGACCTCGGGGAGCCATTCACGCACAAAGGTGAGTGGCATTGCGCAAACTTTTTTTGGTAAATCGGAAATGAGTTTATTCTGGTCATCAGGTGGTATATCTGGATTCAAACTCGGGTCTGCATTTCAACAGTTCATGGGTGTGTACCAAATGACCTAGGCCCACATTGTGCAAGCCTGTCATACCATGATTTCGGGGGCAACACAATTCTCCAGGCTTGTTTGACTATGTATTGGAGGTTGCGGTTTTCACTTCTTGGGCTGTATCTAGTAGGGTGGGATACCAGTGGTCTGAGTGAGGACTCTGAAGTTAAAACCACCAAAAAAAAAAGAAAAAAAGAAAAAAAAGAGAGGTTAAACCACCCCTACCTTTCATGTACATAGGCTGTGGGGAGGGTCCCCACTCGTTCCGGAGGCCAAAACAAAACGGCGGTGGCCGATGAAATTTATAAACGGAGGCCGCCGTTGCTCCCGGTCCCTTAAGAATGTGGTATCAACGGCGGCGGCTGTTGGGCCCAGTCCCTGATGAATGTGGTGGTATAGGTTATATTCCCACTTTTCCCAGCACTGTGAAAGCTAGTGGCTTTCAAGTAGATGAATGACAAAGGGAGACATTCCGCGCTGGACTCCCTTTTCCCGGCTATTTTGTTCCGACGCGGTAATGGAGTCTAGACCTACTTGACCAAACGGCTACCGTCTTCACCCGAATAGTACGCCCGGTCATTATCGCTGTTTCTGGACTGAAAGTTGCCCCATATACAGCTATAATGACTGGGCGTTCTTTTCGGGTGAAGACAGTAGCGCTGCCAGGCAAAACGAGAACATAACATTTTGCATCTGGGTCAGTTCATTTCTTTTGGCGCGCAGCAGGAATCTGGGTAGAGAAAAAGAGGCTCAAATGAATTGGTGGTTTAACGCAGGCATAGACATGGGGGAGGAGGGGTGGGGTGAGGGCAAGGGAAGGGAAGAAAGTGGTGAAAGACGGGGGAGGAGGGGTGGGGTGAAGGGAGGAGCGACTTTAGAGTGGTGGACTCTGTGGCAGTTGTATGAGTCCGACCATCGATTTCAATATTGTCACTTCTGCAGTAGACATGCAGAAGGTGATATTTATAACTGTCAATTTTCTGGCCGTCAAAAGAATGAAAAATCCAACAAAAAGTCCTTGAGGACATCCGTTAAAATTGCAACGATACAGAGCAAAATAGCATGGCTCATGCGCAAGGATGACACGCATAAATCAAGAAATGGTCCACCTTAAAAAAAAAAAAAAAAATCCAACAAAAAGCTACAGCTGCGAGGGAGGAGAACAACCTGGGGGGCACCTTCCTTGGGGCTTGCAGTATATATGATGACAATAAGACAGAACGGAAAGTGATACGAGCTTTTGTAGTGCTGTGAGGTTCAAGTGCGTTTCACATGCGGACTACTTGTACGTGATGGAAGCAGAGAACGAAACAGTTTTGACACCGGCAGAGGTGTTGAAGGAGAGTATATTCGAAACGGGATAAGAGAGCTATTTTGGGAAACAACTGTAGTGCATAAATATGGTCAAGAGCATGGGGAAGTGAGCTTTTTTGGGAAACAACTGTAGTGCAGAAAACAAGATGCTGGGGTGATGTGGTCCATGACTTGCTTTTTCTTGTCCCCTTTTTTCCGAGTATAAAAGATAGTCACAATGCAGAATCAAGTCAATCGCTTTTATTGGGGGAAACCGGGAAAAGGGATTTGGAAGTGGTTGCGATGTGTCCTGGACAATATCAGCAGTGGTGAACGGTTTCTGAAAAACGCTCACGAATGCAGGGGGTCGTGGTGAAGCTTATGCGGCATGTCCATGCGTGGGCAGTTAACGATGAGTTGAGTTGGAGTGTTGCGTAAAACATCGGTCAGGAGTATGCAGCTGCGGGAATGGCATGCCAAAAGGTCTTATCGTTGTGTTGCTGTTGCGCTGTGCCTTGCTCGCCGCCCATCCTTCTCTGAATCAGGACACTGGCTCTGCTGATGACTATGCAAAGGACTCGGTAGATCGAGACGAGCGTCGACTTGCAGAACTGGGACGGCGGACGGTCGAAATGTTCATCTTGTCTCATCTCTTTGGGTATGCCGCTGGAAGTTCGTATGCCTTTCTTTTTTCCTTCAACCTCTGTATTGAATCCAGCGGGGTTTGAACTCTGGATCTGTTTATCGTCATTTAGATGTGTTTACCGTTCAGCCATTCGATCTGGTATTTGTCTGCCTTTTTTTTTTTTTTTTTTTTTTTTTTTTTTTTTTTTTTTTTTTTTTTTTTTTTTTTTTTTTTTTTTTTTTTTTTTTTTTTCCTCTCTTTCAAAGTTGTCTGCCTTTTAGGTACGTGCTACGGTGGCAAGCAAACACTGCAACTTTGTCTACAAATTTCAGAAAAAAATAACTTGAAAAGAAGTTTAAAGAACTGTTCCGTGCATGTTCATTTTTTACGGTCTTTATCTTGACAGATGTGCAAGTTTGTCCGTTGGACACACCTTGAATAGGCGGAAGGGCTATAATACTGCTGAACTACCGTCCTACAGACGCGCTGCTATACCAGGGGGTTGTAGCTTGGATGCACTGGGCAGCCTGCATTTGGTCGAATGCATTTCCACCGGGAGAGCATCTGCAGTCTTTGGCCTCTGACAGGCAAAGGGCACTGACGATTCTAATCGCCTGAATGCGAACTCAAGAGGGGTTGGTTGTAGTTATGATTGTCATGCTGTGAGTGCAGCAGCCTCCAAGTGGCATACGCCACTTGCGTTACATTGAACGTGGTCCATCGTTTCAACGAGTGCAATCGCACGGAGCATAGTCATAGCAGCAGTGGGGCAGTAATCAAAATAGTAAAATACTTTTTATTCGTCCTGACAGGATGGAGTGGCAATTCAATCCGTAAAGAACAGGGCAGTTTTCCCCTAGTGCTTTTTGTGAACTGCTCTTTTTGGCTGACCGTTCAACTGTAGAAGACACGGCAGTTTTGCCCTTAGACTTTGTGTGAGCCGCTCCTCCGCTTACCGTTCTGTCGTAGAAGGTTATATATACTTTGCGTTCATAGCGGTACTTCTCATCTCTCCCCAACTCCGGCTTGCATACCGGAATTGTAATACAGGTACACACACCACCCTGCCTTTCTTTTCCTGGTTTTGCCCCAAGCAGTGAGCACAGCTTTGCCAGGTCACCACTTGGTATGTGGCAGGACCAATTATTGATGAATTCACACTTAAGAAATCACAACCCTTGTCATAAGGAGGACTCCCGTCTTCACCGAAATAGAACGCCCTGTCGTTATTGCTGTATCTAGACTGAAATTTGCACCAACTACAGCGATAGTGACCGGGCGTTCTATTTGGGTGAAGATGGTAGTTTTACATGCTAAGCTGCTAACCGAACGAAGGACGTAACACCTTTAAAAAATGAAACGAGCCTCGTACTTGCAGGCTTTGAACTACTGACTAGTGTCTTCACCCGAATAGAACGCCCGGTCATTATCGCTGCATCTCGACTGAAAGTGACCCCAAAAACGGCTATAATGACTGGGAGTTCTATCGGGTAAAAACGCGGTAGGGTTCATATTTGACTGAATTCATGCTAAGAAATCGGAACCCTTGTCATAAAATTGACTAGGTACATGCGAACCAACCGAAGGAGATAATAGTGGGTTAACCAGGCTAAAAAATTACCTTCCATTTGATGTACGGTTCTACGTCAGGCCAGATGGTCATTATAGCCGTATCTGGGGCAGTTTTTTGTCTAGATGCAGCGATAATGACCAGCCGTTCTAATCGGGTGAAGATGGTAGGGGGATGACCCTTCAGTCAAGTAGGGGAATGATGTCCAAAGATCCCTTGTAGCCTTGAGTGCACTTCTGTGCGGATATGCATGCGAATCACCTTGTAACATGTCTCCTCTCACTCACCCGTGTCTCGAGTCCTTCCTCTGACTTCCCGCTGCGCTATCACTATCGCCTAAACTCTGTTCCTTTGCAGTGATCCTGCGCATCTGAATACTTTGTCTGCCGTGTTTGTTGTGTATGTGGTTCGTGGCCCAAAACTGTCTTCCTGAGAAATCTATACTCCCTGTCAGAGTGGGCGGCACCCTTGCGACCCTTGACCTACCCAGGCCTGAGGTACAGGAATCCAGGCCTGGCTGGCCTGGAAAACCTGTGGGTTTCAGCTCTAGGTTGACTTTACGCAAGTTTACGGACTGGAGACGGACTCGAGGCCTGTGCAATGCGGCTATCTGGCTTGTGAAGGTTTTGCCATTTTCTGAAACGTAATTTGACTCATAGGTAAAGGCAGTTAAATAGATGCAGTAGGTATATAGCACTGTAAACAAAAAATTCGGATACCTGGGTCCTTTCATAAAATGCAGTAGAAGGCGTGACATGGACTCATAGCAGCCATTCTTCCTTTTCTTCCTGCTGTTCGCCAAAGGTTCTCTCTCTCTCTCTCTCTCACTTTTCCTTCTCTCTCTCTCTCTCTTTCTT
>BFEA01000069.1:339038-352144 GCA_003427395.1 Chara braunii | reverse complement strand
TCTTCTCTCTCTCTCTCTCTCTCTCTCTCTCTCTCTCTCTCTCTCTCTCTGTGTACTTGTGCACATCTTGGCCTCTCTCTCTTGGCCGCCATCCTCTGGACGACGTTTTCCTGAACATGCTTTCCCTTTCCCCGGTGTGATTCAGTGTAGCCCGTCCTGCTGTGTCCTCAGTGTTCTTTCTACCTCTGTGAAAAAGAAGATGTCTCTGAAGTTTGAAGGTTAGTAATGAAAAGGGAAGATTGAACAGGAAGAGTTAAAACATCTGTCCATTTGTTTGGTGCAGCAACCAGGTGGAGGTGGCATACAAGGAGGCAGTTGCCTTGAAACGGCAAGAGGAATTGATCCGTGAAGAGGAGGAAGCTGGACAGGCTGAGAGTGAGATGAGGCAGAAGCGAGCAGAGGCTGAAAGAGAGAAGCGAACGAAGAAAAAACAGGTAAGGCCACCTTTATGTGAAGTACTTGCATTGTTGACACGCGGTTGTTGGATATCCGGTGCAGTAGGAGGAGGAAGTGGTTATTGATAGTTGGTTGAGGAGGAGGAGGAGGAGGAGGAGGAGGAGGAGGAGGAAGTGGAAGTGGAAGTGGTTATTGATAGTTGGTTGCGGTTATCTACCGTACCCTTGTGTGCATCCAAGGTGCAGTAGGTGCTTACTATTTCCTGTATGTCCTTCGTGCAAGCTGAAGGTGTAGAACTTCCACTAGTGCAATGCTGAAATTAAATGTTTCGTTGTTTTTTTAACTCTTTTCCTTTTTAATAAGGGGCAACGTCTATCGCATTATTTACCTGTTGATCTGTATATAGACAGATGTATGTGTCTAGTTCGGACAACAACTCAGCCATCCAGCTGCTGGATGTCAATACTCGAGTCTTTCGGGATTTGAACTCAGGTTTCTGTTTTAATAGGTTATGGGTGTGCGAACTGACCGAGGCTCGTTATTTGTTTGAAGGATGTAACAAAGCTTGGAAAAGAAAAGGCTCTGATGAGATATATCATAGCTCTTTTGAGTCTTGTTTGCTTTTCGAAAGATGGTTAAGAAGAAAAAGAAGATGGATTGTGTCTAGGTTCTAATAACTGGTTGGCTGGCAGGCAAAGCAGAGACGGAAGGATAGGAAGGAAAGGGAGGCGGAGGAGAAGCGAGCGAAGGCTGTTGAAGATGAGAAATTGAGACAGGAAGAAGAGAGGCGTAGAGTGAGGCAGACTCAGAAGGCGGAGCAGGAAAAGCAGAGGGAACGCATGTCGGCTGCTAGCACGGAGACTGAAACTGAGGCCAGCGATATAGGCGAGAGAGCTGGGTGTGTCGCGGAAGCAGCAAGCGAGGATCGAGACACTGATCATGGTGCAGGGTCGGGTTGTGAAGGTGGGATTGATGGGGAGTTCAGCCGTTTGGCCATTGGCGCGGCAGCACGAAGTTGCAGTGCAGAGGACAATGGGCTGGAAGAAACTCTTGTTGTGCGACTGCCTAGAGGCGGTAAACTGGCCGTCGACGATACATCGTCAACTTGCTCGTCGGACTCGTCTTCTTCGATGAGGACGGCACCGAGCTCGTTATACGGAGGCAATGCTGGGGGAAACGGATCCGCGAGGGACGATCATGAAAATCTTCCCAATGGCAGGTTTGTCATGCAGCCCACACATCGGTGAGCTTCCTATCTTCATTCTTGGTCCAGTGCAATGAATGTGGAAACCAGGCTCAGCTCCATCCATTTTGGCTGCCTTCTGAATTGTTTTTTTTTTCCCTGTTTGTTTTTTGTGCTTGTGTGTTATATGGTTATACGGTTTATACCTCCTTTCATTCTTTTTTTGTGCTGAAAATATAGATGATGTGCATGTATGTTTCATCAAAAAGATTTGTCCGTCCGTAATGGAGAGATTACATTGGGGTAGGAATATAACATTATATAAGCGGATACATCTCCAGCTTGTGTTTCAGTCACAGCTAAAGCAGTCAGACTACCTGCACCAGCTTGGTCTGACATTTTGGCTGCTCCTTTTTTTTTTTTTTTTTGGATGACATAAAAAAAAAAACAGCTGTCTTCTCCTCATATGGGGGACAGTTGTAGGTTTTTTTTTTTTTTTTTAACTATCCTATTTCAGAAAAAGGTAGTTACTAGTGACTAGTTTACTATTTATTCCTTCTCTCAATACTTTTTTCTGCCTCTCACGCTGACTACCCTTGTCTATACCCTACTCACGGGCACTATCATGCAGATAACGAATCACCTCAATTAGGAGAAACAACTGCTCGCTGTAGCCGGACGTACTACACTCTTAAATCTATTAGCCAGAGCTAAACTATCCTACGGTTATATGGGTCTATCCTACGGTTATATGGGTCTATGCCTACCTAACTCTGCTCTGTGCGGGGAGTAGCACCCACGCTCCTAACACCTGGTGCGGGCTGGAAAGGTCCACAACCAGCGAGGAAGGTCAAGCCGACTGTCTCAGCCAGTGAACCCAAAGTATGCCACGACAGGTTGCGGGGAATCGCAGGGATGACGTGGCGAATCGAACCCACGCCCTCTTGTGTATTACTTGCGTGCTCAACCAACGGAGCTAGGCCAGTTGGCCTTTCGACAGCTCTTTCTAATAAACGACACAATGTAGATAAAACACATCTCCTGGGAGAGCTTCTCGACCTGGTGGTCGACGTAACAATCATGACATTTGTTGATATGCCACTGACTGTTGACTTACGTGGTTACCAGAGTGAGAAAGTTTGACACTAACAGTAGCGCGTAGATAGGTAGACGACTGACAGAAGAGGGATTCGAACCCCCGATCTGTGAATCATGGTTCCGTGGTCCTAACCTGTTGGTACCTGTTGATGCCTGGAAATTTACTGGAACAGCACCAGGAAACTGCCATGCTCACTGCTTTTCCTCGAGCACCGAAGAAACTATACCTGCAGCCAAAAAAAAAAAAAAAAAAAAAAAAGAACTATACCTGGAGCAGCAGACCTGTTATTCTACCCGATTAAACTTCAATCCACAATGAATTCTCAAACACTCCCATACACGCATGCAATTGCAGAGTAGACTCGAAAGAGGCAAATCTGCACAAAACCGGAGAGAGAGATGCACATCAGAAGCTCAATCAATACACATGAGAATTGAAAAACGAATTTCAATTCTGCAATCCGCCGTCATCCTCCAATCAGACCAGAGTACTTGTTCCAAGAATCACAACCGCATTGACAACAACCCTGAACAACCAAAAACAAGAATGTGTTCAACGAATCATGCATGCAGGAGTCTTCTTCTTCTTCCTCCTCGCCACCTCATACCCTAGGCTATGGCTGGCCTAGTAGCAGTAACCCCACAGCTGTCAAAACGTGCCAATCTGAACCAACAACCCCAATGATAGCAGTGCCCGCTCGGAAGTGCAGCGCTGGAAGTCCTGATGAAGAAGGAGACGACCGATCCAGCGCTTCGAAGAAGATGGAAGTTCCTCGTGAGGAGGAATGGCAGATATGGCTGCCAAGTGGAAAATGGCAGCGCCCAAACCCAAAAAGACAGTCCTGTGGAAGCTCTCAGCAGCGCTCCAACAGCAGACGGGCAGAGTTTCCCCAGCCAACGAAAATGTGAAAAGACCCGAACCAGATTTCCTGCCCGCTACTTCTGCCCTCTGCCTAGACCTACGACGGACTCCAAAGGCAACAACCCAAGACTCGTCTGTATCTAGATGGAAACAGGGGGAAAAGGGTATCTAGACCTATGACAAGGCAAAAGGAAAAGGCCAAATGGCCTAGGACTACCAAACAGAGACTACTAGTGACAGAGTCAACACTCACAAACGAAACACACAGGTTACAGGTCACGGGATCAAGTCCCGCAAGGCTCGAACACAAGAAAACAAACTACAAAGCCGAACACTTAGTGTACACCTCCACTAGAAAACTGCGATTTATTGCAGACCGATCCCTTGTATCCGTTAGGTTGTATATTTAGGGCGTACTGACACTAGCACAATCCTAAATGTATCTGGGCGCTATTCCATCCAGAAATTACTACAAAAGTCCTACTGTGAGTATATTATGCTTTTAAACCGTCTGTACACGGCCCCGGCCTTCCCGAAAATGTTTCGTCGCCTGCTCCGAAAATTTCACACCTTGGGTGTACCCAACCACAATGGCTGGAAACGCCAGACGGCAAAGAAAAAGTGCACCGTTGGAGGTGTGGCAAAGCTTGCCCCGCAGTCGAGCGGCCTCCAGGCCCGGGTGTACTGGTGCTCTTATCTGGTACACAAATTTTCTGCCAATCGTCTCGTCAGAACTGAGTTCGCAATTGCCGGCTGCATCTGCCAGGTGATTGAATCGTACACCCCTGAGACTGTTGCCAATCAGTTCTTTTTTTTTTTTTTTTTTTGACCCATCTGGTCTAGGGGATGGCAGTCCGGTTGCTTATCCCCAGCAAGCATATGCAGAGTTCAAATCCAAGCAGGGCTGCACGGGCCACCAGCCGGTTGGACCGGACCGGACCCAACCGGGCTGGTTGGAACCCCGGTGGTCCAACCGTAAATCCGGTTGGGCCCAAAAACAGGTCAATTTTCTTTTTTTTTCTTTTTTTGATGATGGGGTTGGACTGCGCTTGTTCAGAAAATATTGGTCTGCGAATTTTTTTTCCATGTGGGTTTTTTTTGGGGGGGGGGGGGGGACCTTTTGGGTTGAGGTCTCTTTCTTTCTCTCTCTCTCTCTCTCTCTTTCTCTCTCTCTCTCTGTGTCTCCGCGCGCCCAGTACCCTCTGCGCGCGTCCACTACTTTGCTCTCTCTCTCTCTCTCTCTCTCTCTCTCTCTCTCTCTCTCTCTCTCTCTCTCTCTCTCTCTCTCTCTCTCTCCGTGCCCCCGCTCCCGCTACCCTCTCTCTCTCTCTCTTTGTGTGAGTGTGTGTGTATCTCCGTGCGCCCACTACCCTCTGCGCGCGTCCACTACTTCGCTCTCTCTCTCTCTCTGTCTCTCTCTCTCTCTCCCCGTGCACGTCAACTCTCTCTCTCTCTCTCTCTCTCTCTCTCTCTCTCTCTCTCTCTCTACTTGACAAACTTCGGACTTCGGCTCTGCCAGAAGAAGAAGAAGAAGAAGAAGAAGAACAAACGATGACTCACCTTTTTGATGGACGGCAGGGTGGGGCGATGGAGATCCGAGGCCGGGGCGGATGTGGGGTGGGGGCCCGCAGTCTCGACCTCGTCCACATTCAACGAAGTGTCGAAGTGACGGGTCCCGCTGCTCGAAAGCAGCTGGAGGCGGAAGGCGGGGTGGTGTTTCCCGCCCGAATGTTAAAAAACCGGCGGCCTATCTGGGCCGCAGATCTCACCAGATCGCGGCTCAGATAGGCCGCCAGTTTTTCAACAATCTGGCGGGCCTGCCAGACGTGGTTAATTTTTTTTTTTGCGGCCGGGAGGCCTCCACAACCGGCATGGAGGCCTCCCGGCCCCAAAAAAATTCAACCCCCCCCCGCCATCGAATTGCGCAAAATGCAAACCAGCCTTCTCCACTCGCGGGTACCACTGGTCCGGTTCCGGTGGGGGAAGAGGGCCCCGGTGGGACTGAAAATTCAGCCTTGTACAATCAGGTTTTTACGAGGGCCAATTTCAAACTTGAAATCTCTGCTCTACGAGAACTTCCCGTATTTTAACTAGAAAGCAAAATTGCCTGCCATCATTCGAATGAACGGAGCTTACGCGAAAATTTGCAGTTTTGTTTCTCAACTTTCTTTTTCCAAGTCGTTCTGGTTCTTTCTTTCTTTCTTTCTTTTTTAAATATGGCTGTCTTCTCCTTTTTTTTTTCCTTTTTTTTTCAAATTCATGTGGTCCGATGGACCACGGATCAGATAGGAAACTGATCAGAACAGATGCTACATATGTATTTTTAGCCAAAAGGCCGAGAAAGGTATGACAGCTGTCTTCTCCTTATATGGGGAACACTGGACAGTTGTATTCTTTACGGTTTTACCTATCCTATTCTCTTCTCTCTCGTGTCACATTAACTCCCCGTATCTCTGTCCTCCCGACAAGCCATCCTATGTATGCAGAAAACAGGATGTATTCAGGAAATAGTGGGGTACCTTCTGGTACTTAGTTGTCCTGCCTAGAAGCCTCTTAAGGATTTAGTCGAGGTCTGATGGGCGATGCTGACATATTGCACTCACTTTCTTTTCTTTTCTTTTCTTTGAGCCTGAATCGGACTAAGATAGAGTACTTTTAAATCTGTAATAAAAGGTTTAAAGACGCGAGTTGGGTTGTCTAGGCTCAAATTAAAATTTCTCTGTATGCGGGATTGTGCTCTGAGCGGTATTCCACGTTCACCTGGATGCATCTGACCGCGATTAGGTCCAGAGCTCAGTAGAAAAGGTCCTAGGGTGATTATGCCCTAAGATCTTGGTCGAAAGTGAGCTCTGGAGCCAAATACATTATTATGCTATCTGTTGGGAAAGGGGGGATAAATATAATAGGAAAAAAAACATGAAGTGCTCTTGAATGGCTAACTGATTGAGCGAAAGTGGAAATCCACGGGCCTAGCCCAGTTGATACGTCCGTGAACAGTTGAAATACAGACCTGAGTTCAAATCCAGATCCAGTCATTTGAGCAGAAAAAAGAGAAAAACCTTCCACTAGTACCTTTGTCTGTTAACCCAAGATAGGGGGCCTCCGACCTTTCAGGAGGCCGAAACAAAACGACGGCCGCTGATCAGATTTATCAACGGCAGGCCCAGCCTCCTAAAAGTTCGGGACTAGGCTGAAACTTAACTTATCGAAACTGGACGCCAAAGGTACTAGTGGTTTGAAAGAAGAAAAGAAAAAAAAAAAAAAAACAATACGCAACGAAGGCCATGTATGCATCAGGGGGCTAGTGGCCGAACGGGTACTTCCCACGACTCACCTTCTTCTGCCTGCCATATTCCACCTGAATGGCTAAGTGGTTGAGTAACCGTTGAAATATTGATCTGAGTTCAAATCCAGATCCAGTCAGATGAGCAGAAAAAAGAGAAACAATTAGAAGAACAAAAAAACAGTACGCGACAAGGCCATTATATATGCATGAGGGCGCTGGTGGTCGAACTGATACCATTGTTGCAGTTTAATTGTTGCAGTACGTGCGGGAATTACTTATGAGGCAGGGAAGTAGTGATGAATGCCACACAATCGCTTCTTGCGCCATTCTCATAGGACAGATGTTTGTAGAGGCAGGCACATTTGCAAGGAAGATGAGCAATAGCGAACTTCAGCAATCAAACAGCATCATATACACAAGACCAGATAGTCGTGACCTCGAACCAACAGCAGAATTGCATCACGAGTTTCGCCAAATAAGAACACACCAAAAGCTCATAATTGACAATGCTGGTAAAGTCTCATCATCATCATCAATGAAGAACCAATGTTGATATCCTATCTGGCGCTCAGCGCCCAGACTACAGATGGCAGATCCTATCTAGCCTAGGCTACAATGCCGAAGATGACGTCAATAGTTTTCCCGAAGTACGAGCATACAGCGACCAGTGTCGCACTCTTCCAGCACCAGGAATGTCTCTCGCCTCACTCACAACCTCGTTCCCCAACACACAGATGCCACTTGCACCCAAGGACCACCCTGCGCCACACCCAGCTTACAGCAGCGCAGCTCCGCTATGGCTGCCTGCTCCTTCCTGCTCGCCCGTGAGCGCGTGAGTGCCAGCGAGCTTCAGCGCATCAGCGCTTGCGCAGCATGCAGCCAGCACCCGAATGCAGAATGTGGAGGCAGGCCCTTTGCTATATCGAAGTGGCTTGCCTGCGTTCAGTCCCAGGAAGCTTCCAGTAGGCCCCGGTAGCCTGAGGCCCAACACGAACGAGAACAGGCCTTGGGCCTGAGGTGGTTGCACGCATCCAACTGCCTTTGGCCTGTGTTTGGCCCAGTACCCGTACCCAGCCCAGGCCTGCTTTCGATACATTCGCACAGGCGGCCCAGGGCCTGGGTTCTCTCAACCAACTGGCGCTCCGCAACTGCCTGAATTTCCTTAGTTGCGCAGAGGCCGAAAATAGGCCCTGAGGGCCTCGTCGAGCCTGCCTTCGCTTAGGGTGGCCGACTTGCTTCGAAATGGGGCTCATAGAGGCAGTGGCCTCGCACATTGCATTGACTGCTGTCTAATTGGTGAATTTGCTCCTGTGACAATTATTATTATTATTATTATTTTAATTATTTATTTATTTATTTTTTTCCTGATGTTGTATTCCTTCCTTGTGGTTGGTTGGCCAGCAGACTCACATCCGGATCGATGATGCTGGAGCCATACGAAGGGGATGCATACATGGAGCGATGCATGCCATGCTCTGACAACAGTGCTGAAGCTTGCAGTAGCAGCTTCGGTGGTGTGGAGACGGACACCGTTGTAAATTCTCTCAAAGAACGAGTTGCATGGCTGGAGCAAAGATTGCAGGAGAAGGTGGGTGGACCTATGTCTCTCTTTCTCCTTTTCCACCTTTGCCTGTTTCCATGAAATGGAAATGATTTGTTTGTTTGTTTGTTTGTTTGTATGTTTGTTTTATAAAGGGCAACGGCATTGACATATCATCATCCGGACCCAGGTAATTCAGAATACGTTGTAGAAGTCCACAAGGAGACAGACACGACTTATTCAATGCCGTTGAAGATACTCGTAGTGAAGAACTCGCTGCGAAGACTCAAGCTCGTCATGAAAGGGGATCACTGGGAATAGGCAGCCCTTGGAAGCTCTCCAATGGTTTTTTTTTTTCTATTTTTCCCCATATATTACAGGCTCCTCTCTATTAGTGGGGAGCAGCACCTGCAGGAATGTTTTTTTTTTTTTTTAATTTGGACGATTTCTTTATTCTTGGGTGTCATCCTTGCGCAGAGGCCATGCTAATCTTCTCTGTTTAACGGATGCCCCGAAGGACGGCAATGGTTGTTGCAACTCATGTTTGTTATTGCTACAAAGCCAACAGTCCTGTAGGCAGCATGACTTGGAGCTGCAGCGAATGGACAAACATAAAGGCGAAAAGCAAAAGGAAAAAGAAGATATAGAGATAAATTGATGAACACGTAATGATAACTTCGCATGAATAGTGTACTAAGAAAAAAAGAGGAGAAAAAAAGAGTTTTCTTGCCCTGACAGCTAGATCTTCATGCAGCTCAGAAAAAACAGAGAGAAAGAGTGATACACACACACACACACACACACACACACACACACACACACACACACACACACAGAGAGAGAGAGAGAGAGAGAGAGATAGAGATAGAGAGAGAGAGAGAGAGAGAGAGAGAGAGAGAGAGAGAGCACTGAGGTTGTATCTCACACTATTTTAGCTCAACCATTCCACTGCAGGTCTTATGTAAGGATGCTGTGAGGTATCCATATAGGAGAATGCAGACTTAGCCACTTGTCCGCAGAGAGAGAGAGAGAGAGAGAGAGAGAGAGAGAGAGAGAGAGAGCTACCGCAGATCCTCTTTTGAGTGCATGGATTTGAAATGGGCTAACCTTCATCATCGGAAATCAGGATGGTAATTAAATGATTGCTGAAATTGACCCTCAAGCGCTATGCTCTGGAATGACCGAAGGCTTCGGACTCTCCCCGAAATTGTAGGCAGATTTCTAATAATATCTTCGTCCCCGAGCGGGATTTATGTCGTCTGAAGACGGGGTGTGCTGTGCGATGTGGTTTTGCTGAGTTGATGCATGTTTTTTAAAACTTTGTTTAAATGATTTTGATTTGTTTTCAGATCCTTCTTCAATTAGGTTTCGTCACCTGTAGAGGGTGAGATTGTTGCCTTGTGTAGCTGATGTTGGCTTGGATTTCGTCGCAGGAAGAGGAAGTTCTAGTTTTGCAAGAGCAGCTGAGCATTTTACAAGATCAGCAGGGACTTAATCTGCCTGTGTACTACAATGGACGGCCGCATGTGCAGCCAAGCCGTGTGCAAGAGGGGCAGCCCACGAATTGCAACCACACAAACCGCAGTGGTAATGAAGCTGGTGGAAGTGGCCGATCTACTGCTCCCATTTCCAGAGGGAACGCTCGTGAGGGAGGCGTTTCACGTGACAATGTTTCCAGCTCTGCCGCGGCGGGTACTGCCAATGGCTCGCCGGCGGCTCCTGCGAGGATCGGTAGCTCACGCGAGGATGCCAGTCCATGGAATGCTTCTGGGGGTGTCCCTTTTACGTCCGAAATGCCAGATCCTGAAGGAATAGGTCCTTCTTCATCCGGCAGGAACATAGAAAATGCATCGTCGGAGTTCTTTCGAGCTAATAGGGATGTCCCGTCCGGAAGCACCACTGGCCCGTTCTTTGTTTCGCGGAACTCCACCAAGGCAGGAAATGGAAACATTGCCGGAAATGGTAACCGGGGTGTGAAGGTAAATGCTCCCGCCAATGGAACTCCTGGCTCGAACCCTTTAGCCGCCTCCACGACAAGCATGACAACCTCTACGGCAAACGTCGCGCCGAGTGGATGCCCCAACCCCTTGGTGCGTCCGCAATGCTTAAGGTCAAATGTGGGGGAATCAACCTCTAATGGCACGTCGGCATTGAATGGAGGTAAGTTCCTTGATGGCTCAGCTACGCGATCAGTGCGCTGCTTGACTACACCAATGTCCACAACAGCCGGTGCTGGAGCATTGAGTTCTGCTGTAACAGCTGCTGAATCTGACACCCACACAGAGCTATCGTCGTCATCATGCTATTCCACGGCTTCTGGAGCCGTTCCTGCTTCGATTGCGACGGTTGTGAACATTGCACGCCCCGCAAGTGCCCCGTGGTCGGCATCTGCAAGGCCTGCAAGCTCTTCGGGTCTGCACAGCATGTCGACATCCGGACTGCACACAGCATCACACTCTCATCCGCAGTTGTCTCGCTCGTTGAGCACGTCAGCGGCGGTTGGACGGGTTGCAAACACAGACATAACCCTCATGTCCAGCAGTAGTGGACTGAACGCCGGGAACGTGAATGCTGCCCCGCTGGGCACTATGAGTGCGCCAGTAACTCCGTCATATAGGAATGCGGCGGCAGGGAGAATGAGGGCGGCGGGACTGAAGGTTGGAGTGAGCGCTTCTATGGCGTCGATTATTTCTGTGTCTTCCACACCACCACCTCCCACACCTCCTCCGCCATCAACACCGCCACCCCTGCCTCCTCTCCCAACTTCTGTCTCTCAAGCTTCATCCTCATCAACGCCGACTTGCAGTTCAGCGGGCTCGATGAGTGTTCAAGTGCAGAGCAAAATGCCTGCATCGATTGGGGCAGCCACCCAGAGGCCTGCAGCATCTAGCTCCCCACCGATGACGCCCCCATCGCAGCCAGGTAGTGAGGGTCCTTCGCAAGCCCCTTCACCCGTGCAGAACACTGTTGGACTGAGAGCAGGGGAAGGTTCAGCAGCAGTCTCTAGAAGCAGTGCCTCTGTGAATCCACTCATGCAGGACATGACTGGGACAACTGCAGTCACTGCTGTGAAAACAACCCGTATGGTGGCTCCACGGGAGAATGGCTCCTTAGCAGGTAGCGGCAGCGCTGGAGGGGTCGGTGGTGGTGGTGGGAAAGCAGGTGGGAAAAACCGCTCTGGAGTGGGCATAACGTTCGGATCTGTCACCCCTGACGTCCTTCACCGACCAGCGGAGGAGGCTGCATCTGCGGAAACTACACAGGAGAAGAGTGAAGGCGTCCCAACCTATGGATGCTCTTCACCACAACAACATCAAGCACAGGCTCCCCAAACCTTGCTTCAACCCACATCGCCCCAGCTTCACATCCAGCCGCAGCAACCAATCCGTCTGCCGAAACAGCAGATGCAAATCCCCCAGTCTCAGCCTCCTTTGCCTTCTCCCCATCAGAGGCAGCAGCTTCGGCACCAGGATCAACAGCAGAACCAGCTACAAAGCCAGCAGTCGCAGCAGCAGCAACAACAGCAGCAGGTGCAGCTCCAACAGCATGCTCACATCCAACAGCAGGTCCATCAGCAGGCCCAACAGCAGGTCCATCAGCAGGCCCAACAGCAGGCCCAACAGCAGGTCCAACAGCAGGCCCAACAGCAGGCCCAACAGCAGGCCCAACAGCAGGCCCAACAGCAGGCCCAACAGCAGGCCCAACAGCAGGCCCAACAGCAGGNCAGGCCCAACAGCAGGCCCAACAGCAGGCCCAACAGCAGGCCCAACAGCAGGCCCAACAGCAGGCCCAACAGCAGGCCCAACAGCAGGCCCAACAACAGCAGCAGGCCCAACAACAGCAACAGATGCAGCAGCAGCAAACTCAGCACCAGCAGAAACAACACCCGCACCAGCAGCTGCAGTGTCTGATGGCATCGATGTCAACATCAGCAGCACCGGCAATGGATGTCGCTGGCATGTCTGAGGATTTCCCCCACCTGGCGCTGATCAATGATCTGCTAGATGAAGATATGGGGTCGTATGAACATGGGTTGATGCCCATTGCTCTCTCGTCGGCAGCTCAGAGGTGTGGTTTCATGTTGTCACCGCCTGGTCTGCGGCTTTCGGATGGCAATGGAGAAATAGTTGGCGGAGAGGGCTTGTCCGGCGGAACGGTTAGCCTAGAAGAGTCAAGAAGACTGGGAACCCAGAAACCTGTGAGTAGCAACGGGATGCATGCGTCAGGGGTTAACGAAGCTGCCATGGGGGATTTTATTCCCATAGGCGTTAGGATGGCAGATCTGCATTCGCATGTGCATGTCCATGGGCACACTCAAGGCAGGCTCGCGCAAAGATCACATGGCCTGGTCAACGGTGGTCTTCTTGCAGAGAACTTGGCAACGTCAACAGCCCCGTCTTCACACTACTGGACGGCGGCCATGAGTTGTGGTGGCATGGGCAGGCCAACCAGCAATAGTGATATGGAATTGAGACCGACTTCCTCAGCTGTTTTCTCACAGGCGATCCAAAATGGGATCCTCTTGGACAATGGCAGCGGTGCAATGCTCCATTCGAACGGGGTTGGTAGCACCAATCCCTCTTTCGCGATTGCACATGCCGGGTATTCTATCTACTCAGCGTCTCAGGCACAGCAACTAAAACAGAAGCAGCAGCAGACTCATCAACACCAGCAGCAGCAACAGCAACATCAGCAGCCAATGCAACAATAGTAACCTCGACAGGAAGGACAGTTCACAGAG
>BFEA01000069.1:323293-338868 GCA_003427395.1 Chara braunii | reverse complement strand
AGAGAGAGAGAGAGAGAGAGAGAGAGAGAGAGAGAGAGAGAGAGAGAGAGAGAGAGAGAGAGAATAGTTGCTGTATTGTCATGCTTATTGCTTTCCCAGAGGGTGGGCATATCTGTTGGGCAAGTGAGCAGCTGAATGCGGCAACGAGTTTCCCACTGCCAGAGGTTTAGTGTTCCGTTAAGGAGCGAGTAGATATGTCGAGTAACTATGTCGAAGAGAGGAAAGAAGAACAGGACTCAGAGAGAGAGAGAGAGAGAGAGAGAGAGAGAGAGAGAGAGAGAGAGAGAGAGAGAGAGAGAGAGAGAGAGAGAGACAGAGGTAAGGGAGCTGCTTGCTGTTTCTTGAGTTAATGTTGTGGCGGCCCTAGCGGGCAATTCATTGATCGTGTTGCCTGTAAAGGCCGAGCATATGAGTGTGTCTGAGAAGTGAGGTTAGAGTGGAGGGATGTGCTTAAAGGGGGACGATTGTCACAGGGCGGAGTTGAGGTCTGCGGACTTGTGTGGGAATAGGTTTTGTGCTCCTCTATGATGAACGCTATAGCCAAATTTTGTTTTGGATCTTGTAGAATGAAGGCGCGAGACTTTGCTCGACAGTAAAGGAGAGGCTTCCAGGACATGTCCTGTTTTGTGCTCCGGAACTTTCTGCCAAGTGTAAACGCCTCGTCTAGTGGCTGAGCCTTTTCTCAGAGAGTAATCCCCACAGAGTCGCACAGACACAATAGTTCGGCTGTGCGACAACACCTTGGAATGCATGTGTATGCTTTAGGAGGAGGAATGAGGAGATCTGTTGCAATAGCGGCGTCTGCTAACATCATGACGCCTACTGCCGTGCTGTTGTAGTTTCCACACGAGGAGATGTACCGCGTTTCTTGCTGGCGAAAGTGAGCAACCCTGACAATTCTTAACGACTTTTAGTCCCCAAGAACAATTTGCAGCGAAGTGTGGTAGGTACTATAAGCCCTCTCTCTCCCATTCTCTCTCATTCGGAAGTTCAGACCCGGTTCGACAGTAATCGGGGGCTTGATTATGCTGCGTGCTGAGAAGGCGACACCGTGACAGTGATTGTCTGCAGAGCATATCGAGCGCTTGCTCGACGCTTGCCCGCCTATGGATGTGACGAAGAGGAGGCAGATGCAGAAGCGGGAAGACGTGTAGAAGGGCACCGGACGGGTGAGTGGACAGATGATGTAAAGAAGGAACAATGTAAAGCGAAAGTTGGGCGAGGATTGTGAGGAAGAGTGAGGCCGTAATGAAATACATGTGAACATTGTTCTTGTCACACTCCCTAATGACTCCGCTTCTGCTTTTATGACTGCTGATGTTAATGATGCTGTTCATGTTGCCGTCGATTCTGAACTATAGAGTGAAATGTAGATCTTGTTTCAAAAATTGGGCTGTGTGTTTGACAAGTTTAAGGACTTCAAAGACGACAAATGAGGAGTAGATTGATCTAAATCACTCGAAGCAATGGAATTGGATTTCAAACAGATGCAAAGTGATAAGGAACTTGGTGAGAGTGATGCTTATGTTGTTGGCCTTTGTGAGAAATTGTGAGGAATTAATGAATGCCAAGGCAGTTACATTGTCTTGTTCCTTTCTTAACATGGATAAAGTAATGCCCCACTGTTTAGGGAAAGCACAGATTGGACAGGCAAGAAGCAGAGGGGGAGGGTGATTAGGAGGGCTGTTGGAAGACATTTGAAACTCGACATAAGAGGAGGAGCATCAAAACTCGACATAAGAGGAGGAGCATCAAAAAAAAAAAAAAAAAAAAAAGGTTTTGCACCCACCTTGCCGGGCTTCCTCTCAAACTCCTCGAATGAAAACCTTCAATCAATCACCAGATTTGAAAATTTTGGGTTTGACCAGAAATTTAACCTTCTGCTGCTCTGCATCATTTTCACAACGCAGACGAGCAAGAGCAGGTGGGGTTGCCGCCAGTGAAACCACTACTGCAAGCGCCCAATTGGACCCAAGTGGGTACTGGGGTCGCAGGTTTCGACCAATTTTAATACCACAAGCGGACCGCTACGGCTACGCCTGAGGCACAGATTGGGAATTTCCATTAGCACGGGGAACACCCTCTGTCCTGTTGCTCTTATATCTCTGTCATTGCCTGTCTGTCTGTCTGTCTGTCTGTCTGTCTGTCTGTCTGTCTGTCTGTCTGTTTATCTGTTTGTTGGTTTGTTTGTCGGTGTGTTTGTCTGTTTGTTTGTCTGTCCGTCCATCCGTCTGTCTGTCCGTCCGTCCGTCCGTCGGGGTCTCTCTCTCTCTCTCTCTCTCTNTCTCTCTCTCTCTCTCTCTCTCTCTCTCTCTCTCTCTCTCTCTCTCTCTCTCTCTCTCTCTCTCTCTCTCTCCCCAACGGGCAGCAGCGGCGGGCTCCACGTCGAAACGGCCGCTTTGAAATTGCTCGGGCCTGTGCGAAAGCCGCCGCCTAAAAAACCTGCAGTGTCTTGTGTCTGGACCTCTAGGCCATGTCCAGTGGGGTGAAAGGACACTTAAAAATCACCCCGTATTTTTTGAGGGGCGGTTAGGACCCAACAAACGTCCTGGGCCACCCCATTTTTTGTTTTTTTTTTATTTTTGCCCCAGGGGCCTCCATCCGGGCATGGGGACCGGACACTGGACTCCGGAACCCGGTCTGGATGTCCGGGCAGTTGCCATGGCAGGAGACCATCTTTTTTATTTATTTGTTATTATTATTATTATTATTTTTGTTATTTTTTATTTTTTTTTGAAAACACGCCTCTGTCACTGCTAGTGGTGCTGATAACAGCAGACACCGCTAGCACCTGGGGGGAGCTGAGCATCTTGAATTTGCACCGTGGCTGAATTTGTGCCAGGCCTATATTTCCGAGCCTGGTTGGGGCCTACGGGTTATCAGCTGGGAACTTTCTTTTCTTTTTCTTTTTTTTTTCTTTTTTTTTTTTGCTGGGAACTTTCTTGCTAACTTCCCCGAAGGGAAGCGGTGATGTGCTGGATATGGCATCTAGTGTAATGCTACTCATTAGTTAAAGAGTCAAAAGACCCTACCCAGCAACGACGTAAGCTTCAAGTCCGAACACGCGAAGGTAAATGCGAAACAATAACTAGTTGTTATCGTTACGTCTGCTGTAAGTTGGAAGACAAATCGTCAAAACTGTAGTGGGTGAGCCTAATGCAGCTGCTGATTTAATCGTGGGGGCTGATGAGGCGGCTACGTCCTCGGATGTGCAATCGACCATTTCAATGCAGCTGATCAAATTCTCCGATTTAGTGTACCATATTTGTCTAGAAAGGATTCCACCATTTTCGTTTGTGAAATCATCGGCAAACAAAAAGCACACTCACATGACGTCCTTCGCTGTAAAGGTAACCCTTCAGATCCCCCGTAGCGGCCGGAACACACACACCATACTACCCCATCTATTGTAGAACGGAACAACCCAGATGCTTCTCATCGGCAAGCATGTAAATGCCAAGAGAAAGGCGGCTTACTTTCTCACGCCTTTTACATGCTTGCCGATAAAGCTATATGGGGTAGGGGGAGGGAAAAAAGGAAATTTATGAAGGTCTTTAACTTCTTCAGTTGCCAAAAAAGCAGTCGCAGTGCGTCCCGAAGTCGAGGCGATCATCTTTTTTTTTTTTTTTAATTAACACCAGGCTGCCACTGACAATCCATAATAACGGAGTTAAAGCATCAGAATAGGAGGTGCCACTTAGCGCACTGGCTGGTGCTAATGTTGCGTTCTCAAGCGCTATGTCTACTGAGCAAATGTATCAAAGAGTATCAACGTGACCATATCCACTTCCCACTTCTCTAACACTTGGAACCTGAATCATGCTATGCAAGCGTCCTTTCAAATACAGAGTGCCTTCATATACCATTACTAGCAACATCAGAAGGCGAAAAAAAAAAAAAAAAAACAATATCAGACGGCGACACCCGGAACGTGCTTCTAGATTGGCCTGGCACAAGCTCTTTGTTGAAACCGCCAGTACTTGGCACAGCTGTCGATGCTGAGCCGGGCAACCCCTGCGCACCGTGTCTTGCCGAACCGCCGCAGGCTATCTTGTTTTCTTTTGGGCTTGCGCTTCCAGCCATTGTGGTCCGGTACCCCGAAGCCCTCAGGTCGCAGCGCGTTAAACCACCACTACCCCCGCCGGCCTAAAATCGACTTTCCTGGCCTTACGGGCCGCGTACTTAGGGGGGGGGCCGACCGGCAGGTGCAGGCGGGTCCTGTCCAAGAATTTTCAAGTGTGAACTTTGGCGATTTTTCGCGCTCATAAAAATTGACAAAAAAATGTGAAAATTTGAGATCCTGTAGATTAGGTCTGTGATCTTTCCAGGAAAAAAAATAAAAAATAGACGGTGAAGTAAATGCCGTTTCGTCACATTTTGCATTTTTGTTCCTCTAACCATGTATGGGCCAACGGGAAAAGTGACCCAACTTTCGCGATTTTTCGCGCTCAGAAGGATGATTCGACAACTCTGAAAATTCGAGGGTCCGTAGATTTTGCCGTGATCTTTATAGGAAAAATATTTTTAAAAAAATAAAATAATTTTAACCATGAAATAAACTGCGGCGTCAATTTGATGCATTTTGTAATTTTGCCACTCTGCCAGTTCCCCACACTGTGCTACCGGTTCCCCTCATGGACCTGTGCTACCGGTCCCCCCCTAATTTATGACGGCGGGGGTAGTAGCAGTTTACCCGCGGTCGATGTATGGGCCAAGTACTGGTGGAATAACCTATTGGCTATTACCAATCTTTATCAATCGATCAGTGGCTATTTGAAAACCCAACGAGCTACGAATCTTCATCGAAACCCAACCATACACACAATTGCTTAAACCACCAGTACTTGGCCCAGCTATCGGCCGCGGCACTTCCCCGTTAACGCGCTGCGCGTTTAGGGCTTCGGGGTACCGGATGACAATGGCTGGAAGCGCCAGCCAAAAAAAAATTGAAACGGTACCAGGGCGCTTCGGCAAAAATTGGCGCGCAGGGGCATTCCAGACTCGGCATCGATAGCTGGGCCAAGTACTAAAACCGCCAGTACTTCCTGAAGTCTAGGCCATTAACAAGCCACCATTTTAGGAAATGTACGGGCCGCTACAGGAGCGCCCAAATTCATCCGACTATAAACATTTCTACTCTATTTTTTTCTCCACCGCCAATAGCTGGGTCAAGTAGTGGTGGTTTCATGGGGAACCCCGTTTTTTGCGGTTCTTTGCGAACGGGTCCATAATTGGAATGAGGGTTTAGGGTTCAAATACTTTGACTTTTTTATTTTGTTTTTGCCTGTTTTTGTTGTCGGTCAAGGTTGTGGCAAATTTGGTGTCTTTTAGACTGTTGAAAATTCCTCTGTTGACATTTTTAAAATTTTGCTCACCGGGCTGTGCGGATTTCAGACCCATATGGAATTACTTGGAATTACTGGAAGAATTCAATCAGTATCCCCTGCTTGGGGAGCTGAAGGCTTCGATCCTTTGTTGCCAGGCCGAACATTCGGAGGGGGTCGGAGCACCCACGGGATGTTTGGGGGTTCGGAAGCTCAGGCCCCCTCCGTCCAGCGGTTCTGGGGCCCGCCAAACCACCCCATTCCAGCGCCTACAATTTTCATTTTTCTCTGAATTATTTTCTCATTGATATGCTACGACCCAACACACCTACCGCTAAAATTTTGTGCTGAAATGTCGAGGGAAAAAACAAACTCGTCGAAGATACGGGGGTCAAAATAATTTTGAACCCCCCCCCCCCATCCCTAACCTGCTGCCTGACATTGCCCTTTTTGTTTTGTGAACTTTTTCATATACATTTATGGATTCATTGGTTGATTGATTGGGTGGGACCCCCACCCTCAACCAATCAAGAAATCAATCAATCAATAAATCAAATTTAATCAATCACTCTCTGTTTTTTTTCCTTATTTGCTATATGTTGCTTGCTTCCTTGCTTGATTTGTCGGTGGAAGGTCACCACCCCGCTGCGTGCACACTGCACACACACACGTATACACACGCGCGCGCTCGCCGAACTTGTTTTGTTCAACGTTTTTGTTTTTGTTTTTGTTTTTGTTTTTCGATTGATTGATTGATTGATTGTCGGGGGGTCGCCTCCCCACGCGCGCATGCACACACACACACATGCACACACACACACCCGCGCGTGTGTTAGCAGCACTTGTGTTTGCTCAACTTTTTCTTTTTTTTATTGATTGATTGATTGATTGTGGGCCGGCCCCTTAGATTGTCATGGAACCACCCCCCAGTTCACCACTGGATTATCTTCCTCTGATGACGAATCCCCAGATCTCTCTACCAGCCCTCAAGCTCCTCTGCTACAAAGACATCACAGGGCTTTGCCGCAGCACCGATCAGCGTCGTTCTCACATCGGCAAACTACCGTCTTCCCCCGAACACAACGCACCCTTATTTTGGCTGTATCGAGCCGGAAACATGCCTTGCATACGTTCATTTTCAGGGTGCGTTATGTTCGGGGGAAGACGGTAGGATCACAAAACACCACCGCTTTGCGAGGCATCAGCCAGGACTCCAAACGTCCTAGAAATCGTGTATCCTCTGAGAGAAGAAAGACGATTATCTACTAAGTAACCAGTCCGGAGAAAGAAGCCCAACAGGTGAAGAGGCGCCTAACTCTTAGATACTGACGAGATACAACAACAACAACAACGCGGGCAGAAACAAGGGTTACCACAACCACAGCGCCACACCTGTCTCTTATACACATCTAGATGTGTATAAGAGACAGGTGTGTGTGTGTGTGTGTGTGTGTGTGTGTGTGTGTGTGTGTCAATCGATCGATAGGATAAGGCATACCCATCCGTCCCTGCAGCCCCTTATCCCTTCCCTCAGCTCCATCCCTCCGCCCACTGCTCCATCACGGCCGCACTGCCCTGTGACTGCCACAACCCTTCATCCCTCTCTCTGGCTCCAGCTCTCCAGCTCGGCCGACGCCATGACCGTTCATCCTTCCCTGCAGTTCCCTCCCTCTGGCTCCAGCTCTCCAGCTCTCCCTCCGTCGGCCACATGACTCTCTCGACCACGAGACTCCCTCCGCCCACCCGCTGTGCCCGAAATTGTCACTTGCCCCTTCTGCCCCGCTCTGACCGTGGCGGGGCCCTGCCGCCGCTCCATGCTGGGGCCTCTCTGCCACTTTGCCCACTACATGCGGTCCCCTGTGTCCCGCATGGCTGCTGGGTCCCACGGCTCGGTCGGGTCTCGAGTGGGCCTGTCATGCGAGACCCTCTTCTTTCGTTAGGAAGATGCAGATTTCCATTGCTAAACCAATCTGATATCAATCAGCATTACAGGGCAAATTCCACTCTGCCGGGAAAAAAATGTTAGAAAAATCCATAAGTCGGTGAAATCCCTATCAAAGAGTCTGCCGCACCCACTGCTCTTTTGTCCTTGTCTCCCTCTCTAGCCATGGCTCGTTTGGCAGTTCTTTAAGCCGATATATTTCTGCCTGGTGTGTTTTCGAGCAGCTCTCTGCGACTTGCATTATGTCGAGGAGGTCCTCAAGCATCACTTCCCTACCCCTGTGCCAAAGCAGGACATTGTGGCAGCGCTCGGCGACCTTCTCCTCTGCGCTCAGCTACCGGCATTTTCACACTCAGCTGCCAGTGTCGTTGGCTCTGGAGTGCAGTCAGGTTTTCTGTATCCATGTCTGCAGCGGATTGTCCTTCCTTTTTTCTACTTGCATGCACCCACTGGGGGCCACTGCGTCCGGACATCGTTTGTCTGTTTTGCAGTTAGCGACGCGAGGCACCCTTTCTCCCTTCCTCCTAGCTTGCGACCGTCATGCCATTTGTCACGAGTATTTGGTGTGCATGCCCAATACCATACCAGCCGTCCTGGCAATTGCTGTGTGGAGAATGCTAAGCTAGAAGGTCTTCCATATCGTCATCCACCTCATCATTACAGTGAATGTCCTCTGTGTCGTCAAGGACACAGACGGACTCCAGAGTCTTCTCTTGTCCCTCTCTCCGCTTTCATCTTTCACTATTCACTCCTTGCGACGCTTACAGCTCTGTTTGCTTTGGTGCGTCTTATGTCCAACTTCCTCTCCGTTTCGCCTCTTCCTTCAGCTCTGCTTTTTTCATCACATTGTGCAAGTGCGGGCGCTTGCACGCAGGATGTGGGCAGCTCGCGCTGAACTACATCCACTAGAGCCAATGCGAAGCGGCTCGCGGGCAACCACATCAGCGAGAGCCAATGCGAAGGTGGGCCTGGATAAGAAGAAACGATTTGAAATCCAAGAGAAGCCATGAAAATGAGCCAGATGAGCAAAGAAAGAAATGCCCAGCAAAAAGACAAAAAGAAAGATTCCAGTGTGCTCGATGTTGTCTGCTTCTTCGTCGGTTGTTTTGCCCTCTCTTTTTCCTCTTTTTCTTTTTCTTTTCTTTTTTCCTTTTTTCTTTTCCTTTTCTAAACAGAAACTTTTGGTTCGGGCTCCTCTCCATTCTTCGGAGCGTCAGTCCGGTTCCAATTCGACCTGCACAAAGTGGGCTTTACTAGCCTTTTAGTTTTATAAATACCTCATAATATAATATTAAATTATTAATATTATAATATTATAATAATTTATAAATTTCATAATATTATTATATAAAAGCTGGACCACCGCCCTGTTCTGCCTGGTGGACAGGATTAGTGGGGTCAACCAGGAATTTCAGTTTTGTACAAACTGGGCCCCTTTTTTTTTTTTTTTTTTTATTCTGAATCAGGGATCGACTGCCATGGACCCGGAATCCGGACTGGTATCTTTGTACAGCAAACTTTCTTTTTTGTTTGTTTTTGGTGGGGGGGGAGGGGAGGATTTGAGGGGGAGGGGAGGATTTGGGGGAAGTTGGAGGGGGTGAGGATTGGTGTTTAGACAGAAAGCTCTACAGAAAATGATCACAAGTTTGGTTAGGACGGTGTTCGTCGGGTTTGCGTATAAAATGAAAAAATGAGAAATCGCTGAAAATTCAGGCCTTCAATAACCAGCTCTCGCGGGGATATAACTTCTCAATTTTTAATTTATTTATTTTAATATTTATTTATTTTTCCAGTTCTCAGTGCAGGGATGGATGGGCGCGGCCATCAACAGTTCTCCCGGTTTTTCCTTTTTTTTTTTCTCTTTTTTTTTTTCTCAGAACCTGCGCAGGGTGCTAGAGGGGGTGATATGAGCAGCAGCCCCCCTCTACCATCTCATTTGTGCCCCTTCACAAAAAAAACCTGGGCAGGAGACATGGCAACCCAGGACCCAGACACCGGACACACTTCCAGACTGTCTTCCGAACCAGTGTCGGGACCGGTCCGGACTGACCGGTGATCCAAACATCACCGGACACCGGACATCACCGGACACCGGACATCACCGGATAACGGACAGTCCGGACTGGTCCCCAGGGTGCAAAAATGTCCGGACCGGAAAAAAAATGGAAAAAAAGAAAACGGGGGTGGGGTCCACTGGGTGGGGGGTGGGGTGGGGGTGTTGGCAGGCACTTACCTGCTTTGCACTCTGTAGTTCAGGCAGCAGAGCACGTGTCTTGCAGCAAATCAACCACAGCACATTTAACTAGCGGACATGCAGAGTTGCAAACAGTGCAAAGCGGGCACAAGACTAAAGAAACAGAGATTTTGTTTTTGAAAAAAAAAAGTATGATAAACTTTGAACTTTGAACTTTGGATTTAGTAATTTAATTTAACTTTATTTAAGTTCATATTAACTTCATTACTAACTTCATATATAACTTAGAAATTTGGATTTAGTAATTTCATTTAACTTTATTCAAGTTCATATTAACTTCATAACTAACTTCATATATAACTTAGCAGTTCAATTCAGAGCGTCAGGGTCTTCAGACTGGCAGCACTGTCAGTTCTCTCTCTCTCTCTCTCTCTCTCTCTCTCTCTCTCTCTCTCTCTCTCTCTCTCNTTTTTTTGAACAACCCGCCCGGTTGCTAGAGGTGCTGATAAGAGCAGACGCCTCTAGCACCGTCAGGGGGGCTCCATCTATTGGTGGGGAGCGGCACCTACTGGAAACCGGGTCCAGCGTCCCATTGATACATCTTGCTGAGAAAACAGTTCTTACGTCAGAAATTTGTTCAGTCTTCTACTCAGGAAATGGGGAAAACCTCTTCGCCCGGGATAGGGCGCCTGAAACAACCTTGTACTCCTAGTTCTCCCTTTCTTCCACCTTTTTCCCCTTTGATCTGCAACACCTTTCCACTGGTCCTTGTGTATGTCTGTAGCTTGGTCGGGACCTCCACCCGCCCATCGCCGTCCTTTCTCGGGGGGGCACCAGAATGCTGACTGTGCCTCTGTGAGACCACTTGATTTTGAGCTGCTGTGAGGCCCCTGCATTCTCTGAGACGTTGCCTGGACCCTTGCCTCCATTAGTGGCCATACCATGCCTGATCTACCATTGCCAGGGCATTCGGGGGGAAGGGGTCTGGGAAGTCTTGCGGGGGGCGAAGGGGTACTGTTTGGTCTAAGTCAGTCCAATTGTTGAATACTAGCTGATAATCCCTGCACAGCATTCCCTTTCCCCCCTTGTCAGGACCAAGCGTCTGTCCTCTGGTTTTTCCTTCCCATTTTACAGATGTTATCCATCCTCCTTGTTCACTCCCTAACCATTCTCTGCTAAAGGCCTCAATCTTCCTTTGAATTTCGGGGATGTCGCTCAAGAGGACCAATGTTCTCTCCATCTCCTGCCACCTCGCTTGCAGCTCTGTTTATATATGCAGTTTAATTTGCTCTGTTACTTCGGGTCCTTCCACTCTTGCTCTGTCAATGGCCAATATACATCTTCTTCACCACAGCGTCCATAGAATGGCTCGTCTGCCCATTTGAAACATATTGAACCTGAATCCGCTTGCCTGCCCTTGGGGCCAATACCCGACAAGTATCGCTCTCCATTCCCAGGCCCAGTCTTCGTCACCTACAGTTTTCCTCCAAATCCGGTCCCACCATCTCCACATGAGGACTGTTCCTGGACACTGCAGGAATATATGCTCTATCGTTTCCGGTATCTTCCGGTGCGGGAAGTTTTGCAGGCAGCTGGGACACCACGGGGTCGCTATTCCTTTTTGTTCTAACCGGGTGTGGTCTATCAGCCAGTTTTGAGTGGGAAGGCATCTGTGGGCAATCTGCCATTGTAGGGATGTAATCTTTGCCGGTGTCTGCTTTGTGTCCTGAAACCATTTAATCGGTTTCAGTAAGTTTGTTGATATGTTAAGATGTTTGGCCCACCGGTCGATGATGTTGTCGACCAGTTTTCTTTTTGGACGGAGCATCCCATAGGCGGATTTGACCGAGAGTCTGTGGAAGAACAAAGCGTTTTTTGGACCCTTCAGCGAAGGTCTCCAGAGGGTCCAACTCCAGCTGTGCGGGTCGAAGGGTAACTTGGCAACTAAGAGTTCCGGTCGGTACACCAGTCTTTCTTGTCCTTCCTCCATCACCCTGATTTTGAAAATGTGGTTTCGTTCAATCCACAGAAACGGGTCACGACTAGCTTCTAACCGACTTCTCCCGCTGATTGCAAAAAGTTCAAGAAGTGCATCCTCCTGTCGGAGCTCGTGAATCCGGCCGACCCACCCTTCCCTCTCGGCTATTGCGACCCAGTCCCCTTTCTGCAGTTTGGGTCCCTTCTTGAGTATGCGGTACCAGTCTAGCGGGACTGAGGAGATGAGGTCGTCCAAACGGTCCTCCCGGGCACGAGTGTGTTTGAGCTGGTCCTTAAGTTGGTCCGCAGTTTTCCAATCTCTCTCCTGCTCATCCCACAGGTCCCCTACTCTAATGATCCCATTGCGAACCCAGTTCTTCCAGGGCACTGCTGTGCTGTGCAGAACCTGTCCCCTTGTGTCTATTACCCACCTATTGCCGAACAAGGGCTGCCTATATACCTCCTCCCATCGATCTGGGGCCCGTTTGTCTGGCAGGGGTAGTCTTCTCCAGTTTCGTATGAGCTCCAGCCAGAATGTGTCCCGGGTAGTGTTTGTTCGGCCTGCGGACCGTGGGAGGATCCAATATCTGTCTTCTAGCCATAGTAAAGGGTCGACATAAGGAGGTGTTGGTGGGGCCAGTCTTCTGATTTGGTTCAGTGCGAGCACACTCCAAGGAGAGTGTGGTTTCATAATGAGTTTTTGGATCCATTTGAGGTTGAGCGCTGCTACCTGCGTGGAGTGGTCGATGATGCCCAGTCCCCCTTGGGGTTTGGGCTGAATGACTGAGTCCAACGCCACTCTGCTGATTGCCGCTGGTGATTCGTGGTCCCCTCTCCATAGGAAAGTTGCCACCTGTTTTCTCAAGGATTTTTGTGCTTCTTTGCTCAGGGGCCATATCAGTGATTTATACCACAGTGCGGCTAACACGATATTATTGATTACTATGGCTCTGCCAAATAGCGAGGTGTGTTTTCCTTTCCATGCCGACATCTTCTGTAAAGCTGGTCCTGTAAGCCATTCGTCATTAGCAGGCGGGCGGCCTTCCGCAGTCATTTGGACCCCTAAGACTCTGACCGGTGTGCTTTTGTCCAGCCAGTTTACTTTAGGTTCCTCTGGTGGCCTCCCCCCCTGAGAGTGGATCCACCATCCTTGAGTTTTGCTCCCCTAATTTATGGTCATGTTAGAAACACTGCAGAATTTATCCATAATTTTGCGAGTGGCCTCCATGTTCTCTCGCGTGGCAGCTATCATTAAGGCCAGATCATCCGCGAAGAGGGAGCAGATTGGGAATGCTTCATCAGGTATGGAGGTCACCGGGATATTTTTCAGATCCTTGTGTTGTCTTATATTTGCGGCCAAGGCCTCCATTACTATCACAAAAAGAAAGGGCGTCAGGGGATCTCCTTGTCTCACTGAGCGGGCTAGCCGGATCTCTGGTGCGAGGCTGCCATTGATTTGAACCCTTGTGGTCGGACTCCTGTGGAGTAGTGACACCCACCTCCTGAACGTTGGCCCAATTGTTGAGACATCTGTCGAGGAAGAACCAATCCACGTGATCGTATGCCTTTTCAAAATCTATGAAGATTACGGCCGCATTTTGATTGTGCTGTTTAGTTAGCCTTAGGACTTCATTGACCAAGAGAATATTTTCTTGTATATTCCTATTTTGGATGAAACCAGTTTGGGCTGGGTGAATGATGTCCTCCATCACAGGAATTAACCGGTTCGCAAGACTCTTGGCCAACATCTTATAAACTACAGTCAGGAGAGTTATTGGTCGATAATTTCTGATATTCATCTTGTCTCCTTTTTTATATAGAAGCGTGAGAACACCTTGGCCCACCAGTTCCCCCATGTCCCCTGTTTCCCAAACTTGACGGTAATACGACATGAGGTCCTCATCCAGAGTGTTCCACATGGTCTCTCAGAATTCTTTCGGGAAACCATCCATGTCGGGTTTTTTCTCCTCGTCCATTTGCATCTGCGCTGTCCATATTTCTTCTCTGGCTAAGGGTCGCTCAAGTTTTTCCCGTTGTTGCTGGGAGAGGTGGTGTTGGAGCGGGTCAAGGAAGTTCTCCACTGCCCTGGTATGCTCTCCTCCCCCTGGTTCGGCAATGTGGGATGAGAACAGATCTTGGAAGAAATCCCGCGCGATCTTCACACACTGTGGGGTGGTGAGGTTCGGGGGGTCGTCTTGTGCCCAGGGTTTCATCAGTGCTTCTATCGTCGTTCTTCTTGTCCTAATTTTGGCCATGCTAAAGAAAAGGGTGTTCATTGTTGCCTTTGTTTGGTGCCGTGTTAATTTCCCCCTGATCCGTGTACCATTCCATCTGTGTTTTGCAAAGTCCAGGAGTTGTGCCTTCATTGTTGTTAACTGTATAGTCTGAATTTCTGTTTGGTTTTGGTCCTCCAACTCTTGAATTTGATTTAGCAGTGTCATTTCGTGTTTGTTTTTATGTGATGCCAGCAGTTTTGAATAGTCTTTGCATTTTTTTGCCAAAAAGAAGAGGCCGTTGTTGAACCAAGTTAATTCTGAGTCTATTATTTTTTTTTTCATTCGCCAATAGGACCACGCATCTCGTATGTATGATGTGAATTGTGTGCTTGTGAGAAGGGAAGTGTTGAATTTGTAATAGCCCGGTCCCTGATCCGGTCTTTTTCGAAAGGTCAATGCAATCATGCATGTCCTGTGGTCGAGACCTGTGCACGGACTAGGGGGGAGGATTGTTGCTATTTGGAGGGCCCCCTCCAGATCCTCTGAAATAAGGATCAGATCTATCCGAGATTTAGATTGTCGGTTCGTGGCGTTGATTCTTCGGCATGTAAACACTTTCTCTTTTGGGTGGGCACGACGATATGAGTCATACACCCCTAGTGAGACACAGAGGTTCTTGATAATTCTCTCGTCCTCTTCCATGTACCAAGGGCACGGGGTAGGGGATTGCCATCGATCCAAGCCCCGATCCGGGGCTGCCATGTAGTCTCCCGCCAGAATTACAGGTATGCGAGCAGGCAGGCGGTCCTTCATTTTGCCAAAAAATTCCTTTCTTTCTCGGACATCGTTCGGGGCATAGAGGCATACCACGCATACGAGCTCGAGTTCTAGCATCACTAGGGTTGTTATCCACCTCCCTTCCGATTGGTCGGCCTCTGAGTACACCACTTCCGCCCGTGATTCTGGTGGGACCCATATGGCCACCCCCGCGCTCCCAGGGTTGGGGGCGAATGCCTGAATTTTTTGGAATGGCCATACGATTTTATGCGCTCGCTGGTGCTCGGGTTTGTCCATGGTATGAGTCTCTTGTACGCAAATTATGTCTGGCCATGATTTGCCTTCTACCCCCCCCAATTGGTCCCAGATTGCCCGTGTTTTGTCGTGGTTGGTAGATGCTATACCGTTCACGTTAATGGACCGCAAATCCAGGTCTGCAGCCTCCAGAATCTGTCTCCAATGTTTATTTCGTTGGTAAACCGCTTCAATGAGATCCATCAGACGAGACAAATGTCTTACAGGCGGGCCCAAAAAGTTTTGTCCCAGTTGACGGTATTTAGTATCAGGCCCTGTTTCAGGATGGAGCTAAGTATTGTCAGCATGTCTTGTTCAGACCAGATGCCGCTTGGTTTCACTTTCAAAATCTGCAGCTCTAATAGTTCTTGATGGGTGTACCATCTCATATCCGCCTCCTTAGTGGCTTCGAATTTAACGTACAGATCCTTGCTGGCCACATTGTGTGTCTGCTATGTCATTGTGTACATTGCACAGGCTCCTGGTTCGAAGTTTTTGGATATGAATTCTCTGGCTGCCCGATCGTATAGTAGCTCTGCCACCTGGTAGCCCATCCAGCTCCCTCCCTTCACCCAGCCCAGCAGTGTGACGCCGCCATATTTATCTTCTCCCGTTTGGACAAGCCTACTTCCCATCGACCCTCCTTTTTTCTGATTGGGAGAACCAGGACTCCCTCAGTTGAGAGTTTTCTCTCATGTTGTCCCTTTTCCACCAGGTGTCTCAGACGCATTCATTTAGATGTTGTTTTCTCTTCATCCTTTCTTCCCGTTTCCTTGTCCAGCTCCTGCTCCCCCCCTTGTTGTTTCTCCATCCCATCGGTAGGTGATCCGAAGGTCCGTGAGGGGGGGGGG
>BFEA01000069.1:301280-313966 GCA_003427395.1 Chara braunii | reverse complement strand
TTTTTTTTTTTTTTTTCTGCGTGCCCACCTCAGATGGCGTACTATTCTTTTGAGCGAGTTTTACAGAAATAGATTTTTATGTACACGCCGGGAACCGGGCCCAGCGTCTCCCAGTGGGATGGCATCACCGGCTGAACTTAGAGGGGAGGTCACAGTGACCCTAGGAAAAGACAAATATTGCAGAATATCCACAGCGGATTCTACTATACTACAAAATAAACGTGCGAGCTAAAGACAAATGCAATACTGAAACAGTAAACAACGTAAAAAGCAAAACCTCGACACTTACCCAAGAGCCTAGCTCAGTGGGTACACACATGAACTGTTGAAATACAGACCTGTGTTCGAATCCAGATGATGGAACTTGACGAGTAAAACCGACTGCCAATGAATTTGCTTGGGGCCGGTCAGCTCAATGATAATATCTCAAGGTCGTCGCCCTTTATTAAAAAAAAAAAAAAAAAAAAACTCAGCACTTTGATACAAGTCCAGCTAACAGGCATTTCAACAAAAGCATTCCCTCAGTCAGAAGCAAAGACAACATAACAAAAAGACTTAGGGCCAGATCCCACTAGCAAAGAGGATTGAAATAAGCCTCTGAATCTGGACGTGCTTGTGGAGAGGTGCAAAAAATTGTGATTGGTCTGCTTTTCTGCATCTCTGTGTGGAACACGTCCAAATTCAGCCACTAATTTCATTCCTCTTTGCCAGTGGGATCTGGCCCTTAGTGTCAAAGACTAACAAAGGTAACAGAGGCAATCCTCAGATTCCAACCGGCGCCTGGGCACATTGGCACAATCTTTTTTTTTTTTTTTTTTTTTTTTTTTTTTTTTTTTTTAACCAGAAGCTAAGGGGGCGCCTAGCGAGCCGACCGGCAAGGCCCGATCGCACTTCGGTTAGACTACAGGAAAATGCCGACGACCATTCTTGGAAGGAAAGTTTTCAAGTAAGACGGAAAATTTTAAAATTGGAATGACATTTTTGAAGATGGAATAAAAAATTGAAATTTATAATGTAATTTTACTATAGAATGATTATTTAATTCAAGGAAATTTTTTTATTGTTGAGATGGCTTCCCTCATTTGTGCCCTCACTTTCGATCCTTACAAATGGGAATGCAGTGATTGTGATTGCATACAGTATAACAGCATCTGTACCGACACCGACCAGCGAAGGACGGCCAAAGCAGAAGATCACGAAAAATGACGAGGAAGATAAGGATAAAAATAGACACGGAGAATGCCGAGAAAGACAATAGAGATGGTGAGAAGTACCAGACCAGCACACATATATAAGTCCCCGAACGCGGCTTTCTTAAGATATTCAACGAAGCTGGCGGCTAGGACCCGACGTTGCGGTCGGCCGCTTCCAGCACTCCTCAGGGGTCTTAGTCGCGGAAGGTAACGAAGAACCACTACCCATCCTATTTATATTCTAAAGGACCTCTTCAGCAAAGAACAGAGCGTACTAATTGTACCGGTTTTGAACCGACGACCTCAGATCCTACGGTACCTAGAAAACCAAACATATCATAACACTTTAAAAACCAGCCACATTCATCCAAAAAGATCGAATCTTCTAGAATTATCTACAACTTCGAACCAAGCTCGGCCTGTCCGCTCTTCCACTTCGCAATTGGACCTGGAAGTAGACAACACCGATTCCAACCAAACTCCGATAAGTTCACCATATAACACCCAAACAAGTCATCGTTCCATGTTGTACCAGGTATAGTTAACAACCACGACCCTCCACTACACAATTCCGTATCGGTAATAGAAGAGACATCCAAATTCATTCATACTGCGAGTTATGCAGGTGACCTTCCACGCCATAGGTCCCATGCTGGGTCCCGTTCCACATAACCACCTCAGTTGGGAATTTTCATAACAGTAGTCATGGATAAGACCCTATCTTCCATCTCCCCACAATACGGTCCCTGCCAATGATTCATCCTCTCTAACAATTGGCAAACTTCCGGGAAAAATTAACAAGAGCACTATCAAAATACTCATCCGGATATCCCCGCAACCACAATTCATTCTTCAGAGTCGGGAGAAAATGGAATTCCAGCCCAGAAATAGATGTGAATGTCCTAGCTCGGTGTAAAAACAAACCAATGACAACTAGAGTAAGACCGAAAATCTTGTATGCTCTCGAATCTGAGCAAAACGTTGATATCCTTCTGCTGATTTTTATGTGTGTCTTGACAAACCACTATCAAATGCAAAACCTGCAACTCATGTCCAATGAATTGCCATCGCTGCCTGTGATTGGTTTGCTCCAACGTGAGACCTTTATCATAACAATAATAACATCCTCGAACCTTACTCAATATTCGCATGGCCCGACGTGTGGAGCTATCATCTTCACAAAGATACTCCGCAAATACTATGACATCATCAACCACTCTGCATCCATGCACCAGTCTCCTATATTTTTTCAGCGACGCTAGGAAAGAAAACTCATTGTGAGCGCACAGGAGGTAGGTCAAACGCATGGCTAGTAGTTTTATCCATAGGGATTCGTACCACCTGTTGAAACAGTTATTCTGCTACCACTACAAATGTACCATGTAGCTCAAATTCCACAAATGAAATCATCATCTCAAATGAAACACAAATTCACCCATCATCTCCTCTACATTTGCTCAATCTTACCATCTTCCGTTGTTTGCGTACCAAAACTCCTACAAAATTATCCCCCAGCCAGTAGTCAGTGACCCATCTAAGAGCTGAAATAATAAAAGGATGAGGCAAGTTTGAAAAAATTTCCTTTATCTCAAATGATCCTCCAATCAGCGCACAGTTCTCCTTCATGCCCGTATTGATACCACTGATGCTCCGCATGAGATCATCAGTTCGTCTCAAATTAAATGCATGCTCTCGGACAGTCTCCACAATAGAAAATTAATTGCACGAGATACTCATCTAGATCCTACCACCGAACATTTAGAAAATGAGGGACAAATAGGTCTCCATTTCTCTACATCCTTGTGTTTAGGAATACAGTATGCACGTTCAAATTTCCCTTCATTCTTTCACGCCCCAATTTGGCGAATCCCTTCTTGTCAAACTCCTGTTTACATCGGTTGATCACCACGGCTTCGGGATCTCCCACTTTGACAAACGACGAGTTCGTCATAAATAGTTTTTTCATGCCACATCCATAAACCACCGGGCAACACACATAGGTGTCCCCAGGATTATGATCCAACGGAGAGCATACTAACCCTTCCAACTTCTTCTTAAAAGAAAGAACCTCATCGACATGACACGTCACCAACTTCTTAGATTCAGAATGAAGAATGCATGATGAAAGAAGATCAGAATGAAGAAGCTCGGGATGGATAGACGGAAGAAACCCCAGATTAAGAAAAGACTGCAGAATTTGAGTACGTAGACTAGAAATAGGTTCGCCAGAAGAAGGACAAAGAACATTTTTAGAGTTGAGTACGCAGGTAGGAACATGATCAGAGAAATCGCTAAGACGAAACGATTCATGCCCTTTGACACAAGGAAATTCATTCTTCACACCAAAACAATTACACTCAAACTTTCCACTCCTTGCAACTGACCGATGATTAAGAATCAGATCCCCAATGGACTGATTCTGACGCCAGACCACCCTCATACGTCGAATCAACATATTCCTCCATGCCGGCTCAATGTCCAGTTTTCCCAATAGTTCCGCACACAGCTTGCGAATAGCGGACTTACCATACCGATGGTCATATACGACCCGAATCACCAGTCTGAGACGAATGCAAATACCAAACCTCGAGGAAATAGCACGAGACAATAACAAACGTAAACGGTCACGGATCCATTTTTCCTGAAAACACCGAACAGTCGAGAAAGCATATTACACAAGCTGACCAAATTCCCACGTACGTAGACAACATCTGGAAGCAGGTTGTTTAAAAAAAACCATCAAACAAGGTTTTAGAACTAGTCCCCTTTGACAAAACGGTACAACCACTTCGAAAGAAATCAACATCTCCGTCGACAACCATCCTTTTACGTTCCGTAGTTGGTCACGACCAAAAGATGAAGACACAATAGAAGAGCCGTAGCAACGCCTAAACACCTCCAAGTTATCGAGAAGAACGGTACCTCCTCTACATACAATAGCCGTGCTAATAAGTCTATTGTCTCTGCACTCATTCAAAATCTTCAACAGGCTATGCGATACCACTCTAGTGGAGGAATGAAATTTAACCAACATCTTCGTCCTATCCAGCCCCTGTTCCCATCATACACAAAGTTACAAACAGAAAGGTCTCAGTGCTTCTGGTGGAGTCGCTTCCTTTCTGTCTTCGCAGGTCTCCTCTTTTTCGACTTCCGCGGTTTGTCCCTAACATTAAGCGAAGCGGAGAAGTAACGAATAAAAAATTTCTCAACACATTCAACATCCTCTTCCGAACAACAGTAAATGGAAATTGCCACATACTTGCCTGCACCATACCTTCGAAGCCACCTGTAGAGTCGTTCATTGCATTGACCTCTACTAATCAGGCAATTGTCACATGCCCTATACACATGCTCCCTCCATCTTACCGACAAACCACGTTTTGTACAACCTACGTAAAGATGTCTACACCAAGGAGAGAAAATAACATAGATACGAGGGTCCTGCACCACCTGACCCGACTGCCACCAGTGAAAAATAGGAAAAAACAATTTATGTGCCCACGGAATCTCCCCCAATAAAATTAACGCCACGACAATCAGTCAAAATAGATCGTCAACCGACTGCAACCGCAAGCACTGAATGGAAGAAAGTCTGAAAGACATACATGCAATAGCCAACGACCACAGGTTAGTCACGTTCGAGAGGGATCATAAGAAGTGGTTGAATCCCTCCCATCCTCTTTGTCTACGTGCAACGGATTCCCTGCCACGTCATCAGACACCTCCTGAATGACAGGACGTTTGCCAAATGCTCTTTCAACTCTCTTGGCGATAATCTCCACAATTGTATCACTTAGAGTGGTGTACTTAACGCCTTCTTTTAAACTGCCAGTGATCTCGGTAACAACATCCTTCTTCTTGTCTCTCAGCTCCTTCGTCGCTTCCCGAATGAAGACTTCACGTTCGACATCTATATTTCCGTCGATCCCTCCATCTTTCTTCTTGCTTTTGCAGGACTTGTGCACCGTCTTCCCTTCTCTATCTGCATCATCCAGTCGGTCACGAAAGGAAGATCAAGGTGTCTCCTTTCTTCCAGCATCACACTTGCTTAGTTCCTCCTTTAATCTCACATTGTCCTGCTCAGCCTCGCGTCTTCTGTTCAGTTCTTGGAAACGTAACTCTTTGAGAGCCTCAACTTCCAGATTGTGGAGTTGTCGCAACTGATCAAGCTTGCTGGGTGACTGAGACGGAGTCACCGGTGGCACCTTAAGATGCGCCGAAGGTGACATAGCAATACGGCTACGTTTATTACCAGATTTCAGCGCCTCCTTCTTCCAGTTTTCGGCTTCCTTCAATGCTTCCTCCTGCGTCAACGTTCATATCTCTTCTTCCAGGCTTTCCACCCGTTGACAAGCTCTCATAGTAGTCTCTATATGTTACTTCATCGCCTCTTGTTCTTGCATCATACATGTCAAAAAAACATGATCATCTCCTCCCGCCGTTTTGCTGGTTGAAGTTCCTTGGGTGTTACGAATCTGTAGAGATTCGACTTGTTTCTTCGACTTGCTGAATTCCTCCTCGTTTGCACTTCCACCTCTAATGTTGTGCAAAGACCCATACACGACTTCGAACTTAGCATTTCACATATCATTCAACTGCCTCTGGAATTCCTCGCGATCTTTCTTCTCTTTCAACCTCCGTTCTTCTTCTTCTTCTAAGGCCCGCTTCCTCTTCTCCTCTTCTTGCTGCTTAGCCAGTGCCTTGGCCATCTTTGAATCATACCAGACCTTGAGTGTCGTCACAGTTTCCTCTAACACCACTACTCGCTGGTTGGTATTGAACCATTCACTGCCCTTAGCATACTGACCTCCTGAACTGGCCACCATCGTACCAGAAGACACAACATTCTGGATAGGGGTGGAAGTGGAGGATGGGGGAAGTGGAGGGAGTGGGGGTGGAGGAGGAGGTGGAGGTAACGAAGCAGAGGTAACAGGAAAAGCCAAAATAGGGCCCACTTGAGAGGATGAACCCGACCCGCCTCGTTGTCTGGGATGTGGACACCAACGTGCGAAATGATTAGGATCCCCACAATTATAGCAGGTCCGTACACTAGACGAGCCAGGCACATTAGCCATCGTGCTACCGTTAGGCGACACAAATTATCAAAGTCACACTCCCGGTAGTCTGATTCCTACGGTGGTTACTCCTAAAGTTAAAGTGATTGCATACAGTATGACAGCATCCGTACCAACACCGACCAAGGAAGGACAGCCAAAGCAGAAGATGACGAAAAATAACGAGGAAGATAAGGATAAGAATAGACACAGAGAATGCCGAGAAAGACAATAGAGATGGTGAGAAGTAGCGGACCAGCACACAGATATAAATCCTCGAATGCGACTTTCTTAAGATATTCAATGAAGCTGGCGGCTAGGACCCGACGTTTCGGTCAGCCGCTTCCGACACTCCTCAAGGGTCTTGGTCGCGAAAGGTAGCGAAGAACCACTACCCATCCTATTTATATCCTATATACCGGTCGAAGGACCTCTTCAGCAAAAAACAGAGCGTACCAATGGTATCGGTTTCAAACCGACGACCTCAGATCCAACGGTACCTAAAAAAACAAGCATATCATAACACCTAAAAAGCCGGTCATGTTCATCCAAAAAGATCGAATCTTCTAGAATCATCCACAACTTTGAACCAAGCTCAGCCTGTCCGTTGTTCCACTTCGCAATGGAGTGGACATAAACCTACCCCACTCTGGCAGTACACGGTAAAGAATGGGTACACGCAGGCCCACCATCCCCACCCGTCAATGTCGGTTGTTCACAACAAATGGGCCTGTGATTCACCACTGGAAGAAGCTAGTCTGACAGATATTCCTTGGGCCTCTTATTCGCACATGATGCCTACCTCTTACAAGGCCCTTCAGTGGCAGGTCATGCACCAATGTCTCCCAACCCCGGACTGGTTCACGGCGCGCTCGAATCTTGAACAAAAAGGGATCTTGTCTCCGATCTGCACTTACCGTGGGCACTCCTCATCGCAACGTCGTTGAGCAGATCTGGAACACTGCCTGTTGGCCTGCCCCATGGCTCTCCAAGTCTGGCGATGGTGGGACGCACTATGATGTAAGCTCTCAGGCACCCCCTTCCAATGGGATATTGGCCTTATATTGTTTGGAAGGCAAACAGACTACCCGCCCACCTGGTCTGCTTTTCAACGTAACTTGTTCACCTCCACCCGCCTGGCGATACTCATGGTCATTTGGAGGACAAGATGTTCTGTCAAACGCAAAGAGTTCACCGTTGGCCTCCCTGAGGCTAAAGTGGAGATTGGGGAACATACAACTGCCATTTCGTCAAAATGGACATCTTTTATTTTTTGAACGAAATTGAAACCGAGTTTTTTGGCCGAAAACTCGTCAAAATTTCCTGTTCCTGAGGGTCCGGCATTTGTAAAACGCTGGACCCTCAAGAACAAACGCCAGACCCTCAGGAACAACAAATTTTGACGAGTTTTCGGCCAAAAAACTCAGTTTCAATTTCGTTCAAAAAATAAAAAATGTCAATTTTGACGAAATGGTCGTTATATTAGGACTAACATAGTAAAGGCCAACAAGAACCTGCTCACTGCGTTGCTTACAATAGCAGATGAACTTCGGAAGTGGCAAGCTATCTCGGAGTTCAAGGACCTCTTGCTCGACACCTAGGGGCTGATGGCAGTTATACACGATGACGGGACATTGATATGGAAGAACTGGCTTGCCAAAGAAAAGCACTGGCGGATGAGGCCACTTGATTGCTTCCACACCCCACTGCCGGGCAGGAATGCACACACATTGATCGTAGACCATCCACCCGGAGAAGGAACTCCCCAGTCTTGCACCCAACCTCCCCTCTCTCCCTCCCTACCCCAGCCTCTTCTCCCTTTCTCTCAACCCCCGCTCACCCCGCCTCCACCATGGGCCCCGTATCCTGCCTCTCCTTCGTCTCCCCTTCCCTGGACTGCTTATCCACCCTCCCCTTTGTCGCCTCCTCCAATCCCTCAACCTCTCTTCCCTCTCACTAGCCCGCCCCAGGGCCCCCTTCCCCATGCCCTGTCTGACCCGACCCCCACAACCTCGCCACCCCCCCTTCCAATGGATCCCCCATCTCCCCTTTCGCCCACCCCCCCGCCTCCTTCTCAACACGAATGGTGTTCGGCCCCAGCATTGGTGTCCCACGCGCAACCCGGTGACTAAGGTTCTAGTTAGCAGGCCTTACGCGAGGGACAAACAATACTGGTCCTTCACAAAGGGAGACCACTTCGGCAATGACAATGGCAACTATAAAGAGCTCCTAGCTCCTGCATTCTCAGTTTCAGCGATATGACCATATGCAGGAGGATGGTACCTATCCAAGATGACAACAGAGGACCAGGGCTACACGACGGCAGACGAACAAAGGGCCCATTCCCCCAGTTGGAACAGGGGCCAGTGGGGGGCAAGGTCCGCCCTTTCATGATGCAAGCACCTACAAAACAGCCTAGATCTGGCCAGGAAGTTCTCCAACATTCTCGGTTTCTAGCCATGACGCATCAGGGGGATAAGCTATAGGCGGCATTAAACCACCAGTACTTGGCTCAGCTATTGATGCCGAGCCGGGAAACGTGCTGCGCACCAAGTTTGGTCGAGCCGCCGCCGCATCGTTTCACTTATCTTTTGGCTGGCGCCTCCAGCCATTGTGGTCCGGTAGGCCGAAGCCCATCAGTCGCGGCTTGTTAACAGGAAACACCCATGGCCGATGTATGGGCCAAGTACTGGTGGTTTACGGATAGGAAGTCCTGGGTACATGAGTTAGATGTCTGATCACTCTCAGTCACGGAAATGTCTTGTAATATGAGGGACGCTGGACCCGGTTTCCAGCAGGTGCTGCTCCCCAACAATAGATGGAGCCTTCAGCAGGTTGCGGCCTCAAGATACCTTCTTGGATTTAAAAAAAAAAAAAAAAAAAAAAAAAACACACTTCATATCAGAATGCAGGGCGGAGGTCCACTAGCTAAAAGGATAGGATAGAGCTCCTGAATCTGGATGTGTTTGAAGCAGAAATGCAGACAAGCAGTTCAATCTCGATTTCCTGCACATCTCCATAAACTCGTCCAGATTCAGGCATTCGATCCGATCCTCTTTGGCGTAAGAGAAACTACAAAAAACCCCGAGGCTCTCGAGAAGAGCCCAAATTCTTGACAGTAATCCGGGCCAAAAAAGGGAAAAAAAAACTTGAAAAAACAAAACATAGCCCATGTCCTTTTTTTTTTTTTTTTTTTTTTTTTTTTTTTTTTTTTTTTGGTCCTTCTGTCATACTCTATGGTACACAGAACACCAGCAACAAGGCAAATAGAATGTGCGGGATGCCTCGGATGAAGAACCCAGAGAACACCAGGCTGGGCATTTTGTCATGATGTGTCTGTACTAAACCCAGAGAACACCAGGCTGGGCATTTTGTCATGATGTGTCTGTACTACCCTCACCAAGTCCCGGCAGCGGTACCAGCGGGCCACATATTTCTTAATGGCTCTTGGCTGAGACCCCCTGTTTTGTACTGTCAGCGACCAATCTGTGGAAAGCATCAACTTTACAGCATATTTCACTTCTGCACGCACCATCAGGTGGGTAAATCTCTCCCCTCTGTATTTTGCCGAATTCCTGAGGTTCCATAGAGTCCACAGAATCAATCGCCCCCCGGAGGGACTCTTTCGAATATGCGCTAGCATGTCCAGCTTTTCACGCCTGACGGCGACCCCTCGGAGCACAAAGTCATTTGTCCATCGTGTTGTCGCTCCAGGGATAGGCACTGCCCCGGATCTCCACCAGTCCCATAAGGCCCTAGTTGCACTACTCCCCTTCCGCCAAGATTTCGAATGCATCTGGACAAACACGATGTCCACATGCAATCAAAATGTTGGGGGATGGCGAGTAGTGCAACGAGGCCCTAAGCCATGCGCGTATTCACACAGCAGGCAGAGGACCTGGTGTTGTACATCTTCTATTCTTGTTCCAGCACAGACAACGCACAAAGGTGTGGCTTTGGAGTTTCTACAGTCTTCCCCCGAATACAACGTACGGTCATAATAGCTGAAGTTGGTGTATCTTTCGGTCTAAATTCAGCTATAATGACCGTACGTTGTATTCGGGGGAAGACTGTAGCTGCACACCATTGTCCTGTCGGAACTGCCAAATGCATGATCAGCCACAGACATCCGTGTCCTCGTCGCCGACTGCTGTTCGTCTTTTTCTTTTTTTTTGAAAACCACCACTACCTCCGAGCCTTTTAATGCGGACCCTGAGTTTCCGTGCGCCTATTTTTGCCCAACCTAGCGCGGAGGCGGTACCATTCAATTTTTAATTTTAGAAGGGAAAAAAAAAAAGAATCCCTGACGCCGTGATAGCGGACAGATACATTCTATGAAGTGGTAGTGTGACTGTGGCCTCAGTGAGGGAGTCTGTTGCACAACAGAAGAAGAGGTAAAAAAAAAAGAAACAAAAAAGGGGAAACTACGCGGGAGTCACAAAAACGAGTTACTGAAGTTAACCCCCCCCAAAAAACATCCCTTTCTCGAAAATAAAAATAAAAATAAAAATAAAAATAAAAATAAAAACTAAAAAAAAAATCCCTTATGCGGGAAGATACGCCATTATAGTAGTGGTCAGATACAGGAAGCTCCAGTAGTAGTGTGACTATGCCCTCAGTGAGAGCGTTGCTCCGATTTCGGAGAGCTTTTTTTTTTTTTTTTTTAGCCCAGGGTGTTGTAGAGGCCAAGGACCAGACCCGCGGTGATTGCTCGTAGCGGCGGCCAATGATTGTCCTCACAGGATAGGCCACCTACCCTACCCATCCCCACATTAATACTCCCAGCGCAGCCCCTGTTCTGACAGTGTGGCCAGCTGCACGAACTATCCTATTCCACCACCCAAAAAAACTTGGATAAAAAGGAAAATAAATAAAAAGAAACCACCATAGAAAAAAAAAAGCACTCTATGCGGGCCGAGAATGCAAATTTGACGACGGAGATAGACCTTTGAGCAACTGTGCAATATGCCCTGCCTCGCTGGCAGGGCACTAAAAGGGGAACAAAAGGAGACACAACTCTATGAAGGGTGGGGGACGATGAGAAAGGGAGGCACAGCTACTGGCAGGTCTCGGTCTTTGTGTTAGCCAGACCCCCACTGGCGGCCCCAACCCTATACCCTAATCATTAGGGGCAAGGGGCAACATGAAATCTCCCCTTCACTACCCTCTAGATAGTCTTAGGAGTAGGTAGTGGAAGGCAAAGAAACAGAAGTTGAGAGAAGAGTATAGAAAAAATCATAATAGTAATAACAAAAGACCAAAAAAAAAAAAGAAAAAAAAAAAAGTGGTCACATACATTCTGCAAAGCACTACTGTTAAATAAATAAAATTGAGCCCCTGTGTGAGAACAGCACAAAAAAGAACAATCTACGTATTCGGCCCTCACCACGTTAAACCACCAGTACTTGGCCCAGCTATCAATGCCGAGGCTCAGCCTGGAATGCCCCTGCGCGCCAATTTTTGCCGAAGCACTGGGGTACCGTTTCAATTTTCTTTTGGCTGGCGCTTCCTACCATTGTGGTCCGGTACCCCGAAGCCCTAAAGGTGCAGCGCGTTAATGGGAAAGCGCCGCGGCCGATAGCTGGGCCAAGTACTGGTGGTTTAACGTGGTGAGGGCCAAATAGGTAGATTGTTTTTTTTTTTGCTGTTCTCACAGAGGGGCTCAATTTTATTTATTTATTTACAGGGTCACCAGCCCGTACGTACGGAGGTCCCCGGGCTGACCTCCGTACGTACGGGTGTTCGGGGTCCCGTTCGGGGTCTGTACCGGAAGGCGTTTAGCCCCCGCCAAAAATTATTTCAGGGCCTAAAAACAAGTTTTTTTTTTCTGAATTTGTTTTTGTGAGCTCTTTTTTTTTTTTTTTTTTAATAGAAGTGCATCATTTCATTTCACATGGAAACGAGTGGCCGGGAATTCCTCATAAACAACCCGGAAAGTATTGGGGCCATCACCCAGCTTCGGCTTGTGCTGGAAACCGGGTCCAGGCTCCAGCATCCCTTACATTTCCCATTTGAAACTTCTACCAAAAAAAAAACAACAACTCTTGAAGCACAGGCTGGTGTAACTTGCTCCTCTCAAATGTCCAAAGGCAACCAGATCCAGAGCTAGGCTATTCATACGTGGCATAAGCAGGCCGTTCAATCACCTAGCTCTCTGGTAGCAACAAATTTACGTACAAATGATACAATCATTAGACGTAAACCCCACCTGAAAGTCCCCTCCTCAAGAGGGATCAGCTACTTCTGTGTTTTCGCCGTTCTTCATGTGATTGTCTCCGCATGGTCTTCATTTCCATGATGATCAGCCTGTTGGGCCTGTTTCATTCGAGCAAAGAAGTGTCACGCCATTCTTGCCAACATCTCTCTACATCTCTCTCTCTCTCTCTCTCTCTCTCTCTCTCTCTCTCTCTCTCTCTCTCTCTCTCTCTCTCTCTCTCTC
>BFEA01000069.1:233120-245089 GCA_003427395.1 Chara braunii | reverse complement strand
GGAGGTGGTCTCATATTCCAGGACACCCACGGCCTACTGCTCCAGGTGATCACTGTGCACTCAGTGACTGGCCTCTACAACACCATGGACTTTTTTGAAAGAAAGAAAAAAAAGACAAGTTGAAGTAGTTAAAAAAAGAAAAAGAAATTGAGGTGGAGATTCCGCCCCTTTTAGGGCGTACTCACACAGCGGTGGCAGTCTAGCAAAATCTGCTGAATTTTCTTTCCCATGTTTGCTGAAATCATACCCCCCCCGGTCACACATGGGTTGCAAATCAGAAAGAACACGAGCGGGACTCTCTGGCAATTGCAAACCTGGTGCATAGCATGGTCACAAAGAGCGGAAATTTTCTTTTACCGATTCCCAAAAGGCGAAAGAGAATTTGCGATGGCCAAAAGAGAATTTGCCACCACCTCTCGAGGTGGTAGCAAAATGCCCATCCCCGTGGCCCCCCCAGGCCGCTGACAAATGCTACCCCGTTTGCAATTTTGGTGGCCGGAAAACCCTAGTTTGACTCTAGCAGCATAGCAGATTTTGCGATTTAGCAAAAAAAAACGGTAGTGAGAGTATGCCCTTAGTACTCATGACACTACAACCAACAATCATTGGAAATGCTCAAGGGAATATCCAGAGACAGATCAGAAAAGAGGTTGCCGTTTGCCCATGGAGATTCTTGCAGATCAGGAAATAATTTGAAATGGGAACTTGCCAGCCTCTAGATGCCAACATGAAAGGATCTGAATCACCTTTGGGGGCTTTGAGTATAATTAACATTGGGGCTTTTCTGAGTGCACCTGGTCGCAGTTCTAGTAAGATACATTGAACAAAAAATTCGCACATGGAGCATGCCTTTCAGGCATATCTGACCGTCAGCCAAGACGACAGGTATGCAAGCGAGCTGACGAGTTCAAAAAAAGAAAGGAGAAAAAAAAGGAACACAGGCCTGCTGACGTACTCACAGATCGGACCCCTCAGGATATCGAAACACAAAAGGACACCGCATACGGTTGCCATCCAGAAATCTGGATGGGTATCTGGATGGGGGTATCTGGATGGGTATTTGGATGGGCATCCAACCTGCCATCTGTCTGGGGGCAATCTCCTGACGCCAGACGTCTGTAGACCCCTCCAGATGGGACGCAAATCCAGGGGGGAAGAAAGGATGAGGGCCACATGAGGCTAAGGGTCTCACCCCACACTACTTACACATCGAGAATCTGTAAAAGAAAACGGGGACCCCACAAAACCGCAATCAGTGGAGGTTGATGTGGGTAGCGGCGCATTTTGTTGGTCGGGTGGTCGTGAGGGACCGAAACTTGTCCGCTTCGACGGACACCTGTTTTACACCTGTTTCGGGCTGTGCGGTGCCCCTCCCCCTCCCCCCGGTTCAACCAAACGGACACAAAAACATATGACACACACAAAAAAAAAAAAAAACCTTCTTTTTCGCTCCAGGGTATGGGCCCGGTTCTCTTCCAGTTTCCCTCAATCTTTTTTGGCGCCGATCATTCCCTGACCTCCACTTCTTCAAACGTTTATACTTCCCTCGTAAGCTGTCGCCGCCACCTTAGTCTGCGGAATCATGTGGGATCCAGCAAAACACGACTATTTACTTACCATAAGTACTGTGGGATGAGACCCTAAAAAGAGGAGGGGAAAAATAGCCACATGAGGCTTAGAACCACACGGATGTATGGACAAAACAGACTACCATCTTGACCCGGATAGGACTCCGAATAAGTTTTGCTATGTCTAGACTGAAAGCTGACCCTCATACAGCTATTTGGGTGAGGATGGTTGGCCACAACTGCAAAGACAAGAGTTACGACGAGGGCTCAGACAAATGGCCACCTGTAACCAGAAAGATAAGACTGCACACACACACACACACACACACACACACACACACACACACACACAAAAAAAAAAAAAAAAAAAAAAAAAAAAAAAAAAAAAAAAAGCATCAGCTTAGACCCCCTATTCAAATTGTACAGCCTATGTGCTGGGTGCGGTTCCCAGCACGTGTTGCTCCCCACAAAAAATGTTGACGCATTGTCCCGTCACAAAAAAAAACACAAAAAAAAACTTACCTCCCTATTTGTTGCTCCAACTAGTGATGGAGGCTCCAGATGCCAGACCCACACAAAAGCAGGACTGAAACATCCACAAGTCCCAGGCTTCCCCTCCTCTCCCCCATGATGTGTTCACAGATCGACCCCTCAGGGTATTGAAACACGAAAGGATACCCCATACGGTTGCCGTCCAGAAATCTGGATGGGTATCTGGATGGGCATCCACAATGCCGGTTGTCTGGCGTCAATCTCCCGATGCCAGACATCTGCAGACCCTCCCACATGGGACGTAAATCGGGGCGGAGGGTGGGGGAAGGATGAGGGCCACATGAAGCTAAAAAAAGAAAAAGCAAACAAAAAAGCCACAAGAGGCGTAGGACCACATACATATATGGACAAAATAGACTACCATCTTCACCTGAAAAGGACACCAAGTAATTATTGATGTGTCTAGAGTCTAGACTGAAACCTGACCCGCATACAATTATTAGGGTGAAGATGGTTGGCCACAACTGCAAAGACAAGAGTTTCCACCCTCCAGAGGCAGTTACATTACGACAAGAACTTACTAGACAAATGGCCACCTATATAACCAGAAAAAAAAAAAAAAGAAAGAAAGAAAGAAAGAAAGAAAGAAAAGAGTGCAAAAAAACACAAAATGTCGAAAAACCCAAAGCACCCCCCTGCCCCCCCCCCCCACCACCACCTTTTTTTTCTTTCAAAATGTCCAGGTTGTTATAGAGGCTGGATGCCAGACATATGACAGTCACCTTGGGTATTTGTTGCTCCTAGTACTGATGGAGGCGACAGCTGGCAGTCCCACACAAAAGCATGACTGAAGCATCAGCAAGCCCCAGGCAACCCCCTCCCCGCAACCCCCCGTTCTTCCTTCTAATACACTCTACGTCTGCATGGACCTTTCGACCATGCATGTGGGGGTGGTTTTTTTGTTTTTCAGGAAAAAATTGGTCGTTAGGTCCTGGTGCTACCTATCGTAGCTATCTTGCGCATTCCCGGTGGTTAAACGTTAAAACCGTAGTGCAGAAAGACTCTCAACCTACTGATATAGATATAGAGGTTGAAGGCACGCTGAAGCGCCTGTTCGAGCACAGGGCTCAAGTACTCGTGTCGCAACGTAGCAGGAACACATATACCCAAAGAGCAGTGATAGATCCAAGAGTTCCAATGAAGAACGTGTTAGAATTCCCAGATCCTTTTCCCCCACAACCTGGTTCTTTAGTCCCATGGTCATGGTATGGGAATGATTAATGCATAGGAGGTAATACTGCTAGCAAATCCATGGGTATCTGGCGGCCAGTTTCTGGCTGAAGAGGCAGTTTCCTCCCTTCTTCCATAATTCCTGTTTCTTTCAAAAAAAAAAAAAAAAAAAAAAAAAAAAAAAAAAAAAAAAAAAAAAAAAAAAGAGCAAGAGAGCAGAAAAAAGAGGAGAGAGAGAGAGAGGGGGGGGGGATTGAGAAGAGAAAAGAAAAGGAAGAAGAGAAAGGAGTAGACGACTCGCAAGTAGCGCAAACGAACTGTGCTTCAATAAATGTATACATCAGAGTCTCCACAGAGAAGCAAGGTCGGCGATACACCCGACATGTTTCGGCCAACTCGCCGTATTGGCCATCCTCAGGGGAATATTGCGCTTGCGAAAAGAGGAAGTCTAACTCTAATAAATACTATTTTGTGGTTTACATGTGCCTCTTGCCATGCTGTGTCCGTCGAAGCAAACACTTAGAGGACGAGAACACCTGCTTCGCGTATTGGAAAAAACGTGGGAAATTCATTCTACGGAGAAAGAGAGGACACGAGAGTAGCTGGAAATACGTGATCTTAGGTAGTAATCAGAACGGGAAAGAATCGGATTCCTGTCAGCTCACGAGAGATTGCTGGCGTAGATGAGACGGAGGGGGATTGCTGGTAGTTTATCAGAGAGTGGAAACCAGGAAGACGGAAGTGCACCACAACAGAAGATTACCTCGAAAACGTTTGATGCTATCGGCGTCACCGAGTGGGAGATATTGCAACAGAGCGGCTTCTGTCAACTATGGTGATTCGGAAAGAGGGAAAGAGTTGGAAGGGCTGAATACAACAAAACCCGGGAGAGGGAAAAAAACAAGAACGTGAAAAAGCAATCCGTCAGAGCTCGCGCAGGATCCTGAAAAAGACCGCACGCTGGATCTGAAAACACGGCACTGAGGCAGACCCTACTTGAGTCCCTACTACTTCCTGGTCAGTAACTCGAAAGCATGCCCGAAGTTATTTTTCGTTGCTTTGGGACTTCCAAACCTTCTGAAAAAATCCGGACCCATGTCTCCCAACAGTCCTGTTTATTAGCGGAAAAATCTAGAAGAGCCTTCAAAAAGGACTTCCTTGGAAACCCCTTGATTCTCAAAAACCTCCTCAAAGAAAGGAGGCACAGACCCATTCCTCTGTAATCGGAGGAATGGGTCATGATTCTGCTCAGATGGCATTTAATCACACCGATCTTTTGGGTTTTGAGGCCGTATGACCAGAAGTCCTGGGTTGAAGGGAATAATATTCCGTCCTTCTGCCAAATGCTGCTCTGATTCTTGATGACAAAGATAATTTCCCACTTCGGTCATCAGTGCGTTCCAGAGTTAACCCCTTGCTGTAGATAGATCTGAAAGTTTGAAAAATCCTTCTAGCCTTTTCTAGATATTTGAGGGATGCATTACGTAAGATAAGGAAGAGAGCAACATCATCGACCAGCCTAAAACCGTCAATCAAGCCTCGGTCGGTGCCTAAAGAATTTAAGAAGCGGAACTCATGATAAGCACAGAGGAGGCAAGCAAGGGAGGGACTTGAGCTTTTTCCCATGGGGATACCTATGACTTGTCTAATAATAATATCTGAGACTTTAGAGAAAGAGTGGTTGAGGTCGAATTTTGCGAGATCTATGAGTAGAGAGAACTTGATCCGAACCCAACCTGTTTCACCATAGCCTTTCCCCAAAACAATGTCTTTACCTCTTCTATTTACTCGTACTGCATTATGCCCCTTTGCCAGAAAAAAAAATCACATAGCCATTCGACTGCCTTAATAATCTCAGCATGTGGCAGTTTAGTGAACATCTCCTTGATATCAAAACTGGCCGAGAGCATCACGCCTTCCTTCATTTTTTTCCCCCTCCGGTTCAACTTGCGAATCCGATTTTTTACAGGGATGGTGCTTTTTAAATTGAAATGCAGAGATTCAGGTACCCTCCACAGAAGACCATTAATAACTTTTGAAATCAGTTTGCAAGCCATCACACCGGGCTGAGAGAAGGATGGTGCAATGGGCCTCCGTCCATCTGCACACATCCTTATGCTTTGGAATCCCATATGCAGATCCAAGAGTTCCGTGAGAATTCTAAGGCGCCACAATATGCGCCTGGATTTCGTAGTAGGCAACTTTGCAAAAACTCAGGATTTGTGCTTCTGGACGATGGTCAACAACAAATCCCTCGTTTGCCCAATACAGACCTCCAAGCGCCTTGTGGTAAGTTAGAGCGCAACATACAAAAGAATCATCGATGTTATGATCAATGGGTGTAATCACCAGGCCAACCAGCCTTTCTTCCTACCTCTTTATGATGTCGTCTTCACAAGGAGCGGGCTTGAAATTATCTAAAAAACAAGAGCGAAGGCCTTTGTATCCTCCCACCCAAACATCATTACTTGGTATGACAGCTAGGCCTTCTAACATAGCCTTTTTCAGTTTTCCTAGGGACTGCGAAACGGACGGCCGAATAATGTTATTGACATTTTTTAACGGGGCAGGTATAATATCAAGTTGGGAGAACCAAAAAAACACGTGTCCCTCGTTGTCACTAGGATACTCCATACCAAAGGACACACACGAACATTTCCCCTCCTTCTCTCGAGATTTTTTCCTATGGTTGTGCAATCTGTCGGCAACCGACTTGTTCGCAAGCCACACCACCCTCATTCGGGAGATAATAAAATCTGCCAGAGAGTTGTCCATACAACGTCTACGAATAACCTTCTTGGCTAAATCACTAACCTTACTCTTTCTGATTCGGTCATCATAAGATACCTGTATTACAACAGGAGTCAGGCAACAGAAACCACATACTTTCGTCAGTGCACGTCCCACAGCCCCTTTCAGGATCATCCTGGACCGGTCAGAATGAAAGGTCTCAATAGAGTTATATAGTTTAATCAAGTTGCTTGAACTAGACTTGATCAAACAAGCTCTCGAACTTGGTACCTGAAGTAGAGTCGCAAACACATCCCTTCTCAGATTTGTCAGACTACCCCGACGTCTGAGTCGTAAGATGCAGAAAAACCCACCCGCATAAAACTCAGATTTAAGTTTTTTAAAAACAGTCTTTTTCCCATTATGCTCAACAATGGATCAACCAAAAATGTGGCACAATTTACTCCAGGAGTAAAAAAAACAGTTTCCGCCCAGACTCGCGATAACAACATGCAACGTTCCTTTATCCAACAGATCGTTGAGAATTATGAGAAGAGAAAATGGTTCCAGTAATCAGGGACAGGGAGTGAGACGGAGAAGAATGTCATCGAACAAATGATCCCATTCGGTCCTTGACTGTGACACTTTTTCCGTGATTGTGAAAAAAAAAATTATGTTCCCTGCGCCCTTTCTTGCGACAATGTTTCCTACTCCTTTTTACACAGTTTAAGATCGGAGACCACTTCGAAATAAAGTTGTTCTCTACCTCTTGAATTTCCTCAGGAGAGGGAATGGCAATCGGTATCGCAATATAACTGGCCCAATGCTTGCGTTGGAACGATCTCCTCAATCTGTGGTTCCTTCCATCTCCCTCAACCAGCCACCTCCTTACATGTTCATCCCATCTTACTTTTATGGATCGAGTAGTAGATCCTATATACGTGGCTTTATACCATGGCAATATCAAGACATAAACACACGGCCCATCATATCCACACACGTCTACTCCCTCCCGTAATAGTCCTTTCCATTCACCGGCAAATTTGTCCGCCCACCGTAAATGCTAAGATAATACCAGAAAGATTACCAAAAAATGCATTATTTGATCCAACGAGCAAGCGTTACCCCCCGCCATCCAGTCTTCTTTCTTGCATTCTTCAGACCTTCGAGAGTCAGCCAGGCAGAAGGAATATCTACAGACTATTAAGACCGATTCTCCTCTTGGATTTCCTCCTCAGATTCCTCTTCCTCCTCCTCCTCCTCCTCTCCGTATGCATCAATCGCCCGCAATCGTGCAAGAGTGGCGCTGGTGATCCTCTTGTTCACGTACTTGATCCGTTCCTTCTTACATAACTCTTCCAACTCGTGCTTGGTTTTTGCGAAGAGTACCTCAGTCAAATCCTCCACGTACTTCTTTCGACCCTCTTTTCCCGGGCCCGCGACAGTTGCTTTCTTCCCCTTATTGATGCTGTCGAATCCCAAACCTTGAGCAGGTTGGGTATGTTGGCCCTCGTTGATGGTAATCCCCGATGATCTTCGCCGTGTCCCATTCCCAGCAACCGAGGCGAACATCCCAGTAAGCCTCGAGGAAAAACCTCCACTCGTTGGAGTACCATCCTGCCCAGAACTCATCCTGGATGGACCGGGCTGAGATACAGGCACCCGTCTACTGGGAGCAGGTGGAGCCCGAGGAGGTGGCGTCGGGTGGCAAGTGTCGGGGGAACAGGGGGTTAAGGAGCTGGAGGGGGAGGNTATTTGCAGACCGCGGCCCAAGTTCAGTGAGATATTGAGCATATCTGGAGTCTGGACGCAGATCCAACTCTGGAGTAGATCTTTTTTCGTTGGGGGAGGGGGAGGGGGACAGGGGTTAACAGCCTCCCTTGTGGCAGGCACCGGTGCACGGGGCTGAGTAGGGATAGGGGCAGTTGGATTTGGCCCGGGAGTTGTAGGATGGTTGCATCAAAACAGCCCCTTGCTGACAGATCGCCTCCAAACAGTTAAGCATCTGCTGAAACATCACAGCCTGCGCGTCCTGAGTTCTTTTCACGTTGTCGATGTCCATCCGGAGGAGACCAGTGTCCAGAGACGCAGTTCCACTTTCCACTCGCTGCCTTCCAGTCCCTTGTGGCTGAACGTTGCCAGCCATCGTATCCTGATCTCTTTTTTTACTATCGCTACTATCTCCATTCTTAATGTTCTCTTCTTCTTTACTCGGGGGATCAATCTTGTCCCAAACTTTCTTAACGGTGTCAACAGATCCTCCTTGCTTCTTCGCCTCTAATTCTTCCATCTGTTCTCTGAAAATTCGTGTTAGTCTCGCCTTACGATCAGCCTCCCGTTTCTCTTCTTGCTCGATCCTTCGTTCTTCTTCTTCTCTGGCCGATCTCGCCTGTTCTTCCCTTAACCTCTGGTTTTCTTCTTCCCGCCTTCTTTCCCTTTCCTCTCGCCTATCATTCCAAGTTTCCCGTAGGATTAGCAGCCCTTCACCTTCATTCCCGGCTTCCCGCAGCCTGCTGTTCCGTCCGCGCGTCCCATTCGTATTGTTCGCAAAACGTGGTGGCTGGAAAGGAACAATGGCATTAGAGTATGTCTGGGGAGGAGGTGGAGGAGGGGGAGGAGGGGGAGGAGGGGGAGGAGGCGGGGGAGGGGGTCCATGTAGCAAAAGGGGTTGTGATGGAGCCGGATGAACGGGAGTTGGTGGAGGGAGGATGGGACGTCCCTGTATGTGACTATCATTACGTGGCACATCCATAGCAGCTGACCTAGGACCTGCGTATCCATCGTTCCGGGCCGCCGCCCCGTACCCATCATTACGCTGTGGATACGGGCACCACCGCGTAAAGTGACCGTATAACCCACAGTTGAAACAGTTGCGATTAGGCTGGCCGCCATACCCGCCATCCACCATTATCAAGCACAAACCTGAATGCTAACTCGAATCAAACACTTATCTGAAATAATCCAACTCGATCGAACACTTTTCTTAGAAAAGAAAAGAAAAATAAACTACAAATATAAAAGATCGGACCAGTCGTCTTCCTTCTTCAAGACGTCGTGTCCGCGCGTCGCATTTTTCGTGAAAAATGGCGTCTCCACCACTCCGCGACTTACGCGGTGGTTAAAACGCTACCCCAAGATATAGAGGTTGAAGGCACGCTGAAGCGCCTGTTTGAGCACAGGGCTCGAGTACTCGTGTTGCAACGTAGCAGGAACACATATACCCAAAGAGCAAGATAGAGAAAGATAGAAGAAAAAAGAGGAGAGAGAGAGAGAGGGGGGGGGGGGAAGAGAGAAGAGAAAAGAAAAGGGAGAAGAGAAAGGAGTAGACGACTCGCAAGTAGCGCAAATGAACCGTGCTTCAATAAATGTATACATCAGAGTCTCCACACAAAAGCAAGGTTGGCGATACACCCGACATGTTTCGGCCAACTCGCCTTATTGGCCATCCTCAGGGGAATATTGAGCTTGCGAAAAGAGGAAGTCTAACTCTAATAAATACTATTATGTGGTTTACACCGTGCCTCTTGCCATGTTGTGTCTGTCGAAAAAAAGACTTAGAGGACGAGAACACATGCTTCGCGTATTGGAAAAAACGTGGGAAATTCATTCTACGGAGAAAAAGAGGACACGAGAGTAGCTGGAAATACGTGATCTTAGGTAGTAATCAGAACGGGAAAGAATCGGATTTCTGTCAGCTCACGAGAGATTGCTGGCATAGATGAGACGAAGGGGGATCGCTGGCATAGATGAGACGGAGGGGGATTGCTGGTAGTTTATCAGAGAGTGGGAACCAGGAAGACGGATTCCGAAGTGCACCACAACAGAAGATTACCTCGAAAACCAGGGTAGGATGAGTTCCACGTTTGATGCTACCGGCGTCACCGAGTGGGAGATATTGCAACAAAGCGGCTTCTGTTAACTATGGTGATTCGGAAAGAGGGAAATAGTTGGAAGGACGGAAAACAACAAAACCCGGGAGGGGGGAAAAAACAAGAACGTGAAAAAGCAATCCGTCAGAGCTCGGGCAGGATCCTTAAAAAGACAGCGCGCTGGATCTGAAAACACGGCGCTGAGGCAGACCCTACTTGAGTCCCTACTACTTCCTGGTCGGTAACTCAAAAGCATGCCCGGAGTTATTTTTCGTTGCTTTGGGACCTCCAAACCTTCTGAAAAAATCATGGCCCATGCCTCCCAACAGTCCTGTTTATTAGCGGAAAAATCTAGAAGAGCCTTCAAAAAGGACTTCCTTGGAAACCCCTTGATTCTCAAAAACCTCCTCAAAATAACTTATGCTCCCCCAGCCCTTCCCTCCCCATCCCGCCAGCCGTCCAGAATCATTATCCCAAATAAAATATTGTAACAACGATATCTGGAAAATGCAAATACTTTCTATCAATGGCGGATCACAAGAGGCAACCAAAGACAGGGAAGGGTTAAAGGTTTAAGGGTTTAGGGGGGGGGGGGGGGGGGTTAGGGGTGCCGATATGAACAGACACCACTAGCAGTGCCGGGATGGCTCCATCTATTGGTGGGAAGCAACACCTGCTGAAAATCGGGTCCAACGTGCCTGTAAAGCACATTTAAAATGCAATTATACAGTCTGATGTGAATCGTGTCAGGTACGAGAAGAATAAGCCTGTAATCTGTACTAACTATCGATTGTAATGTAGTTTACAGTGTGAACCCTGTCATCTATGAAAACAATCAAATTGTGGAAAGTTTCGTATGCATGTGGGGGAGGTGGGCTGTAATCGGCCCAGGATGTGGGGAGGTGGGTTGTAATCGACTCAGCATCCTGTCAATCTTTTTTTTTTTTTTTTTTTTTTTTTTGGTTGTGCCCAAGGCTGATATTACCAATAAGAAGGTTGAGGCCGGGGTCCTCACAGTCTACCCTGAGTGACCGAACTGAACAAGCTGAGAACCGGGCTCAGCGTCCCTCCTATGATGATGATTTGTGATGATTATGATGATGAACTCTAATGATTCTATGAAAAATGTGAGATAATGATACTAATGATGATGATGCTAATGATGATGACGATTAGTATGTAAAAAAAATCTAGAAGATTATGCTATATCAGCAAATCTGGCCTTCTAATCCTAGAACAACCCCTAGCCCTCCCTGAACCAGGACATTACATCTCAGAGGCAATGCCATCCTAGCCAACATCAACCATAGCTATCATGTTCTCGCCACCTAGATTAATACTGGACCCATAGGTTATCATGGCAGCACCCCCCAGTTCGCCACTAGATTATCTTCCTCCCTCGACTAATCCCATATCTCTCTACAAGGCCTAGCATCCTGTCAATCCTACTGGATCACTGTGCAGTTACTATGTACACTGTACTATCTATCAGTTGTTGTTGGTTTTTTTTTTTTTTTTTTTTTTTTTCAAGAGTTTGCTGTAAGTGTGCCTATCTTGACTGTGGTTGTACCTCCAGGACAGACTCCTGTCCCAAGTAGTATGCTTCTTCCTAGTATTGTGTCCTACCTTATAACCTACCATCTATTTGTGGACAGCATCATTTGCTGGAAACCGAGTCCAGCTCCCATGTACAATCCAGTGTAGCAAGTCCCAGATTCTCACCTGAGTGTTTGTCATTACCTTAGCACTGCAGTCAATCATCTTCTACCCCCGGGGCTCCATTCTCCCATGGAGCTGCTTATGTCACCCATCCCGTCCGGGACCCCAACTCCCTTGTTTGACCCAGTGCGATTCCGCAGCCCCCTACATATGGATTTATTCGAACTTAATCAACACTGTGCAATCTATAGGTTTATGAGTCAATTTCATATTTGTAAGTAATCTCGACCCTGTGTGTCCGTGTTGAACCTCTGGCAGTCCAGAAAAATTCCTGAAGATTCATGGAGCTCCTTTCTCAAGCTTCCTGCAATAAGTCGACAGTCGTCCTTCATTGATGGCTGTTGAAGTCCCTGACCGGCTG
>BFEA01000069.1:209415-219442 GCA_003427395.1 Chara braunii | reverse complement strand
ACTCTCTCTCTCTCTCTCTCTCTCTCTCTCTCTCTCTCTCTCTCTCTCTCTCTCTCTCTCTCTCTCTCTCTCTCTCTCTCGTGCAAACTTTTAATCTCATTGCTTTGGCTACCTTAGGGTTGTGTTCCCCTCGCCCACGCGATAGACAATGACGAAGGGTGGGTAAATTGTTAACCGTCGACTTTAAAAAAAAAATTCTGACGGCTGTCGAAACTCAAAGAGTTTCAAACTCGACGAGTTTCGACAGTGTGTGTGACGAGCCTCTTAGGAGTAGTGGTAGATAGGTAGTGAAAGGTAAAATTGAGACAGGAATATAGACTTAGTAATACCTTTGCCGCGTGGGAAAATAGAGGGTCTCGGGTGGGGCTCCGACCTTTTCAGAAGCCGAAAAGAATTGATAGTCAGATTTATCAATGGCAGCCGTCATCGAGTCCGGTCTCCTAAATTTTAGGAGTTTGGGAGAACTGCCACTTTTTCCTATTTTCCCAACAGTCAACAAGCAATGACCAATTGCTCTTTACACGCAACAACAATATTTTCATTAGCGAATCCAGTGTGTACAACCTGCGTGAAATACCATACACACATTCCTCGACGTTTCGATCGGGTGCGCTCCGGTCTCATCAGGAGGCTAACCACTAACCCAATGCCTTACGGCCCACCTATGCTTTGTCACCGTACGAGCGAATGAGGGTTTATCTGACCTTTGCCCTCATTTATGCTTCAACCTTCCCTTGCGCGTACACTTCCCCTATCTTCATTCTCTGATTGGCTACACAATCCTACCTCGGATCCCAGTATGGTCCTTGGTAGTCGCTCAATCCTTCTTAAGCAGGCTTTGTGCACGCCCTGGACTACCACCGAACTCCCAAGTAGTTCACGAGTGTCTCCGAGCCCAACAATCACCTGGAATTTGAAATTCAAAGTTCCGTTTTTTTCTCCACTATTTTTCAGTGTGAAATCTGTTACCCTACTTTTCCCTCCGCATTTCCTCCACACGTCCTAAATTCAGGCAATTGGAATGTCTCGTATTTTTCCGCTTTCGTATTTTCGAGCCGTGTTGGCGTTTCCTCGGGTCCGCGCATGTCTAACTGACTAATATTTTACCCCCCCCCCTTGTGTGGGTCCTACCGGGTACTATCATACACCTGTCCTCTGAATCGGCTCTTCCGGATTAAACTGAATTAAATTAAACTAAATTAGACTAAGCTTACGGGCATGTCTTTTTCCAGAAAACGGGTACGTATTCCATAATTCCTACTTCCAACAACCCTCAAAAAAATAAAAAAATAAAAACTACTGGTAAGTCTCTCAAGGAATTTCTTCCCGAGCCCGTTATTCCTGCGACAAAATTCCTTGGTACGGGCCAATATATGCCCACGGATTATTGCTTTTACCCGCGCCCACTATCGTACACCGGCCATAATTCCTAGTTGCCTACTAATCTACCTTCGACTGCTTCCTCGGATACTGTGAGAGACCATGTTATCGAGGAGCACTTTCCACGGCTCCTCGTTAGCGATGGTGCCCCTGGCAAATTTTGCCAGGGAGGATGCAAAAAACATTGGGGGGTAGCCCCGGCGTCTGAGCTCTCGCTTAACTGTCAGTGCGAGCGTGATTACCACACAGGCAAAGTTTGTCATGCCTCTAATTTTGTAGAGTGTTTCCACGATTGCGCCGTACTTTGCCCATTTGTCAAAAAAGGACGCAAAGTCCTGGAAACTTGTGAACGGCAAGTCCGTCCCTACTATTCAGTCCTGGTTCTTCGATTGTGGCAGTACCAGGAATTTGACTGGGCCCGCCGCCGCTGTGATCTTTGCTCCAATGAAGTCGATTGTGTTGTCCTCCTCATCCGTTCTCACCAGAGTGAGTTTTTCCCCATAGCATTTCTCGAATGCCTCCATGATTTCCTCTGCCTTACAGAACGACTCCTCTCTTCTTCTATCTACTGGCATTGTCGTTGCCACGTCATCCATGAATCTGATGCCATGCATGAGTGCTCGATCCTTTCCTAGTAACCTCATGAACTCCGTTTCGAATTTTGCGTAGAGTATGCAGGTTAGCGGCGGGCTCGAGTTCTTCCCCATCGGAATTCCGACTATCTGTTTCAACAAGACTCCTGCACACTTTGTGTAGGTGTGCGCCAACTCAAACTTCACATAGCTTATGATCAGTTAGAATGAGAGTTGCACATACCCGCTCCCCAAGCTCTCTTTGTTTATAATCACCTCCTTAGCCCTCCTGCTTACGCTTATTCTCGTCCCTCCCCTCTTTTCTCATTCTCCGAGCAACCATTCTACTGCCTCCGAGTCGATTATTGCTGCATGCGGGAGCGATGTTTTGGAGAATCACCGTAGCACTATCTCTCCTATTCACTTCCCACCAATTCGGGGAGGACGACAGCCAGGCGAAGGGCTAGTACCTTTGCCAACAATTTATATGATGTATTCAATACCGAAATGGGTCGCCAATTTTGAACCTCTCTCTTGTCCTCTTTTTTATAGAGGAGTGAGATTCTTCCTTCCATAAATCCTTTAGGCAGGGTGCCCGTTGATAGCGTCATATTAAAGATGTCACAAAAGAAGTGAACGAAAGCTCCCCAGGCTAAAAGAAAAAATTATATTGGCAGACCATCTGGGCCTGGGCATTTGCCTTTGGCCATTTGACGTGCCGCCTGTGTCACCTCATTCGTGGTAATAGGACTATTTTGTTTTGTTTTTCACTACTACCTCCGTGAGTTCTTTGCATCCTGTGCTGGCGGAATTTGCCAGGGGCACCGTCGCTAACGAGGAGCCGTGGAAAGTGCTCCTGGATAGTATGGTATCTCACAGTATGCGAGGAAGCCGGGGAAGGTAGATTAGTAGGCAACTAGGAATTACGGTTGGTGTACGATAGTGGGCGTGGGTAATAGCAATAATCCGTGGACATATATTGTCATGTACCAATAAATTTTGTCGTAGGGGTTCGGGGAGAAATTCTTGGAGAGACTTACCAGTAGTTTCTATTTTTTGTTTTTTTTAGGGTTAGTGGAAGTAGGAATGATGGAATACGTACCCGTTTTCTGAAAAAAAACATGCACATAAGTTGTAGTCTAATTTAATTCAGTGTAATTTAGTTTAATTTAATTCATTTTAATCCGTAAGGGGCTATTTAGAGGACAGGTGTATGGTAGTACCCGGTAAGACCCGCAAAAGGCGGGGGTGTAAAGTATTAGTTAGTGAAACACGCGCGGACCCGAGGAAAGGCCAGCACGACTCGAAAATATGGAAGCGGAAAAATACGTAGTATGGTCTCCACTCTACGATTTGGTGGCAAGTTTGATTAAAATGACCCTTTGGTTTTCATATACACGGTATGACAAGTGGTCTGAAAATTAGGGTCTCTGTTAACCTTCTCTCTCCGGCGCATGCACAGAGCCCGCTCAAGAAGGATTGAGCAGCTACCAAGGACCATACTGGGATTCGAGAACCTGGTACGATTGTGTAGCCAATCAGAGCATGAAGATGATAGGGGCAGTATACGCGCAAGGAAGGCTGAAGCATAAATGAGGGCAAAGGTCAGACAAACCCTCATTTGCTCATAGGGTGGCAAAGCACTCGGTTAGTGGTTAGCCTCCTGATGAGACTGGAGCCGTAAGGCACTGGGTTAGTGGTTAGCCTCCTTATGAGACCGGAGTGCACCCGATCGAAACGTCGAGGAATGCGTCCGTGGTATTTCAACAGGTTGTAAATGTTGGATTAGCTAATGGAAATATTGTTGTTGTGTGTAAAGAGCAATCAGCCATTGCTTGTCTTTCTTCTTCGAGTTAGCGTAGCAACCGAGTGAGCGGTGACACTTACATTGGTGGTTAAGTCGACAAGGGTCTGGGGACAGGAGACGGTCGTGCAAGTATTTTTTGTAGTTCCTGTGGATGCGGTAGTTTCAGCGCAGTCGGACGAGCGGAGCTGGTAGAGAACGAAGTGTAAGCTTGTACACAGAAGCGGAGAGGATGTATGGCGACACTGAACCGAACAGACGGAATGGGGAACAACGAGAGCAATAGGGGTTGCTTCAACTGCGGGCAGTCGGGGCACTATGCTAGAGACTGGCCAGTGAGGAGCAACCCGGGGACACCCCAGCAGGAGCAACAAGAATAGCAGGGAGCGTATACAAACAACACCAGATATTGGAAGAATAGACGAGAACTCGAGGAGGATATCAGAACGATGAAGGACTGGGTGCAAATGGAGATGATGAAGGAGCAAGAGAAGTATGCTAAGAAAAGAGATGAGGACGAAACAGTCAGGCAAGAGGCGGAACGAACGAAGCGACAGCAAGAGGAGGAACAAAGGCAAATTGAGTTGAGAAGACTCAATGAGGAGAGCGAGTTATGAATCCTGTCGACAGTGGCGAGAAAGATGCATCACTTTCGTGTGGAAATTCGAAGTGACATACAAATGGCGCTTTCGGCAAGAGCAGGGGGGCCTAAAAGGAAGGGGAAAGGCAAGGCGAAATCGCTAGATGATCACACCATGGACGAGCTTCTGAAGTACCTGAAAGGAGACAAGGTCGAGAACTCAAGGGACGGAGAAAACCGTGGAAGGTGGGACTTCACTCGAAGAAACAGAGGACAGAGAAAGACGAGGACGCTTGGGTCCCCAGGAACGTCGGAAGAAGATGGAGAGGTGACACCCAAAACCTGTAAGATGCAGGGAGCATACTAAAAAGTGTCAGCAACTTGCAGCAGAGAGGGGGTAATCGAGTACATCCTCAACGTCAGAAAGAAGTATTCATATATGACGGCACAGGAAATTAAAAAATTGTGCGTGAAGGAAGGGTTCGACTATGTGAACAAGTAGCAAGGGGTAAAAGAGTTGGTCCGTGCTAGAACGAGGCTGGCTTACGAAGGCTGGCTGGGCGAGGAAAAACTGCAGGATCGGGCAAATGGAAAGGAAGACGAGCGCGACGACAACTTCGACGAGGGCAAAGACGTCTTCTCCGAGTGACGGTGGCAGCCCTCGGCTGCGGAAGTGTGGGACGACATGGCAAGGCTACTAAGGTTGAGAGGCGAGATTTGGGGGCTTAATGGCTATGCGAAGCTGTGGCTCTCGATGGAGAAGGCGATGGCAGCATGCTTCATGTAGTTGACGAAGCTAGTGAAGATCCCGTGGACAGAAAAAGTGTTGGAGCTAGCACCTCGAAACCACGATTTCTTTCTTTTCAAACAACCGGTGGTGTATTGCTTGGTGTCGCCCTGGTGTAAGAAAATTTACGTGGGGCAGACGGTTAGAGGGGCTGCAGAAAGGTGGTGGGAACACATACGGTGCACCACCGCAGGTGACAAGGGAAAGGCACCGATTTTGTACAATTGGCTGTGTCGATATGGTTGGGGGAAGTATGTCATCCTTCCCATAGTGACAACGCAGACTACTGGTCTGAGAGAATTTGAAACCACACTAATCAAGCGGTTGTCTCCTGCATTAAATACAATGGGAGGAAGTAGCAAGGGAAAGAAGTGAGGTAGACTAGGGAAAAGAGAGAGGAGAAAGCTCGGAGAGGCGAAGAATCTGGAGGCAAGAAGGTCGATCATCACGTTTAAGTTGCAGGGAAGAGACCGAGGGAATACGAGTCTCAGGAAGGTGATCGAGGATGTTGGCCAGCAGGGTAAGCCATTTTGTGTAGAAAATAGTGAGGGACAGATATGGGGTGAAAGTTGGGCAGCAACGAAGAGACTATACGGGACATCATCGGTCGTGCACAACGGCAAGACTGTCTCATTAGTACAGGCCATGCTACTCTTGGAGGGGGGCGGAAGAATCTGGTTGAAGATTGTCTCGCGCACTGAGACTATCCGGGACCAGAACAAACACTATTTGAGACTGTTGTTGGAAAAACCATACGAGCTCTGGAGAATGAAAGTGGAAAGGTTAGTACAGTTGTACACAAGCGCGGGCGCATTCCCGATGAAGGGGACGAGGAAGAAGATTAAGGAAATAGTCAGCAAAGTGATCAGTAAGAGGGAGGGGGTGAACATCAGAGGTAAGATGGCGGTCTCGCTCAAGTATGACAATGAGATTTGGAAAAAGGAGGTAAGGGCGGTTATGCATGCGCAGATTGGAGAAGTGAAGTTGCACCCTGCGGTGAGAGGCCTTCTGGTGAGGAAGACAAGGCTGGTCTGGAGCCGCAATAGATCAGTGGCGAGTATCCTCTCTAACCATAGAGACGAGGCGAAGAAGGAGAGCGTTGGGTGCACATGCACGGAGGATGACCTGAGCAGAGTTGAAGTCCACGTGCACACGAGCATTACGCAAGTCCTAGACGTGAAGGAGGAAATATGTAACGGAAAGAACATAACCAACCCTTCCAAAGGTGTAGGGAAGGCGGAACTCAGGGAGAAACGCTATCGGCCTCCATTTTTCGAGATCCTTGTGTTTAGGCAGTACGTATGCGTTGCCTATCCTTCCCTTCCTGTTCCATGCAGCCACCTTCTCCAGTCCTGCACTTTTATAGCTCTTCCTCATTTCCACTTGGATCTTTGTCTCCGCTTCTTCTACTCGGGTATATGCAGAACTGAAGACGAACATCCTCTTGAGAGCGTGGTGGTATGTGGAGGGGCAGATTAGCACCAACTCTCCCGAAATACGGTCCACTTGTGTGATGACTAGGTGGCGGAACCTGAGCTTGAGTCGCTTTACTTCCTCTTCACCAATCGCGAGACTGTCATTGCGCTCCGCAAAATAGCTGTCTATCTGCAGATCTCGTTGCTCCACCGTCAAATTCTCTCCCCAATTTGACAACATCTTGTCTACAGTACAAGCCTTGGAAATCATTGGCAAAGAAAAGAGAGAAGTGACCATCCTCATGTTAGACATGGAAAAAACATATGACAAGGTTGGTTGGACTTTCGTTAACACATCCCTAATTAACATGGGGTTCGGAAATCAATTATGCACCAGGGTCAAAGCAATGTATTCCAAGGCAACTGCATCGGTGCTTGTAAATGGGCTTCAATCGGAGGAATTCACCCTAACACGTTCATTGAGGCAAGGTTGTCCGCTTGCTCCGCTCATATTTGTGCTACAATTGGAAGTCCTCTTAGCCAATATAAGAACCAACCCCCAAATAAGAGGATTCTGCCTGTCTCCTACCTACCAATGGAAAGGAGGCGTCATAGCAGATGACTTGACTAACCTGCAAAAATACGTCAAGTAGTTTGACTAAACTTTGTAGAGTCATAGATGAATATAGCTTATTGTCAGAAGCCTCAATAAATTGGGATAAGTCGATATATTTTCTCCCCCCCCCGTTTGAGTTTTGTGTCCCCTGGGGCCTTCATCGAGTCCCTGCAACTCTTCGGATTAGTTTTTGGGCCTTCAAGTGTCTTTCATTGACTGTGCAAGAGCACAAGACAACATCTAAGTAGATAAAGTGGTGGCAAGGATTGAGGGTTGGGAACGCCGCTCTCACCTCTCACTGTTTGGGAGGGCTCTAGTACTATCTACTTCTGCATTCTCTTTGTTGTGGTTCCCGCTGACTATTCATGCTCTGGGGGATAATGCTTATAAAAAGATACGATCGGCAGCGACAAAGTATCTGTGGAAACCCGATGCAACAGAAGAACAGGGCTTCCTTTCCAAAGTAGCTTGGGAGGTAGTAGCGATGCTAAGACAAAAGAGAGACCTGGGGATTCTAGACCCCCTACAACAGAATACTGCTCTACTGGCTAAGTGGCCGGTTCAGGCCATGATGGAGGGGAAACATAAAATTTGGATGACAATTGCAGAATATATTTTGGGGACCGACTGGGAACTGCAGGATCATTCACAGGTATGGCTATGTAGGCTCATGCCGTCCTTCAGCAATCAAAGACCAAGCTCGAAGGTATGGAAAAACATCTTGAGAGCATGAAATAAGGTCAAGCCAACAAAAGTGTTCCCCCCATTCACTAAACAGGAAGTACTCAATCAATTGCTTTTTGAAAATCCTAGCATTGTACAGGTAGACGGGTCTACCTTCTCCGCTTCTGAGGCGGCAAGCTAGATCAAGAAAGGAATAATACAATTTAGAGATATTTGAGACCCTATTTACTCAAGATTCCTTGATCCGACTCAACTCAGAAGGAAACTCCCCAGACTTCATAACGTGACTTCACACTATAAGGAACTGATTGCGGCCATTCCAACCCAGTGAACAATCATACTTCAACCTGATGCACCACCGGCAACTGGCACTTGGTTCCGAATGAGAGAGCATCCGAATCAGATTTTTCAAACTCTCGGCCCGGACTACGTATCAAGCCTGAGAGTGTAGCGGTGGCGACAACCCAATGGATCGGCTTGCTCAAGCACCCTATCCCTGGAGGATCTTGACTTCAGATTGGACGAAGTAAGGGACCCGATAGAAGTGAGGTTCCTCTATCATACACACAATCAAAGGAGCAAGGCTGTCAAGCTTTTGCGGGATGCGGATAACTTCAGAGTGGAACCCCTCCTGATGGGGTGGAAAGCTCGGGAGGAAAAAGGAAACTTTATCCCCCTGATCCAGTACCACCCTAAGGTAGGTGTCCAACTCCAACAATCTCAGTTAAAAAAAAAAAGCCCCGGCTCTAGCAATTAGCCGAGCGGAGGGACAACTATATGGAGTCTCAGAACTAGGGTTTCTTAACACTCATAGGTAATACTTGGCAGCTTAGGGACACTTCAAAGACATACCCCCCTAAAAGGAGGGTGGGAGTTTAAACAGTAGAGACAACAGTACAAACAACAGCCTTCTGGGCGGCAACAGGCCGATTTGATTTTATTTTTGATTTCATGAGCTACGATACTAAAAGAGATAAAAGTTAGCCGCTGCTCAGGGCAAAGGAAGGACTAGTGTATAAGTGATGTATCTGGCGTGGGGTTAAGGCGAAGAGGTTCTCCCTTCCCCCCAACATCCTGCTCGGTCAATCCTCTGGACCCCAGGGTAATCAATGCCGGCAGAAACTTCTCAAGAACTCCTCACACCTTTGTTCCAAACAAATTCAAATTTCAGTCAGTGTAAGGGACGTTGGACCCGTTTTTCAGCAGGTGCTGCTCCCCACCAATAGATGGAGCTCCCCCCATGTGCTAGCGGTGTCTGCTCTTGTCAGCACCACTAGCACTAACGGAGGAATTTAAAAAAGAAAAAAAAAAGGCTTTTTAAGTTGTGGAAAGCCTTCAAGAATCACCCAGTTCAAAAACACGCAAGCATCATGTGGCTCCAGTCGCTACTGGTGACAACTACGGCAATGTGGCTGTCTTCCAGAGGAATGGAAATTTTCACACAATGCTTACGATGCAACTGGGGATGGGAGAATATGATCCACCTCTGGCTCTACTGTCCACTAGTGGATGAACTGATGATGTGGTGGAAGAGACAATGGGAATCTATAGTGGGCGGTAGTTTCATCTGGTCAGACTCTTGGATGCTCACGGGCCTTCTACCCCCGGGCATGCACTACACCTCACACTGGGGCTATGTGGCCCTAGTATGTAGAGGGGTTCTGATGGAAACGATATGGACGGTTCGAAACGCATGAATATTCAGGGGCGAAGACATGTCAGGATTCCACCAGCACCAACGAATTAAACAGAGCATCAGAAGGTTTATTCGGGCAGACTGGCATCGGAAGAACTGCATTTGGTTTCGTCAGACTTGGGCCCTTAACAATAGATTAGCATCAATTGACCAGGAGGGAAGGTTCTCAATTAGTACTTGGCTGTCAGATTCTCATGATTGAGGGGTTGCCCAAGCTCAGGAGGCCGCGGTTAGGTCTACCACGGCAAGGGCGTTACTCAGTCTTTACGGTGGAGTATGTCTTAGAGTCGTCCCCCTCTTACTTTTTTTACTGTGCTTCCAGTTGTATCTTTGGAAAGGATTCAGAATAGGCTAAATGTCAGTCCCTACTGTGCTGTTAACCACCGGTACCTCTCCCTGCTTGAGGAAATCGACGCGACCGTTAACGCGCCTCGTCGCGTGGGGTACCCACCGGCGTGCGACCGGTAGTCCCAAAAAAACGGGGCCAAAAAAA
>BFEA01000069.1:182645-194600 GCA_003427395.1 Chara braunii | reverse complement strand
ACAATGTGTGTCCTTTCTGTCGTCAAGGACAGCCTCATTCTTGAGCTTTTCCCTGTGTTTAACACCTTCCCCTTCACTCTGCCTCTCTCACAGCGTGCAAGTGGGCTGTTATGGCATACGGGGATGGGGCAGCTCGCGCTCAACTTCATCAACGTGGTGAGCCTTGCACGTGAGAGGCACAGTGGAGGTGGAGTTCAAAGAAGAATGAGAAATTTAATGGTTTCAATCTGCCCTTGTTTTTTCTTTTTCTTTTTCTTTTTGCATGTTATCACTGTGCCCGTTTTTTGCTTTTATTCTTTGTTCCGCAAAGTGCGCTCTAGATGTTCCGCAAGGTGATGTGACAATATATATGATGAGTTGGCGAAACTCCGACGAAACGATTTGTCACAGCCCCTCGTTTGTTGTCCTCTTCTCCCTCTTGTCCCTCTCTGCCTACGGTTTTTTACATCGCAGCTCTGTTTGACGATAATTCATTTTTTCCTTGAATTCATTTTTTCTAAAAGGGCCTTTACCCGATATAGGCCTCAGGCCTTGTAAAAATAAAGCAGCACGGGCCTTGAAAAAGTAAAGCATTGTGAAAAGGTATCTCGCCAGGGCTCAGAAACGTGGAAGCAGGTCAAAGGTCAAGTTCTCTATCAATGGGCACATCTAAATCTAAAGCAACAGGCATTGTCAAAGGACTTACCTGTTCACCAGGAGCTGTGTATGTCATGTCTGTTCGGATAAGAGTGTGTCTGTACGTGCAGGCAGTGTACCTGTTTGTGCAAAGGGAAGTGTCTGTTCAAACAGTAAATGTGTCTGTTCGTTGAGAGTTGTGCCTGTCTGAAAGTAAAGTCAATAGGCACAGTCCCAGTTYTGGTCTAAGTCAAGGGGTCAGTCCAGATCCAGACTTTCAAGTCCAAATACAGGCCGAGAGGCCTCAGCAGCAGTTGAACTTCATTGGGACTCTACTGGGACACATGGAATGCAGGGTCTGGGACAAAGGGAAGGCCGAAATGAGCCAATGCAGACCCAGCGAGGAGTAGTCAGCACTATAAAGAAAGCTGCCTGCCTCATTCCTCGCCAGATCTCCACTGGCTTGAATGCGTGGAAGTGCTGGTGCACTTGTGCGTTAGTCAGTAGGAGTAGCGCTGGAGGAAGGAAGATGCGCTAAGAGGGAAGAAGAAGACTGTGCGCTGGAAGGGATGCAGCCATAGCTGCCCAGCAAGTTAGTAAGTAGAGTAGAAGGGTTAGTACTTAGCTATGAGTCGTATTCAGAGTAGATCCTTGTGAGAACAGTGTGTGCATGCATCGTAGGAGGAAGAGATTGAGACGAAGAGTGTTCATTCACGGTTTGGCTATGGGAGACACTTACCTGAGTTGGTTGTGAACTGCAGAGTTGGCGCTGATGAGTTGTGACCATATTGATGACTGGGAGACAATCTGCAGGGGTAGCGCTGATGCCTTGGAAGGCATATTGATGAGTTGAGCAGAGATTTGCGTTGCGCTGATGATCGCTGGACTCAGGGGAACTTTGAAACACTTTGTATTCATAATTCTGATAATATAAGCTGTGAAACTCGGTCCTCTTCTTCTCTACCTTTGTCTATGGTTGAGACTATTGACCACTGCGTGTGAAGACGATGCATGACATGTACACACCTGCGTGAGATGGTCCCCAGGACCCATGCATTTCCCTGTTTTCTTTCTTTTTCTTTTTTTTCGCTTTTGCGCTCTGATATTCTTGTGACAATATATGCGCGAGAGGCACAGTAAACGGGGAGTTTAAAAAAGAATGATAAAAAAGAACGGTTCCGCGTGCTCTTCATGTTTTGCTTGTGTATTCTTATCGTTTGTTTCACAAAGTGCACTCTTCTAGTTCATAGATATGGCTAGCCAAGTGGCCCCCGGCCCAGTCTGGTAGCCTGGGTACAGATGCAATTCCTCCCCCCTCCCCCCACTTTTTTTTTAATAATGAATGTGTCATCCTTGCACAGGGGCCCTGCTACCCTGCTAATCTTCGCTCCAGTTGATGCTTCCAAGGCTTGCAGCAGGAGGAACATCCAGATGTACCGCAGCTTCTAGACTTGGGGAAAGCCTACGATAGAGTCAGGGCCCCTGTGCAAGGATGACACATTCATTATTAAAAAAAAAACTGGAGGGGGACTATCGTAGGCTTTCTCCAAGTCTAGAAGCTGCGGTACATCTGGACGTTCCTCCTGCTGCAAGCCTTCGAGGCATTCCACCGTCGTCAGAATATTGTGCAGAATATATATTTTTTGCAAAAATTTGAATCGTGCCCCTCAAAGTTGGCAGAACCCCCGTGCTACCCAGCGAAATTCATTGTTTTGTCATCATGTCCCCCCTCGTCACTGTTGTAATTATGTTACTTGTCGTGACGGAGGGTTTGTCGTCTGTCTGTTGTTTGGAATATCCGGGATTCCTGCAGGAGGATGGTGTGCGATTTGAAGTCGAGGGCACTGGGTTTATGTATAAACAGGTTCGAAATATGGTGAGTGCCTCTTCTTCGGTCCCACCTTCTTCTGTCTCCCTGCCTCTCTCCCTCCTCCCCCTCTCCTCCCAGCACGAACTGTTTGACACGTTCGTCCCCCACGGGTGTGTACTAGTTTCTGGGCATCTCGGAGCCAGAGTGATGCCCGTGAACCCACGTTTCTTTCTCGTCTCCATTCATCAAACAGAATTTTATTGACAGGCAATGTGTGATGGGTCACACTGTGTGACCAGCCTGCCTCCCAAAACACAGATCTGCATTGTGTCCTGAGTCTGACTTCATCTTTTTTTTTTTTTTTTTTTTTTTTTTGGTGAGCTTACCAGCCGGACCTGCCCGGGTCACCCTGTTTGCCCGGGATGCCCAGCCGTGCAAGGACCAAAGAAGGTTCCAGCAAAAGAAAAAGAAAAAGAAAATCCAAAAAATCCGAAAAAACACTATGTTATGCAGAAAAACAAACTGAAGTTACTGAACGACTTTTGCCTCAGGGTCACATCGGAATTCTTTACCGAAGTCGTTGATGCTTAACCACAATCACTGACCGGGGTCAAGGTGGATTATCACTTATAGACTTATAGTATATATCTATTTGACGATATATATATATATATATGTAGAGTTTTCCATCTGGTGTGGGCGAGTGATAGTCTGCTTTGACTTTTGCCACGGGTACCTTGAGGGCAGTGGTTGGTGGTCCCCACCACCTCAGGGTTACCGTATCAGTTGCCAGGCAGTCGTTGATGCTTAATCGTAACCGGGGTTAAGGTGTATTATCACTTTCATTGTGCTAATCAGTCAGTTAGGGGATTCTGCAGACTGTTGAGGGTTCAGCCTCCTCCTGATTGATGAGTCGGTGAAACTCCGACGAAAAAAACAGTCTGTCACAGCCCCTCGTTTGTTGTCCTCTTCTTCCTCTTGTCCCTGTCTGCCTACGGTTTGCTGGGCAGCGCTGTTGGACGATACATATACCGTCAAACAGACAGAGCTGCCTAGTAAAACGTAGGCAGAGAGGGACAAGAGGGCGAAGAGGACAACAAACGAGGGGCTTTGACGAACTGTTTCGTTGGAGTTTCACCGACTGATCAGGAGGCTGAACCCTATACACCCTCCGCATCCAGACAATATACGTCCATTTTGCGGCCACATGGTCTTTTGTGGTGACCGTTCTTCCTTCATTTTGGTTGCAATTCGACATGCCATTTGTCGGGGGTGTATGGTGGGCATACTTCGATGCCAGCCGTCGTGGCAATTGTTGCACTGAGAATGCTCAGCTAGGAGGTCTTCCATGTGTTCATCCACCTCCTCATCATTACAATGTATGTCCTCTCTGTCGTCAAGGACAGACTCATTCTTGAGCCTCCACACTCCGTACTACTTTCCCTTACTTCTTTCCGTTTATTGTTCTTTGTTTGTCTGCTCTCAATCTCTCCTCCCTGTGTTTATCCCCTCTCCCTTCACTCTGCCTCTTTCTCACGGCGTACAAGTGGACCCTTATGGTACACGGGGATGGGGGCAGCTCACGCTCAACTTCGTCAACGTGCTGAGCCTTGTACGTGAGAGGCACGGTGAAGGGGGAGTTCAAAGAAGAACGAGAAAAATGAATGGTTTCAGTGTGCCCTTCCTGTTTGTCTTGTTTTTTAATTTCCTGTTTCTGCAGTTTGTTTCGCAAAATGCGCTCTTTTAGTTCATAGTTATGTGACTATATATATATGTGTATTTGACGATATATAGGTTTTTTATTGTTTTTTGGGCCCGGCTGGGCAAGTGGTCCTGGGCCACTCTGGTAGGGGATTCTGCAGACTGTTGAGGCTCCAGTTTTAACGGATGTCCCGAAGGACGGTACTCAGTTGAAAGTTACTCAGGACCAATGGGCAAACTTGTGAGGGAACCAACTGGCCTAGCTCAGTTGGTACACGCCTGGGGCGAGGTCCCACCAGCAAAGAGGAGTGGATTGAATGCCCGAATATGGACGTGTTTGTTGGAAAGGTGGACAGAATCGAGATTGAACTGCTTTTCTGCATATCTGCTTAAAATACGTCCAGATGCAGGAGCTTAATCCAATCCTCTTTGGTAGTGGGACCTCGCCCCTGAACTGTTGAAATACAGACCAGGTGCTGAGTTCGAACTCCACTGGAAGAAAGATGAGTGAAATAAAATACTGCGACTCTGAATTACCTAGGGCGCGTCGGTCAGTTCGATGAGCGTATCTCAAGGACGTCGCCCTTAAAATAATCAGGAAAAACTTCAAAAAAGAGGGGGGAAAAAAAAACTTGCGAGGAAGGTGATAGGGTGTTTGGGGGGGGGGAGGGTGGAATTGGAAATTACTGAGGAAAACAGGTACTCCCTGAGGAGGGTAAATTACTAAATTGGCAAATTTGTGAGGGACAATGTGGTTTGAGTGTGATGGCCTACCTTCTTTCCCCCGAATATAACGTATATTCGGTCATTCTTGCTGTATTTAGACTGAAAAATACCCCAAGTACAGCTATATTGACGGCACGTTGTATTCAGGGGAAGACGGTAATTGCTGTACTGGAGGCAGTTTGTTGTTGGGCAGCAGGGGATTTTACAAATAACGGAGCCGAGGATCGAGATTTGCATCACATGACCATTCCGGATCGGGCTTAGCGTCTTAAGTTTCTGTAAAAACAGAATTTTAATAAAAAAAAGATGCAAAGAAATTAAATTAATTACTTGATTTTCTGATCAGACTGACCTGCATTCGTTTTGCTCATGGTGACTTTTTTTTTGTTTTCAATTTTTTTTTTTTCTTTTCTTTTCTTTTCGACGTCCTATGGCTTCTATTTCTTTTTCCAGGGGGGAAGGGTTGAGGGTGTGGGAAAAAAAAGAGAAAGAAAGACACTGTGGGGGTGGTTTGCATTGTGGACTGGAGGGAGATCCCACTAGCATTGTATGTGGAGTAGTGTAGAGGGCTGTCTCTTATACACATCTAGATGTGTATAAGAGACAGTCCTATGGCTTCTATTTCTTTTTCCAGGGGGGAAGGGTTGAGGGTGTGGGAAAAAAAAGAGAAAGAAAGACACTGTGGGGGTGGTTTGCATTGTGGACTGGAGGGAGATCCCACTAGCATTGTATGTGGAGTAGTGTAGAGGGCGTGTGACCCGCCTCCGCCGTCGATGGGAATGGGGATCGGTGGTTTTGTTTTTCCTGTATTGTAGCCCTCGAAAATATATGTTTTTTTGGAGCATCCCATTGGGTGGTCTTTTTTTTGTTTTGCTTGCCGTGTTCCTCTGGGGGTTCCGAACATGAGTGAAAATCAGACCCATTTTTTTTGTGTTGCTTTTCACTCACCTTTCACTCTCCTTTGGGTTGTGGCCCATGCGTGGAAGCGAGGCCGGAGGGAGATCCCACTAGCCAGGTATGTGGATTAGTGTGACGGGTGGGGGACGGGTGGGGGACAGGTGGGTGGCAGCGTGAAATTGGGAAAATAAACGTAAAAAAACAAGGGCAAGAGTAACTCTATACACCATTTGCTGTAGGTGAGGGGATCGAACCCTCCCAAACACATCCCAAAAAATAAGGGGGCACATGCATGTCAAAGGAAGAGGACAAAAGCATTGCCCATGTGAAACATTTGCGGGGACTACAGACAACTTGGACGAGGGTCTGACACGGACTGACATTCCCTCATGATGGGAAACACCGAAAAATTTTGTTTTCGGCCTCTCTTCCACGCATGGACCACGACCCAATGGTGATTGAAAGGTGAGTGAAAAGCAACACAAAAAAAATGGGTCTGATTTTCACTCACGTTCGGGACCCCCAGAGGAACACGGCAAGCAAAACAAAAGAAAGACCACCCAATGGGATGCTCCAAAAAAACATATATTTTCGAGGGCTAAAATACAGGAAAAACAAAACCACCGATCCCCATTCCCATCGACGGTGGAGGCGGGTCACACGCCCTCTACACTACTCCACATACAATGCTAGTGGGATCTCCCTCCTGGAGCTGTGAAATGTCTGCTATGATTTTTTTAATTTTTTAATTTTTTATTATTCTTTTTTTTGGATTTCCTTTGCAATGTTTGCATCCTTTTTTTCGTTTGTTTATGTCGCCCGGTGAGCCACGGATCAGATATCATACTCAGAACAGATACGTTTTTTTTTTTTTTTTCCGATTATTTCCCTTTTATGTGGGGCCCGATGCGCCACGTATCAGATATCAAACTGCTCAGAACAGATACTACACTTTGATCCACTTTTAGCTCTAAAAAAAAAAAGGCCAAGGAAGGTACATATTACGTAGTACTAACTTACCTTTTTTTTTTTTTTTTTTTCCCCCTACTAAGTTAGTACTAACAGTAAACTATGTTTCCTTTCCTACTAAGTTAGTACTAACAGTAAACTATGTTTCCTTCAGGTCGTCACGACCACTGTTAACCTTTTTCTCTACATGTTTCTTGATCACAGGTTGGCTTTTTACTGGAAGTGGGGAAAGGCTCGGTGGCTGTGTCTTTTGGGAGAGAGTTGCTGACGACGCTTCGACGCCGTGACAAGGCACCGAGGTCGGCAGCGGCGCATGGATTATGTCTCATGGAGATCAAATACCCAGCGCGGATGTTGCTTCCCCCTCCCGGGGCACCGGAGACGAGCTATGGCAGGCTAAAAGACGGCGCAAAGACGAGAAGACAAAGAAAACGTGAGGCGGCGATGGTCCAGAGATAGCACATAACACTCCCTTTTGCTTTTCCCGCCATCTGTTCCGCTGACTTTCGTTCGACCCAAACGACCAGCAGTACGTCCCGGTCCAGAGGCCCCCCACTGCGTGCCAAGCTTTGCCCAACTGCCAGCAGCGCACCTTTTTTTTTTTTTTTGGCTGGCACTGCCAGCCATTGTGGTGGGGTAGGCGCCCGAGTTGCGGAATTCTCGGAGTAGGCGGCAAAATATTTCCTGCAAGACTGGGGCCGTGTACTGGCGGCTTAAGCCCTCCACTCCCTCCGGCACCAGGAAATAGCCCTCCTGGTGAGTTTGGGCGGGTTTTGAGGGAGGGCGGCGACCGGAGGCCGAAACGGCGGGCCTAGTCCCACAATTTTAACGCGGCAACTTTGGCGATTTTTCGCGCTCGGAAGAATTCACAGAAAATTCCGAAAATTAATTTGAGCATTGGTAGATTAGTTTGTGATCTTTCCTGGTACAGTAACAGGAAAAAAGATCTTTTTTTTTTTTTTTGACCGTGAAACAATTGCTGCGCTGATTCGGTGCATGTTCCAGTTTTGCCAGTGTGCCATTTGTGGGCCAACGGGAAAAGTACTCCAACTTCTGCGATTTTTCGCATTCCAAAAGAATGCGGCAAAGAGTTTGAAAGTTAGAGGTTCTGTAGATTTGCTCGTGATCTTTCCAGGAAAAATATTTTTTTTAAATTAAAAAATTGCTTAAAATCACGAAGCAAATTGGCGAGGCATTTGAAGCTTAAACACATTTCAATTTTTGTGTTTCTTTTGGTTTTCCACACTGTACTACCCGGTAGCCCTAATGAACCTGGGCTGCCGCCCCCCCCCAATTTCTTGATGTCGGAGGGAGTGGTGGTTTAAGTTGATTTACCCCGTTCGTACCAGGACCCTTCCTCCAAACGTTGTGGCCGTATCCCCGCCAATCTTTTTTTTTTTCCGATGTTCGCTCCGCTTCCATTCCTCTTAATAATGAACCGCGACAAGTACCTCATCCAGCCATTTTCCCCCGGACGCGGATGGTAATGTGCCACTGATTTCGGGGGGGGGGTACCGTTGGGCTATTGAAGCAAAACGGTTGACGACGCGCTGGCCAAAAGAAGGCTGGCGCCGGTTCCGTTTTGTTCTGGTGCGTGGTGGAAAAATGTTGGCCAACACCACATGTCACGAGGTCACATGCACAAAAGACAAAAAAAATATGGCAGTGTATATTTACACACTCTAGGGGACAATGCGTTCTCATTTTGCACAATGCATTTGGTGAGTGGCGGAGCGAGGGCATGAGCTGACGAAGCTACCTTCCAAGATTCTGACTTGGGAGTTCGCAACTGCGCGTTTGCGAAGCTGCTCCCCACGAATAGATTGCAGCCTGTCTCTTATACACATCTAGATGTGTATAAGAGACAGCTCTAGGGGACAATGCGTTCTCATTTTGCACAATGCATTTGGTGAGTGGCGGAGCGAGGGCATGAGCTGACGAAGCTACCTTCCAAGATTCTGACTTGGGAGTTCGCAACTGCGCGTTTGCGAAGCTGCTCCCCACGAATAGATTGCAGCCTTGTTCCCATAAAAAAAAAAAAAAAAAGAAGAAGTGGCCTGCCACTTTCGCTACCGGCCCAGGCCTGAATCGAAATCATGGCCTTGCTATGGGGGTTGGCAAAGGCCATTTCGAGTTGAGTTGCAAAAGCGGCAGGGCACTTTTGCAAATGCGCAGAATCGAAGTGGTGAGAGAGGAGTACAGTTACTCTGCTTCGGGTGGACGGGCGGTTTCAAGTTGATTGATGTCAGGGCTTACACTCGGGTGTTTGAAGGAGTGCAAGCATGGGTCGATGGCCAGCAAGCAACGAGGAGTGACGGCGGAGAAGCATGAGCCTTAGGCTAGCAAAGCTGTATCACCAAGGAAAGTGGCCCTCTTCCTCCTTTGTTAACCCGTGTGAAGAACTGCCGAGATTGTCTGTTTTGGGCCGGAGATTGTCCGTTTTGGGCCGTAGATTAGCGACGATGCCCATCTTCCTGTTGCAATAATCTGGGTGAAGATCTGGCTAGATTCGCTGTTTTTCGATCCCTAGTACGTCACAAGGGCCAACCACGGGTGAGCAATACACACAAACAATGTGTATTCGTGAGGGATACGACCCTGGCGTTCCTGTTCATCATCTTTCCCCCCTTGTGCCAATCTGAGTGAAAATCTGCCTGTTGTGGGTAATGCACACACATTTTGTATTCAAGAGGAATAACAGAGTAAATCTGTGCGATTGTTGCACAGCCCGCTCCAATTTATTTTGCACCTTGAATTCTCAAATTGTATCCAACAAAAACAACAGAGTAAATGAAATGTAAATGGACGGACGCAGCGTTGACTGTTTACTGCCGCGAAGCGGTGGCCTATGATCCAGTCGAATGATTTTTTTACTGTACTATTATATAGATTCTGTAGAATCTGTACTATTCAACGGGGATACGGCGCCACAAAGGTCTTTATTTTCCTCTTGTTGCGTTAAACGGTTTGAACCAGGAGTACACGGGCCCAGCCTTGCAGACCGAAACCTGTTGCCACAAGAAAACGAACCCGAAACGACAAACGTTGGGCACAGTGTCGATAAACTCAGCGGTCGCGTTTTCACTTCGCGCCTCCAGAATTTGAGGAGTCTGGCCCGCGGCGCAGGTGTCCATGCTTTAAACCACCAGCGCACGCGGGCCCGTAGGTGTATCTTACGGCGCGCCAAGCTTTTTCAAACCACCAGAGGTGCACTTCGTTGCTTTTTTTGGCTATCACTGCCAGCCATGGTGGTCTGGTAGCCCGAGCCTCCGAAATTTTCGTAGGTGACGAGGGTCTTTTTCAGCAAGGCACTGCAGCTGTGCACTGGCGGTTTTATCTGTGCCACTGGGTGAAAAGCTGCCTGCCAGTGGGCGTAGGAATTGTTTTGGACCACAAAAAAAAATAAAAAAAATCACCAAATGCACTTTTCAGCTAGGAAGATTTTCATGCCCGGCCGGGCACCCGGGCGTGATTCCTGGGGGCCGGGGGGGCCTGACGCCTGGGGTATTTGAGCTTTCAAAAGGGGGGGTGGGTGGGTGGGTATAAATTTGTTTTCAAGGGGCTAAGTGTGATTTTGTTATTTTCTTTTTTCTCTGTGATTCGGTGAGGAATTCTGATGTGACCCTCAGCCAAAAGTTGTTTGTATTGTAATTCTACACAACATATTTTCTTTCTGGATTTTTTTGTCTTTCGTTTTTTTTTTTTTTTTTTTTTTTTTTTTTTTTTTTTTGCCTGGAGCCCTGCCCGGGGGTGATGTCGGGCCGGGCACCCGGGCGTGTATCGGGGCACAAGTTGGGTGCCCGGGCGCCCGGGAAAACAACCTAGCTTGGAACCCTGCCTGGGGGTCATGCCCGGGCGTGTATCCGGCACAAGTTGGGTGCCCGGGCGCCCGGAAAACCACCTCGCTTTTTCAGTGTTGGCGGTGTTAGCCCGGGGTTGAAAAGTGGGGGTCCTGTTTAACCGCTTGTGCAGCTTGCAAGGATTGACAATGAGTAACATGGAATTGGAGGGATGGCTCACAGGGGTTTTGCTCCACCACTCAACATTCTAGATGCATTTGGACGTCTTGCTGATCCAGGTGCATTTGGAGGAGTTCAACATTTTGAATCTGTCGCGATTACAAGGTCCAGATACATATAGAGAGTTTTATGTGATGGAGTGAGGCCCAAAATGTATCGCGACCAGCACAAGGCCCCAAATGGGCCCGGATTTGGGGTCCTCTGGGAAAGCGCAGAAAAGCCAAAAGCCAAAAAAAAAGGTTTTCTTTTTTTTTTGCATGCTCGGGTACCGTCACGCCCGGGTGCATGGAAATCTTCCTGTATTTATTATGCGGTTTTTATACCTATATTTATTCTATATTTTCTTTCTTAAACTTGTTTCAAAAGCTATGATTTGATCTAAAAGCTTATTTATACATATCATCTTTTTCAAGTTTTTTGTTCTTTTCTTGCAAATCCTTATTATTCTTGAGGGATCTTGTGTTTCAGCAGATATTGATTGAGCTCTTCCCATAAAACGTTCTCCTAAGCCTGATTCCAGTGCTTTTTTTTTTTGCTACTAGTACTGGTAGTATGACCTTGGATAGCCCCTCTTGTTTATAGAATAATTTTCTTAGAGCATTTAATAAACATTTGGTCTACGGAGATTTCATGCCCAGCTGGGCACCCGGGTGTGACGCCCGGGGTACCTGGGCTTGCAAGAAAGGAAAAAAAAAAAAAAAAAAAAACGTTTGTTCTCTTTTTTTTCTTTCTTCTTTTTTCTTTTCTGCGCTGTCCCAGAGGACCCTAAATCTGGCCTTATTTCTGTTTTCACGAGTTGGCTTTCAAGAGGGGGGGAGGAGGTAATAAATTGGTTTTGAAAGAGCTAAAGGGGCTTACATGGGGGTGCCTTAGTGTGATTTTGTTATTTTCTTTTTTATCTCCGACTCCTTGAGGAATTCGATTGCGACCCTCAGCCAAAAGTCGTTTGTATTGCAATTCTACACAACATATTTCTGCTCCGGAAGTTTTTGTTTTTTGCTAGGCTACCAGAGTGTCACTTGCCCAGCCGGGCCAAAAACATTAAAAAAAATAAAAATAAAAGCATTTGTTTTTAATTTTATTTTTAATTTTATTTTTTATTTGGAATTTGCTGAAGAATTTCGATATGACCCTGAGGCAAACGTTGTTCAGTTTATTTGTCTGCATAACATAGTTTTTTTTTGCGGATTTTTTGGAGTTTTTTTTTTTTTTTTTTTT
>BFEA01000069.1:162951-182353 GCA_003427395.1 Chara braunii | reverse complement strand
CCCCCCCCCCCATAAACATGCGCCTACTTACCAGCACATGTAGAAAACCTAAGTCCAGTATGGGCCTTACTCACCTGAAGCGCACTGCCCGCAGGCCTGGCACCTCAAATTCCGGAGGCACAAAACGAAAACGCCACCGCTGATCAAATTTATAAACGGCGCCCAACGTTTGACGTTTCGGCCTCATTTTCTTGTGCGGACAAGTTTCGGACTGCAAGGCTGGGGCTGTGTACTTTGTGGTTGAAAATGAAAAAGATGAGAACGAAAAAAATGGTTATAAATTTATGAAAGAGTGGAAAGATATTTGGACATCAGTATCCAAAAACCTTGGGTCAAATTCATTTTTGGATTACTTTCTAAAAACAGTTGTTGGAAAGGAAAACAACTCAAACAATTAACTTTTTTGGGATTTTTTGGGATTTTTAGGATTTCTTTTCCATTTCTTGGTGGGCCCATCCCTGGTTGTAGCACGGGGGGGCCACCTGGGAGAAAAATATGAAAAACGTCAAAATCCCCCCCCCAAAAAGGAGGATTTAGGGATTTTCAAACCCTACAACTCCACTTTTTTTATTTTTTATTTTGCCTAATTTTCTAATTAAAAAAAAAAAACAGGCGTTTGCAGCTGTACGCGACTGCACGCAGCCGGCCCTGGTGTGCATGTCCCGACCGCATGCGCTCAGCGGCCCCGTGGTCATGACGGCGGGTGATACATTGGGTGCAATCGCACGGTGCGACGCACATGAATGTCGGAAAAAAACAAACAAACAAAATATTTTGCGGACTTTTCGAGACGTGCTTGCTTGCAAAATATGTATGCCCGCGACTCCCCAGGCCGCTGAGTCGCTTACACGTGCCTACCTACATAGTACACGAATCCGCAAAAGATAGCAGGCATGTGACCCTGAAATGTCACAAAAAATTGAAATTTTGCCATTTTACCTGCTAGTGTCGAGTATTGGTTGGTACAGCCATGATGTGTTGTAATACGACACTGCCCAGTGCCTACGCCGTTTGTTAACTAAACGGTTCACTGTATCTGACCACAAATACATCAAAGTACTGACAAAAGTTTTACCTGAATTTCTCTCTCTTTTTTTTTTTTTTTTTTTTTTTTCCAGATATCTCTCAATTTCATTTTCTGAGGAGTGCCAGCACCTTTTCTCTCAATTTCATTTTCTGAAGAGTGCCAGCACGTTGTCCTGGGCCCTGGCTAATAAAAGAACATTCCTTTTCAACAATTTGCAAAACCAAACCAAACAAACAAACCGATACAAAAAAAAAAAAACATTAAAAAATAACGAGATCTTCTCGACAGACCCCGTCGTCCCCCAACAACTCCCTTGATGGCATATTTACACTGGCATTTCTAAAAATATATCTCTATACCTTTCTCGGCCGTTTGGCTAAGAATAGATAAAAATTCATAAAATGCACTGTATCTGTTCTGATCAGTTTAATATCTGATCCGTGGTCCATCGGGCCACATGATATGAAATTAATTTTTCTGGGCCACGGAGGAGTCGGACGGGTAGGCTTGCTTACTCGACCCCTCCAGCGTCGCCTCTGTATTGCACTGCTGCAGAGCGCGGCGCAGCCCTCCCCCCTCTAAGGGGGAACAATGTAAATTGAAAAAGCATCAACAGAGATACAAGAGAAGTCGGGAAATTGGGCGACATGATACTAAATTAACTTTTCTTGGCCACGGAGGGGTAGGACAGGTAACCTTGCTTACCTACTCCGACCCCTCCAGCGTCGCCTCTGTGATGCACTGCGGCAGAGCGCGTCCCAGCCCTACCCCCTCCAGGTGGAAGCAATCTAAATTAAAAAGTATCAACAGAGATACAAGAGAATATGTGAGGGTTGTTCGATTTTGTGTATATGGCAGCCAGCTGACCCCATGTAAAGTCAAAGGAGGGAGGAATTTGATTTTGTCTCCATTTGCCTTTAAATTTATAAAATAAAAATAATAAATATACATATATATTTGTCACAGCCCCTCGTTTGTTGTCCTCTTCTCCTTCTCCCTCTCTGCCTACGGTTTACCGGGCAGCTCTATTTGACGATATACACTCAAGAACACAAACCATATTCTTACCTTCTTCCCCCGAACATAACGCATGTGCGTTGGAAAAGAATACATCACATAGGGTACGTTTAACCCATAGGGTGTGTTGTATTCGAATACAACACACGGGCATAACTGAACTACTAGGCACTCCGAAGATATCAGTATTTGTTTTCGAATTTCATTGTAGTTTTCAAACTGCTTTTGCTCGTACCAATGAACCATGGGAAATAACCGTAATCATTATATTATTTTATTTACTTTTCTTGTTATTGAATAAAATACATTTACATCTTATTAATACCCAAAAAAGTATAAACTTAATAAAATCTTAACACATCTGATAATGACATACATGAGAAATAACCGTAATCATTATATTATTTTATTTACTAAGCCTTGTTATTGAATAAAATACATTTACATCTTATTAATACCCAAAAAAGTATAAACTGAATGAAATCTTAACACATCTTATAATGACATACAATAATAATACACGATTGACTACTGCACGCACCAGACGGCATTGCCATTTTGACAATAATAATAATAGTGTTAATTGCAAAAATATTGCTTTTTCCAAGTTTGGCAGCAAAAATGTTGTTCATTCGAAGTTTCCTTTGCAAAAATAGAGGTTTCGTTGCGACTTTACCGGGAACCCATAGTTTGCTGCGCCTTAGTACCTGAGGCCCGAACACTGAGTGCCTGAGTACCTGAAGCCAGAGGCCTACGGGTCCCTTTGCTGTCAAACTTGGCGAAACGCATCATTTTTGCTGGCAAACTACAGGTTCCCGGTAAAGTTGCAGCGAAACTTCTTTGCAAAGGAAACTTCATAGGACAACATTTTGCTGCCAAAATTCGAAAAAGCAATATTTTTGCAATTAACCCATAATAATACATGACTGACTATTCCACGCACCAGACGGCTGTGGGCCTTCGGGGATTTCCCCCCTTTCCTCCAGTGTCCAGACTGCCCAGGTTCAGGCGTGGAACACCAACAAACCTGAACAAGGTTCTCACTAGGACCGCTATCTACCACTCTCCTCTTCTTCCTCCCTTCCACCATAGACCTCGCTCTTTTGCACAAGATAAACCTCCGCTATATTTCATGACTGAAGTCCAAGCGTATGCATCTCCTTCCTCAGGCTACTCTCAAGAGTTTTCCAGGTATATCATAATGATGATGATGATGATAAACCTCCGCTATAATTCATGACTGAAGTCCAAGCGTATGCATCTCCTGCATGACTGAAGTCCAAGCATATCTCCCTCCTCTGGACAGCTGCTCATGGCGATTGCAGCTACCGTCATCCATGAGATAACACGTAGAGCAGATGGTGATATTGCAGTGAAGGTTCATAGTAACTTCATACATTCGTAAAATACAAGTGGTGCAGATATTGCGCCTCGCTGCACTACTCTCCATTGTCTCCAAATGTGCAAACTGAGACTGAATCCACCGCTAGAACATGGAAAGATACATTGCCATCTTTCTTGTCTTGTGTGCATGTGGAGATAAGCGCAGCGAGGCCCATTGTTGCAGACTTGCAGTGAGAGTTCTCATAATACGACGAAAAATCGTCGATGAAAACAAACGCCCAGTCATTGGCAATTTGGCACGGCATTTGAACCAAGTTCGCCGAATGTAGTATAGTTATAATGACCACACGCCACCCGAATGGAAATTATGGAATGGTGTGACTATGCAGCTTAGCAGGCTAAGCTGCGTCTCGGCCCCTGTAAGATGGCAATGCCCCTATCATAGCTATACTGACCAAATGCCACCCCAATAGTCACCCCATTTTGGCTTTTACTAGGGGCATTGCCATTTCAAATTGGGCATTGCCATCTTAGTACTGGGGCCACCGCAGGCAGCCTGAGCTGCATATTGGCCCATCCACTTCATCAAGTGGTGGAATGAATTTTTTGCAAGTATGAAGTTATCGGTTCGAGTCCGATCATCTCCAATTTCCCCGTGAGCCCACGTAGCTCAGGTGGTAGAGCATTCCCTTGGTAGTAGGTTCCAGGCCGGACTTCAAGTTGAACCGTCGGAACCGGAGGCCTGCGTGGGCATGCAGGCCTCCGGTTCTGACGGTTCAACTTCCGGTCGTAGGTCATAGGCTGCGTACTGGCCCCAATAAGTTGCAACGTCTTCTCCCTAACAAACAAAGAACCGATCATTACCACAGTAAGACCACTGCGTTTGGACTGACAGTCTGGCCAAATGCAGCAACGACCAATGCAGGCATTCTATTCGGGTGACAAATTGGCCCCCAAACTTTCCAGGTCATTTGTGAGGATGCACGCGCTTATGCTCTTTCAAGTTTAATGAAGCTTTGCCAAAAACCCAGAACATAAAACCCTTTCCTCTAGACMCCCTCTTCCCCCCCCAACAAAAAAAAAAAAACTCCCTCTTTAGAATTGGGTCTGATCATCTCTAATGCCTTTACCAGCGTCAACACGCAAACGTCGAAAAGATCTGAACGACTTCCATCAAGTCGAACGTCTTCTACGTCCATAATTAATAATTATGGCTGACATCGAAATGTTGACGAAAACATTTCCACGTCCAACTCGACTGAAACTCCGCACCATTGGTCCGTGGGGACTTTCAGAAGTCTCACTTCCTACGGCAGAAGGCCTCTCCTGTGGGGCCATGGGCTTCGTCTACACCAATAGTGGTGGTGGTCCCCAGGTGGACTTCTGGTAGAAGATGCCTCCGGCCCTCCGGTGTCTGCACCAAGCGGGGAACCATCGGGCCTTCGAGTTGCTACCACAGAAACGATCTCCTGTGGGCCTGTGGGCCTGTGGCCCTGAGGAGATGTTGTGCACCGTGATAGTAATGCTCAAGGCAACTTGAAGTTCTTCTTTGTTTATCCATGTGTGTGCAATCATCTCTCTCCTGTGGCCCTGAGGGTCTACACCAATACTAGTGGCGGGCTTGTGGTAGGATGCCTCCGGTGTCTGCACCCCGTGAGTCAACGAGGTGTAGACATGGGAAACAGCACGAGAAAGATACACCGCAGTGTAGACACGGGAAAGTGGAAACAGCGTGTGTAAGACGTGGGGGACGAGCAGAAGCATCTCCTACCACCATCACTATCACCACACATAGCACAGCATATAGCACACAAACAACAAATGTCATGTGCTCGCACCTCGTTCACAGTTGAGGTGATTGAAAACCTGTGTAGACACACGGGAAACAGCGTGAGCAAGACGTGGTGGACACACACAACGTGTGACAGAAGGCATTTCAAACCAGCACCACTGTCACCACACAGTTTAACAGTTAGTGGACAAACTCATGCACATAATCCCTCGAACCTGACCCCTTTCCGACGTCCTGCATGCACATCGTGCATCCAATTAGTTACATCAACTAAAATACGCATTCGAGAAAAACATCTTATGAGACGTAGGTACACTTTCACCTTCTCTCAGCGGCGACATTCCTCAGGTTGGTCAAACCCGTGCAATCACTGTATATACTTTTAGTTTTACCCACAGCAAGCGTAATAACGTACGTGTGCATGAAACGTCATTCCACAACCGACGGCCCGATACCCGGCGTGCAATCATTGTGCACTGTGCAGTAACATTTCTACCCCCAACAAAAACTATTGCACCTATCATGTACGTGCACATCCAACGTCGTTCCACAACCGAAGGCCCGATAGCCCAATGACATCCACAAACTACATCACGCCTCGAAGATCCTTACGTCACTATTACACAAACTACATCACGCCTCGAAGATCCTTACGTCACTATTACACCGGCTCGTCAAGTTCACGTCAACACAATTTCGTCACTCACTGCAATTCAGCTCTCGCTTTGCGTTCCGACCCCACCGGAGTGCTGCATGTTCCATGCACAGCACATGCATGCTGCGCATCACGTAGTTCCCCACTCTTAATGTATTAAACCCACACTGACGTCCACAAACCAAACCAAACCAAACCCCACCCCTAAAACAACTCTTACATCAGCTCGTCATCTCTTACATCAGCTCGTCGAGTTGACATCAACAAATCCGTCGAACACTGCAACACAGCTCTCGTTGTGTCAGAACCCCACGGGGGTGCTGCATGTTCCATACACAGCACACGCAGCGCATCACGTATCCCCACTCCTTGTGTTCAAACGCCACGGGAGTGAACAGGAGCCATGCATGTGCATATTCCATGCACAACACATGCACTCACTGTGCGTTCCAACCCCGCTGGAGAGCTGCATGTCGCACGTTGCATGTTGCATGCTGCATGCAACGTGTCACATTCCCCGATGTATATACATATGACGTCATCAACAACACCCCTATCCTCACTGGAACAGACCGCCCGGTAAATATCGCTCTACTTCACACTCTGCGAAACATTGACCAGGTATGGCAAATCGCCCCGACTTTCTATTCAAACAAGCAGTGGTACGACGACTCGACAAGGTTCAACCAAAACGAACCACGACAATCATTCATTTTACGACAATCAATCATTCCATTCATTCTACGACAATCAATCACTCCATTCATTCTACGACAATCAATCACTCCATTCACTCTACGACAATCAATCATTTTATCACTCCATTCATTCTACGACAATCAATCATTTTACGGCAATCAATCATTTTACGACAATCAATCATTTTACGTAAGACGGCCACAATCAATCCCACAATCTACCGGCGCACGTCAGCTTTTGCTGTACTTCTACGGCAATCAATCATTTTACCGCAATCAATCATTTTACGTAAGACGGCCACAATCAATCCCACAATCAAACGGCGCACGTCATCTTTTGCTATACAGTGACATCAACACAGAAACACACAAACTAAGACATACTGCACACACAGACACATAAGCGTAGAAGAAAGAAGACGAGCAATGGCCGATTGCTCTTCACGCGCAAATAGTGATATTGCGATGAAGTTCCCAGCATGTACTCATGCTCGCAAACGCGCACAGACAAATAAGCGTAGAGAAAAAAAAAAGATAAAAATAACGCATACCCCTTCAGCTATCATTTTACGTGAAACGTAGGTCCCACATTCAACGTACCACATTACCACGCATGAAACGCGACACGTCAGCTCTTTCGTACACTGTACACAAACGCGCTTTATTTGCTATGTCGACAACAGAAACTACAAAGCTCACACGCTGGCCCACACCGCCCAATATGAAGCGCAGTCCTCCACTCAACCCGCCAGCTAAAACATCGAAATTACCTCAGACACCACGAACTACACACGGCACTACAAGACAACCGTCAACGCTTCAGGAGAAAAAAAAAAAAAAAAAAAAAAAAAGTAAAATGAGAAGACACCTTCTGATGACGTCCGTAGAAAAAACTAAACAAAAATCTAAAAGAAAAAAAATACCCTGCGACTATCTAACCAGACGTGCCCTCTCGTACAGAGAATCACGCCTCACCTTTTCAAGAACGTCAACACAAATCGGCGACTCACTCCTCACCTTTTACAGGAACATCAACACAAGTTAGCACTACGAGAAACTACCGCACACTTGACCCTCCTACACACCATAACGCTTCTGTTGACTCCAACAAATGTACCCACCACGCTCACACGTCAAGCCGTATCCAAATGACATACGTAGCCGCTTCTGTACCGAGACGTAATTGTCAAAAGAAACCCGCAAAAAAAAGGGACCACGTCACACCTTCCGTTGATTGTCAAAAGAAACCCGCAAAAAAAACAAACCCGCAAAAAAAAGGGACCACGTCACACCTGAACCTTTCCCCATAGACACTTCACTGACGTCAATAGAAATTCCCAACCCATGCAATCACTCTCGACACGAGAAAAGTCTGACTGCCTAGAAACCAAAAAAAAAAGGTAGGTGTGTTACTAAATAGGTCTCGTCTTTGTTTCACTATTTGCTAGGCAAAGTCCCAAAGAAAAAAAAAAGGATCACAAGTCCCACAGAAAAAAAAAAGTCCGACAAAACAGTATTGCACGCATGCACAACTTTCGACACCCTCCCTCTTCTTCTTCTCCCTTATACGTGACCATTGATCTCTTCTTCTTATCCCTCAGAGTACAAGAAAGCCGAATGTCACGACGAAAAGACGAAAAATCGCACCTCACGATGGAGAAATAAAAACCAAAAAAAACCGATGTGCAACTAACTTTTTTTCTTTTTTTTTTCGATGTCTCACTTCCTCCGTTACAGAATGGGAAAAAAAAAAAAAAAAAACCAACCAGAACAAAGCTAACCTACCACTGACACCCCCTATTTGACATCAAGAGAAACTGTAGATTCGGGCTGACCTCTAGCGCGGCACTTCTTACTCAGCGTGCATTATTAGGGCCATGTATACTCACACTACGACTTTTTCTACTTCTCTCCGGACGTAATTGCGGTCAGGTGCATCCAGGCTGGATCGGAAAAGCGGTCACATACACGTCCAAGAAAGTCCGACCGCAGTATGACTATGCCCTTAAAATTTTGTCTAACCTGTGCCCGCCATCCCGCTCGTGGCCTACAAAGGAAGGATAAACAAACGCTAATCGTGGACATTCCTCCCCCCCCCACTCTCTCTCTCTCTCTCTCCCTCCTTCCTTCTTCCCCTTCATTTTCCATTTCTCCTCCCTTTCTTCCCCTTTTCCCTCTCTCTCTCTCTCTCTCTCTCTCTCTCTCTCTCTCCTCTCTTCACCATTTCCCTTTCTCCTCTCTCTCTCTCTCTCTCTCTCTCTCTCTCTCTCTCTCTCTCCTTCCTCCTTCCCTTCTCTCTCCTTCTATTTCCATTTCTCCTCCCTTTCTTCCCCTTTTCCCTCTCTCTCTCTCTCTCTCTCTCTCTCCTCTCTTCACCTTTTCCCTTTCTCCTCTCTCTCTCTCTCTCTCTCTCTCTCTCTCCTCTTCCTCCTTCCCTTCTCTCTCTCTCTCCTCTCCTTTCTCCTTCCTTTCTCTTTTCCCCTTTTCTCCTTTCTCCCTCTTTCTCCTCAAAGACCAATTGATTTTCTTTTTTTTGTTTTCGTTATTTGTGGCCGACACGTTTTCAAAAAACTCAATATCAGCCATCCATTTGCATACACTATTCTACAACTCATCCTTGACTTAGTGCATCGCCACACCGCTCTCGGAAATGTCCAAAATGAGAATGAACCTCCCGCTAGAACATGGTCAGAAGCGCCCGCAACATTCTTGTCTTTTTCACAATTCGAGAGAGAGAGTTCCTGTTCTTTCGATTTCTTTGAAAAAAGTAATTCCCACGCTCTTCCCTTTCCAGAAGGGACACCATGCAGTCGGCTCTGCACACACACGTAGCATCAGCTTTTTCTTCGACCCTTCTCCACTGCCTTCAGTTCGTCGCCACATCCAGCCCCTTTTTCCGTAATACCAGTTGAGGACGCCGAACTTGTCCGCCTTTCATCCACATGCACTGGCGAGCTTTCACAGCTCATCTTTGCCCTTCGCTTGCTCGTAGACCTCTTCCATCTTCTCCTTCGCCGCTTCCTTGGCGGCGCCCGATTTACCCGCTGCACTCTCTCCCATACCCTTGGTCTTCTCTCCCACTTCTTCTCCCACCCTCCTGGCCATCTCTTCCATCTTCTTCTTGGCCTTCTCTTTGACACCCTCCGCTTTTTCAGCCATACCCTCAGCGGTCTGCTCTGCCGCCTCCCTTGCCTTCTCCCCCACTTCTTCTCCCTTTCTCCCCCCAGCTTCTTCCACCTCTCCCATCCTCTCTTCCACACCATCCATCGCCGCATCCTTGACTCCTACAGTCGAGTCTCCCACCGACGAGCTTGTGACTTTCTCCTTCGTCTTCCTCGCTCCTTCCAGAGCTGTGTCCCCGATGTCTTCTGCGGAATCTGACGCTGACCCCTTGATCTTATCCATAGCAATTCTGGCCACACCCTCGACCTTCTCCTTTGCAGCCTCCACCTTCTCTCCCAGGGAGGACTTCACCTTGCCTGCCGCTTCTCCGGCGGACTCTTTACCGCTCTCGTACGCGGAATGAGCTGCTGAAGATACGCTCTCCGCACCCGCCGCGGCTGCGCCCTTCACGCTCTCCGCCCCCGCCGCGGCTGCGCCCTTGACGCATTCCGCGCCCGACGCCGCTGCGCCGGTCACCGCGCCCGTCGTCGCGTCAACGCCTTCCGCAGCTGTTTCCTCCGCTTTGCGCCCCATCTGCGCGGCCTTCTCCTTCGCCCAGTCCAACACGGACCTAGCCCGCGTCTTCGCCCCCTCCTCCCCCTCCGCTCCGCCCTCGATTCCAACCTCCTTCACGTTCCCATCCACGTCCACTTGTACTTCGACTGCTGCCGCACCAATGATGACGCCGCCCGAGCGGCTGCCATAGCCAGGAGCTCTCCAGACAAGAGATGGACACATGAGACACATCAACATAATTGCCGCAATCGGGATCGGGACGAGCAGATTAGCAACGCCATGACGAGCCATCTTGCAGTCTCTGAGCGCTGCACCCGCGTCGTCGAATTCCGCCACCCAACTCCTATACCCCCCTCCCTTCCCTTCACGATCAGTCTCTCAATCCTTGCGCACGCATGCGCACACCCAACTCTCCTTTTCCCCCCCCCTTCTTCCGCTTTCCCAGTTCGATGCCGACTCCGCTTTTCTCAGTTTCCAGTTTCCGTTCACGTCAGCTTTTAGACAAAGTCAACTTTCTGTCCACGTTGACGACTTTATCCACGTTGACGTTGACTTTCTACGTGGCCACGTTGGCGATGACTTTCTAGCCACGTTGACGTTGACTTTCTAGACACGGTCCCCCATACGAGGACCACGAAAGTACGGCCGTGCAAGGAATCGCAAATCACCTGCAGAAACAACAACGTACCGACAACGCAAGGCAACAATTGTCAACGGGCCTTAAAAACCTTATGAAAATAAAGAAAAAAGGCCTGGCGAGTAGATTACTCCCACCCATCCACCCACGGGCTGTCGAAATGTAGACCCAGGTTTCTATTCCGCACTGGAAAAAATGGTCCACATGAGCTGTTGAAATGAAATGTAGACCCGCGTTCGAATCCCTCAAAAAAAAAAAAAAAAAGGCCTGGCGAGTGGATCACACCCACTCACCCACCCACCCACGAGCTGTCGAAATGTAGACCCAGGTTTCTACCCCGCACTGGAACAATCGTCCACATGAGCTGTTGAAATGAAATGTAGACCCACTTTATCCCGCACGGGGGGGGGGGGGGAATTGTTAACGGGCATATCGCAAGCTGCTACACCTATGGACTGTTGAAATAGATCCCAGGCACAAATCCAGACGGATTCAGGAATTGTTCGTCGCCGGCAGGCAGGAAGAGACGGCACAAACGACAAACGACTTGTCAGGCAGACTGTTCAGTGTCAGGGGCTATAACTCCCGAGCACGGCGAGCAGTTGGTAGTACTGGTACCACACCACCCATGGTCCCAGGCGCTATGGAAATATAACCCAAGCTCGAATCCAAGATGAGTCAGATGACAGAGACAAATTGTTCGTCGCCGGCAGGAAGAACGCGCAAACGACTTAAATCTCGCAAATTGTTCAGTGATATAACTCAATACATATGTAGTATCACAAACAAATATGCTCTGCGGTAAAACGTAGGGACAGAGAGGGAGGGAGAAGAGGAGAAGAGGACAACAAACGAGGAGGGGATGTAAAAAACTGTTTCGTCGTAGTTACACCGACTGACTCTCATCAGGAGGCTGCACCCTAGGCAGTCTATATCCCCTAACTGACTGATTAACACAATGAAAGTGGTAATCCACCTTAACCCCGGATACGATTAAACAACAACGACTTCCTGGCAACTGATAAGGTAACCCTGAGGTGGTGGGGACCACCAACAACCGCCCTCGAGGTGGTGGGGACCACCAACAACTGCCCTCAAGGCCGCCCACGTGGATGTAGGTTGAGCGGCGGCTGCCCAGCCTGCCCCCATATGCATATATCATGACATTCTTCTACATAGTACTTACATAATCTTGCCAGCGAACTGCCCGGTGCACCGTGCAAGGCGCTGTGAGCCTGCGACAGACTGATCCGTCGCATTTCCACATCAGGAGTCTAACACATAATTCGCCACATGAATCACATATATATCGTCACAAATTTATCAGAGCGCAAATGCGAAATAAAGAAGAAATAACATCATTTTATTAATCCTCTTCCTTACGACTCCCCCTGTCCAGAACCTCTTGCGTACAAGTACAAGGCCGTCCACGTGAATGGAGGTTGAGCGGCGGCTGCCCCCACCCCCGTGTGTCGTATCGACCCACTTACACACAGCCCAAAGGCGAAGAGGAGAAAAGAGGAAGGGAACAGCCAAACATTACATACGGGGGGCAAACGAATCCTAGAACGTAGTACATGTTTGTATATTATACACACATATATATACACATATACACATACAGACACATATATACACATACACACATATATACACATATATACATATATACACACATATATGTACATATAGTTTATCGAATTTATATACACCTCAGGAGACGTAGTAGAGTATTTCAGTAGAGTATTTCATTTCAATAAAAATTACGGACAGGTCACCCACAAGCTTACTTCCTTTTTTTGGGTTGCTGATTATTGACTCGACATTATTGGGGGTCGATGAGCACCCCCTGATTTGTTAGCCACTCCCCAATTTTGGTTAAGTCACCCCCAATATGGGAGGTCGGCCCACACGGTGCTCCCGGCAGGAGTACGCCATACTTCAACTTCTTCCCGTGCGCAGCACGCTAACGAACTCAAGGGATGACGCCGCCGAAAATGACGATTGGCAGACAGATTAGCGCCGACCTCGTGGTCATAGATCACCCCCGCAAATTTCATGAAACCGAGAACGAGTGTACCCATCGGGACATTACCGCCGTTAAATCGAACGATTCTCCAAAAGCAAAAGATAAAAAATAAATAAAAAAAACTCGAACGATACACAGAAGATTAGCATGGCACCTGCGCGAGGATGACACACACTGTCAGGAAACGACAAAATCGGACAAATTAAGATAAAACCGAGAAAAAAGATGATGTCAACGTTGACTCCACGCTAGACTGAGCAGCAGATTAGAAAAACGCCACGTGCGCGGCGCAGAGCCGACGCACGCTGCGTATTGCGCACACGCTGACTACGGCGAAGACACCGGCTATGGTGAAGACACCGGCTATGGTGAAGATACTAGCCAGTCGCTATGGCTGCGCAGAGCCGCTCACCTTCAGTCAGCTGCCAGTCTGTGCGCTCATTCTTCTTGGTCGCTCCGCGCACATCGCGATATGAAACTGATTAGCGAAGTCAGCTAGCTCGTAACTTTTATGGTGCCCAGTTTGGCCTGGGCCTACGGGGCCCTACAGGGGCGCGGTCCCACTAGCAAAGAGGATTGGATTGAACGCCTGAATATGGACGGGTTTGTGCAAAGGGTGCAGAAAATTGAGATTGAAGACCAAGCCCAGATTCAGGAGCTTTACCCGATCCTCTTCGCTAGTGGGACCTCGCCCCAGTAGTGCCGCCTACAGAGTTCTAGATGTCTAGGACCATTTGGTTCTGTAACAACATTCCTTTTTTTTTTTTTTTTTTTTTTTCGGTAACAACATTTTTTTCTGCCCAACCAATTCAATTACCTGTCAAATCTGGACAGGACGGCATTTCAGGCCTTTTTTTAATGGTCATTATAGTATTATACGGGGAACCCCGTAGCAGCCACATCCGTGCTCAAGCCTCCAACGAGGGAACATGCGGGAGCTGCACCCACCAGCAGGTGCAATACCTACTACAGCAGGTGGGCGATACCGGCCAGGGGTCAGCCGGTAGCATCAGGACCGAGCTTCTTCGATGGGCCAGTCACTGTGCCTCCCCTCCGGTCCCCTCCCCCTACGAACATCAGCAGTCTCTGCTCAATGCCACTCGGGGGGACCAACGGTTTCTTTTTTTAATTAAACTTAATCTATTTATTTCATTAAAAAGGCTAATTCTTTTTAAAAGTGAGGGCTATATTGTATTGTTCTCTCAATTTCACCTTGCGCTACCTGCCTGCCACTACCTGCCTGCGCTACAGTGAGCATTAAGCCTATACAGTATAGCTACCTGCATAGCTACCTCCCAGATAAGGGGATGCATGTTGCCCCTCACCCGAATCTGCTGTGGTCAGGGAGTAGGCTGGGCCAGTCAGGGGGGAGGAGAGAGGGGGGGGGGGGGGGTAACGCAAGGAGTGAGCATTTTGCCAGTAGCTGTGCCTCCCATCTATTTCCCGCGCCCCCATCGAGTACCTGTGGCCAGCACTCTCCCACACACCACACAACTCACACACTCAAACACAGTCGCACACCCATGATGGCCAACGACCCCATCCAAGCAAGCCAACTATCTCAGTAGTAGGTTGGCACCTATGAATCTCCTTGGCTGCTGACCGGGCTGGACACAGCTGGGGGTGACCGCGGGGTCCCGCTCATGACCAGGACCCTCCCTCAAGGAAACAAAAAAAAATTCCGAAAATGAAAAGGGAGGTGCAGCTACTGGCAAAATGCTTGGTCTTTGCTTTAGGTGGACCCGCACGTGCAGCCCCACCCCATCTTTCACTACCGCTGTTGGGGCAGGGGGCAACATGTATACCTCTAACTTAAAGTTTGTGAGGCCCTATGTTTGCAGGGGTCCCCTCTATATAGTATATAGCCTTAGGAGTAGTGGTCGGTAGGTACTAGGTAATGAAACTCAAAAAAGAAATTGAGAGAAGAATATAGCCTATTTAAAAAAAAACAAAAAAAAACAAAAAACGAAAGAAAACTATGCTATGCAAGTGAACAACTTTTGGCCTTAGGGTCACATCAACCGTCGTTTTGCATTCCAGGACTTGTAGTCTCAGGACACAGCTTACGAAGAGTGGAAATTAGGGTTTGTTTCAGGTGCATTGTTTTGGGGATGAGTGCTAACGGTGGTGGTCCGGTCCTTGGGTTTGACCGGTGATATCTCACCCTCTGACGATACCACCTACCTTTTCGTGAGGGACGCCAGGACCAATTCCTAGCTCTTTTAAATATAGGGGATGTCGAGCCTGGTTCCCGGACCCTCTCTTTAAAAATAAATAAATAAAATACCAAATTTGAAAAAAACAAACAAACAATTTCTTGTTTTTCTTACCAAAAACATAAACTCGACAACTTTTGCTTTAGCGCCATCAACAACTCTTTTTGTTTTTCATTTTTCAAAATTCATTGAAGTGTCTGCAAAAGAAAACGAAAATGACAAGGTTATAGATCTCGTCGGGACCTACGGGCCTGTATTTTTTTTCCCTTTTTTGGTTATTTTTTTGAGGGTGAAAAAATGCACCCAGGATGTGGCCGCGACTGACCGCCCCGGCCGCCCGGTCACCCCCTAGCCACCGGGATCGCGGAGCATACGTAAGTTGGCAGTGTTGCTGGTGGTTAGTGGGGACTGAAGCCATGACCTCCTGAATGCCACTAGTGTGTCTGACCAAGTCAGCTTACTCGCGCCGCTCGTTCGAATTTGACTGACAACAACTCCAAAAAAACATAAAATAAAGACTACGCATGGTTGCTTCACACTTAGGTCAGATCTCGAGTTCAACCTTTTTTTTTTTTTTAAGGTGACGGCCGTGAAGTATCATCATCTGCTTTAATTTGTATTTGAACTCATGTTTGTATTTCAACAGTTAAAGGGGATGTACCAACTGAGCTAGGCCATTTGGTCCCCTCTGTCACGCTTCAGGTTTAGGGTCTAGATACCTTGACCTGACACATGGATCCCCCCGGACATAAAGTTTGAATAAAGGTAATGAATTTTTTCGTTTAAGAACTAACAGACGGCCAAAGAACATATAAGCTACCCTGATACTAGGAAGTGAAACCCGATACTATTTTGTATATATATACTACTTTTTATACATTCCTCTCGTTCCTATCCTGGGCACACAGAATACCAACAATGGGTTCGGTAGCACAAGTGCACAAGAAGTTCACTAATCAATATATAGGTTCGATAGCAAAAGAGCACATGAAGCTTGCTAAATCTATATAAATTACAGTGTGTTGGCTCGGTCACCGACTCCCGCATGTTTCACGTATTCCTTAACACCTAAAAATCTTGATGCAGTTGCGACACAACACATGTTGTCAAACTATTTTAACTAATTTAAAATTTTAACTATTAAAAAAAAAAAGTGTGAGCCCCTTGAGGAAAACAATGACCAACTCATTCAAAATAACATCTCGACTGGTTTTTGTTTTATGCTTTTCGACCTCTCTAAGGCTCTTTAAGTGACTATCCACTTTACTAACCTTCACTTGAAAAGTTGAAAGGCATAAAACAAAAGTTACATCTCGATTGATTCGTCGACCTAGCCATAAAAAAATTGTTAACTAAATTGTTGACTGCTAGAATATGAATCATCGACTGCTACAACATGGGTGAGTGACATTGGTTGTGCATTGCGGCCATACTGCGGCGTTCTCTAGTACTTACGTCGCTTGTGCGAAGGGTGAGAAGGAACAGGTTGGCTGCCTCTGGAAAGAGTTAGCGAACATGGCGGTAAGTTGTGAAGTCATATCAAAGGGAAGCGGTATGTACTCATAGTACTATGTAAACCAATCTTGGGTGGAAAGTGTTCAAAGGGGACAACGAACACCAAAATATTTTATTGCTCTGGTTCTAGTGTGTATGCGAAAGAGTATTCACAATGTCTCCATGGTGAAAGCAATAAGCAAATATAAGTTAGTATCAATTTTCTGTCGCGAAAAAAAAAAGATATATAGTTCATTGAAATAGACTTCTTTTCAAATGTGAGCCGGTTTTGAACGAATTATCTTTGATGATGAGATACTTAGGATATATTTATGTTATGATTTTGTGAATAACCCTCCCTATTGCCACACGTTGAGGGTAGTACATGTTAAATGTGTTAGAAACAGACTGCTGTGTATTTCTGGATAGCGAAAGGTAGATAAGGCGGAATGGGAGAAGGGTAAGACTGAAAAAAAGAAGGACAAGTGATCAAACAAGATTATGGTTGTTGAATGATGCTGGAGAGAGTGAGCAGTAAAAATTGTCATCTACTCATCATTCTTGATAGACACCAAGGAGTGAGTCGACACTCTTAGACCACTGTATCAATGACGCTAGCGTTTGTCTTGTTAGCTTTGTCACAAGTAGAGTGAAGAATTGAGCTAAGTCAAATTCTTATTTAATTTATTGTTTAATGTTTTGAACTTTTGGTGTGTAGGAAATTTATAGCCTGTATGACTAAACACTTATCATGCTAATATTTTCATTCTTGACAAGAGAGACTGACTTTGCGATTGAAAATGAGAAAAAACTTATGAAAGTCAATTCTTATTAGAATTCTTTTTTTTTGTTAGTATATTGTTACCTGCGTAGCATCGCGTCTCGGGCTCGGTGACCGAACCCGAACGCTCGGTACCGAGCCCGAACGTGACCCAAAATAGATCGAGACCGAACATTTTTTATTTATTTATTTATTTATTTATTTATTTATTTATTTTTTATATATATAGGGGTTGGGGGGCCCTGGGGGGCATCGCTCATGACTCCTAAACATACACACACACACACCATACACACGCACCCCCAGACATCCCACAAACACCCCACATACACACCACACACCACACACACATGAGGACGCGCTCGACAACCCTCTAATTTGTGCTCGGCCGAACATGTTCGGTTCGCGTTCGGCCGAGCACCCGAACACGTTCGGCTGCTCGGTGGGGCGCCGAACATGTTCGGTGTGCTACACAGATTGTTACCAATCATCTTTAACTTCAACTTGAGTTTGTTCACCTGCTTTAGTGTCTGCTGACGCAGAAGTCAAATCAAGATTGAGATAAGTAAACGGCTTGGCAGTGGATGGCAAAAAAGTGTGACAATGTGGCAACTTGGTAGATGATACTGCACTTAGGGACATGATAGGCAGGATTTGTGTTGATGTCGGTGTGGATTCTGTGGAATGCATATATATTTTGTAGGGTCAAAACCTGAGAGACACTCTTGCAATTAGTAGAGTTAATCAATACAGGCAAGATCTTCTGAAAGTTCAGGGGAAGTACCCGTCTTCCGCTGAACACAATGCATTCTTATCATGTCATCATATGACTATATAGGAACGAAGACAGTGCGAGCAATGTTAGCCTACTGCCATGATGAGGTTACATCGTATTATGGGGAAGACAGGTAGTTCCCGGATCCCGATGTCTTCGCCCGAACATAATGCATCATCATCATGTCATCATGATTACATAGAACCGGAAACATCATTGCCAACATCGCTTGCCTACGTGATGATAAGGGTGCATTGTATTCTGGGGAAAACGGGTAGTTCCCCGATCCCGATCCACCACCTATTCCCATAGTGTATAATGGTCGTTGATGTGCATTGAATCGGGAAAGACTTGACAGGACAAATAAACAAACCGCAATGCCATCTGCTGCATGCAGTAGTCATTGTCTACGGCTTATGCGAGTGTTTGTACCGCGGTGCTGTTTCGGTGGACATCTATCCAAGCAGAACATGCTACCCGTTTTGCTGGGAAAACGATGGCTGGGAAACATAGTGGTGGATTAAACCACGAGTTCACACCCCAACAGTATACACGAACCTATGTAGTTCCCTGGCAAGTGCGTAAAGAGCAGTTGGCTTCGGGCCCGGGCTGGTAGCGAAAGTGGCAGGCCACTCTGCGAAGGCGCAGGCAGGCCACTCTGAGAAGGTGCAGGCAGGCGGCTTGGAGAAGGCGCAGGCAGGCCACTTCCAGAAGGTACAGGCAGGCCACTTTGAGAAGGTACAGGCAGGCTCAAAAAGCTATCCACTCGAGGGGTTGTACTGGAGGCTTCGGTGAAGTGGGCAGCAAGGGAGAGAGCCGGAAAGGGAACGAGTGACGCTCACGCTCAGGAATAGTTTTTCCCGACCCGATGTCATAGTCAAGGGGGCGCCCTACTGGCCCCCTCATTTCTTTGCCGAGTAGGGGAAATTTGCTCGGCGGCGAGAAACCGGCAGTTAGGCGCAGCAGCAAGCGGATCGCTGCGGGCTGACCGATCACAGTCCTGCACTGGTGCTACGTTTGTGTTTAGATAAGCACGTTCCTGGCCTTGTAAATGACCAGGTTCATGCATTTTTAGTCAAAGACAAATAAATATGGTACCAGATGGTCTTGTACCTCAGACGCGTTGGTTTGACCGGGCGGTTGCGCTACGGAATTGCGTCTGGAACAGTCTGGAAACAGCAGGGGAGTTAGGGAAGACGGGCAGAGGAGCGGTTGACCAATTAAAAAAAAAAAAAAAAAAAAAAAAAAAAAAAAAAAAA
>BFEA01000069.1:123839-137036 GCA_003427395.1 Chara braunii | reverse complement strand
AAAAAAAAAAAAAAAAAAAAAAGACAAGGTGATTTCCACCAAATTGAATGTGGCGATGCCCTCTTCCATTTCACTAGATCAAGAGCATATTACTCAGGTCACGAGCTCCTTCCTGAACGAATCAGGCCGCCATTATGACCTTATTACTAGACGAATCTGACTGCAATCACGTCCAGAAAACAGTAGACAAAAGTCTTGCCTCGAAATTGGGCCCTTGGTAGCGACCGCCTCCTGAAACCTGCCCCACTCAAAACTGACCTAGGCATCCAATTCGATTATAGGGTTCGGTGGCCCGCAAGTAGCAATCAATCAATCCTCGTCTCATTGTCACATCTCATTCCCATTTTCACATATTACGAAGAAGACACATTTTGCCCAGAGTGCCACCAACCGCTTCTGGATCATCCTACGCACAGGCAGAATCTGAAACCGCCAGCGCAAAGAGCCAATGGTGCAAAGACAGATGACCGATTATAGTGAGGAGGTGATGCTGACCATCCACTTCCATCTCCACTCGCTGAAATACACTTTATCCTCTCTGAATCCCTGTGAAGACTTACAATCACTCACGCCGTCTCCCATAATGTATCAATCGACGCATGTTTTTCGCATCGTTGATCATAGAGACTATCACGGTAGAATCAGTGACTGAGGTCCCGTCGTAACAAGGTAGCCGTAGGGAAACCTGCGGCTGGTTCCAGACGTCCTCGTTTAGAGGTCGTTCCATCAGACTGGCAGCACCATTGATTGGCATTTCAATGTAGACAGCTCCAGCTCTGCATCAGACTAGCAGCACCATTGCTCGACGTTTCATCGTAGAAAGCTCGAGCTCTGAAGAAGGAACGTAACACTTTGGCTTCTCGCCAGCTGCCAGCGCTTCCATGCTGACGACTCCGTGTCACTGAGGTCCAATACGGTCTCGACACCCTCCACATCAACCATCCCACTGGGCTGGAGGGCAGAAACGCTCAATCTCTGAAGGGTCAGGCGACTCAGGCCTATGTTAAGGTCTACCGCCAGGAGTATGGGTGGCCCGTTTTGTACATGACGAACATGATGATCACAGAATAAAGCTGCGTTCCGGAACAACGAGACGTTGCCACGCCCTAAACGGGTGCTTCGGAGCGTCTTCTCTGGCACAACAAGTGCCTGTATGGATCATACAAGTTCACTGTCAATCCAAGGTTCAAATCTCGCTTCTCTCGTCTAGACCCAAACAAGTGCGCACACAGCCCAAGGCCAAGCGCGCAGTTCTTCAACGGCCGCCAAGATGAATGCACCAACGATCAGTACTATGCCGTGCAGATCCCACGTTTCGTACAGAGCCTCTAGAGGACAACGCCAAGACGCGTTGCTATATCCATCTCATGCAAGCAACAGAACGTCTTGAAGTTCTCTGTGCTTACCTTCCTTGATTACGACCAGTACATTTCCCAAACATTTTTCTCCGACGCGGCGGCATGCACGCCACAACTTTCGAGGGTCCACTGCCGGAGCACAACATTTTACTTAAGGCGCCAGCCAAAAAAGAACCCCATGCCGGCTCACTTCTTAAGGGTGTGCAGGGCGTCTCGAGGTTCGTGAACAAGAGGCTCGGAAGAACCGCCCACCAGTGGTTTCAGCTACCGCTGATGGTTTAAGCTCCCAGTGACCTGTGATGGATCATCCCCCACCGGATACCTAACAGAAAGCGATCTGCGCCTCCACAACATTGGACCATGTGTCGTCTTCAACTGATGTCGAAGGCCTCGCTTGAAAAGATGCCGGTCGTCTTCCGGCCATCACTTTGAAGTTCTGCTGTCAGCATCCGACAGGAAGAGCACGGATTTTTCCTCGCCTCTCTAGGATCTGTTCCCAACACTGTGAGCTATCCCAATGCAATCGGTACCGTCATCGCGCCTTTCTTGTCTTGAAGTTCGCCACCGTCATCAGGCCACCTTGTCTTGTCACCATGATCTAGTGAAAGTTTGAAGTCCCATCGTCGCGATCTCACACACAAATGCCATCAAAATTGATCAAATTGAATCCGTCGAGCAGCTAGCTGACTATGCACATGTTACAAAATTTAATCGATCCATCTGATTCCAGCATCCCAGCTCATAAACCTTTAATCGATCCAGCTGATTCCAGCATCCCAGCTCGTAAACCTTCGTGAAAATCAATGCAATCCACTGAGCAGCTAGCTGGTTTTGCACATGCTACAAATCGTTCCAGCAGTCCAGCTCGACATAAACCTACGTAAAAATGGATAATATTTGCTGAAATCCCAAATCTACATGCAAACTCTCGACTGCCACCGAGTCTTCCCAAATAGCAGCCAAGAAAAGGTCCTGGATAGCATTGCCCTTTAACTTCTTTAACTTTTCAAATCTCCGTCTATCTACGTCTCGCGCCGCTGAAGTTCGGGTAAACCAACCGTAAACCATCTTGAGATGTCAAAAGATCGATCCAGCTTCGCTTCAACCTGGCTGTATCCGGACACCTCAATCATGCAGTCTTCTCGAAAAGCTCAGCCCCCTGACAAGGCCTCGCTCCACTACCCCACATTGGACAGGTATCTGGATTCTGGACTGCTATTCGGACCACATACATTCGACCGGCTGATCGAGCATTTCGAATGTACGACGACCCTTGCCAGGTCCAGATACGTGTATAATGGTCGGCACGAGAGGCCCATAGTCATCTTATCCGCTACTATTACTCTACAACGATTCCAGTCTTCGCCATATCACTTCACAACGATACCATGGCCACAACAACTTGATCGGAGATATCCCGATGCCCATTCCACACTTCAGCCCCGAAGAATCCGATGACACGTCTGGTTCCCTTATAACACAGCATGCCAGTTGCGACCACAATTCTTGAAAAGAGCCACCTCCTTATCTCCCATGCTTTCTAACTATTCCCGCAAATCCGTTTCTTCCTCGCAAACTCGCTTGGCTTCCGCCCCTCTCACCAACGTATACCTGCAATCAATAATTGAAAAATCCATGAGAACATATCTGGACTAAATTGACTTGATATTGCCAAAAAAAAAAAAAAAAAAAAAAGAAGACCCCCTCAGAAAACGATATTAGTTTTATAAAGTTTTATTAAATTTATGTCAATTCAGAACAACCGTGTACCTAAAAAAACAAAAACCGACCCCTCAGAAAATGATATTAGACTATTAGTGTTCTAAACTTTTATTCAATTTATTTCAATTCAGAACAACCGTGTGCCTAGCCTACCAGAGTGGCCCGGGACAACTTGCTTGGCCGGGCCAAAAAAAATGAAAATAAGAAAAATAAGAAAATTGAAAATTCATTTTTTACTCACTTTATTTTCAATTTGCCAAAGAATTTCGATGTGACCCTGGGCCTGGGGCAGAAGTAGTTCGGTTTATAATTTTGCATAACATAGGCTTTTTTTGAAATTTTCAGAATTTTTGGATTTTTTTTTTGTTTGTTTGCTGGGACCTCCTATGGCCCGTGTATGGCCGGGCAGCCCGGGCAAACAGGGTGACCGTTGCAGCCCGGCTGGTACCCTAGCCGTGTACACAACTAGACCACCTCTGGGCTGCTGTGGATTTTTTTAATTTTTTGTTTGGAATTATATATATCATCAAATAGAACTGCCCGGTAAACCGTAGGCAGAGAGGGAGAAGAGGACAACAAACGAGGGGCTGTGACAAACTGTTTCGTCGGAGTTTCACCGACTCATCAGGAGGCTGAATATATATATATTGTCACATCACTATATATATATATCGTCAAATATATCGTCACAAACAGAACTGCCCGGTAAAACCGTAGGCAGAGAGAGAGAAGAGGACAACAAACGAGGGGCTGTGGCAAACTGGCGTCACAAACAGAACTGCCCGGTAAACCGTAGGCAGAGAGGGAGGGAGAAGAGGACAACAAACGAGGGGCTGTGACAAACTGTTTCGTCGGAGTTTCACCGATATATATATATATACTTGCATAGGTTCCATTTGTTCAAACAAACTCGAACATAGGCAGTAACTGTTTTTCGCTTCGATTGTATTTAACAGTTCCTTAATGACTCCTAACGGACATTTTGGTTCATTGTTCCAGCTTTCTTCTTTTTCAATTTCTTTACTCTTTACTCTGCAGGAAAGATCCAAGGGGGCGCAGAAGCGGCGGTAAAACTTGTACATACCTCCATGCCCTCTCCATCCCTGCTTCCTGAATCTCTTTTGCCAATGCTCAATAACTCATCCAGACATCCACCAATTCCCCGATTCACTGCAATGGCAGGTCTCCCCTCACTGAGCAATGCATGCACCCCTTCACACCTTGAAAGGGCACCCAACGACACCAGCTAAAGAACTGCATGACGATGCAGCCAAGTAGCAGAGAGGTTACTCGTCCTTGATCTCGTGGTCACCGGCAAGAACCCCTTTCACACCTGGAAATGGCGCCCGACACGATTCAAGAAACAGCATGCTGATGCAGTCCAGCAGCAGAGTCTGAGTTTCCTTGTTCTCTCCAGGTCACCGCCAAGGTACCGGCGCGTACGGCGATGACACAACAATGGCCTCGGGTGACGATATAATGATGGCATGTTCGCCATTCGTGCGCGTACGAATCAGCACGATCCACAACGCAAAGCTAAAGAAACGACCAAAACCCAACATTCAGCAACCTCTTGCTCCCCGAGAGCTAGCTCAGCGTAAAACCAAATGGGATAGCTGCGAACGACAGGGTGAAATGGTACAAGCATTAAATGACAGGCCAACCTGGTACCAGTTGAGCCGTCTACGAGTACCAAAAAACGAAGATGCTACCGCATTAACATATGCGGAAGCAGCGGCTGACATCAAAACACTGCTGCTCCTGTCGAGAAGTCGAGGATCGTGTTGGTCATGGGCCTCGCCTTCCGCAAAATGCCAGAGTACTCGACAACCTGTGCATAAACACACACAGCAAACAATCATCCCGAATAAAGGCTCCGTAACTTAAGCAGGCTCAGTCTTTTTTGAGGTAAACACGTCCCGCGCCGACTTCAAAAAGGCAACGGAAGTACCAATGGCCGTGGTGTCACATGGCTCGGCCGTGGTTAGGGAAAAAAAAAAAAAAAAAAAAAAAAAAAGACCGAAGGATACTTTTGAACCGAAATCGCTCATTTTGAGTTCTCTCGTGGTTCCTCTGCCAACGCAAGTTTTTTTTTGCCTTTCAAACTTCAAAACATATCACGTCCGCTGTTTTTTTTCCTTTTTTCTTTTTTCTTTTTTTTAACAGGCGCTATTCGTAATCGCACAACAAACACAGTTTTGTCACAATTGCACAACAAACACACACTCACCATGATGGTACAATCTTTCACCGTATGGATTTCCGCATATTTCAACAACTTCGTGCATGGGTCTTTCGTAGACACCCTACCTGGGGTCGACAAAGAATCAAGCATAAGTACTTCCCTGAGAACCAAACTTGGTTACTACAGACACATAGTACACATGAGAGCTACCGCATAACATCGACATGTTGGAGAGTCGACATTTGTCATTGTAATCACTCGCCTTCTGGACGTGTTGGACACACATTGCAGATCCCTTCTTCTCTCGCTACCACCGCATCACCGTCGGACAGAGCACGTCGTCGTCATCATCATCACTAGTTTTCTGGGCGTGTCTTTCTACTCTTCCCTGCCTGATCAACCTTAACAGCGTAATTGGTTCGGCAATGAGATCCCGTACATCCCACTAACCAGAAGAAGACCAAGATTTGGTACATCCAAAATATTAATCTGTTATGGTACATATCCACAGCGTGTTTCACGTGCAGACTGTGGTACATGCGAAGAAGAGTGCAGCTTTTGCCCAGTAAGGTTCTTCGCGTTGCATCGACTTAAACCACATGCTCCACCGCTTGTGCGGGCCCCCGTCAATTCCTTCCTTTACCATTTTTCAAAATCCCAGTGATACTAAAGGCCTTCCTGAGTTCAAAATCCAGTCGCAACCAGATGAACAGAACGAGGGTAGAGGGGGCCGGGGGGGATCCCCTTGTCTGCATGCCCCTGGTCTGGCAATGCTGAATCCAGCTATGTGTTTCGCATGCAGACTGGAACGAGTATCAAGACGAGCAGCTCTGTCCATCTTTTCCTTTTTCAAAAGCAGAACCACGAACAACCTTCGTCTACACACCACTGTCCCCGAACACCGACAAGGGACTCGTGCCGCTAATCAGACACAGATCCAATTCCCTCCCGCAGAGCACAACCTACATTACTGTAGGTTAGCACCCCAATAACAAGCCAGCAAAACACCCACGAAACAAAGATAGGTCTATCACAGCCAGAAAATACACTCCAGACACGCCACTGGCACTAGAGGCACAGCATGGCCGCGTAGCGACGGCCCCAACTACAGACACTCAACCTTGCCCGAGAAAACCGTAGCAAGGTGCTATCGAAGTCATAATATCATATTAATATGTCATCAAATATAACTGCCAGGTAAACCGTACGCAGGGAGGGAGAAGAGGGCCGCAACAAATGAGGGGTTGTAACCAACTGTTTCGTAGGGGTCTCACCGACCAATCAAGAGGCTGAGCCCTCAACAGTCTGCAGAATCCCCTAGCTGAATGCACTGTAAGTGATAATCCCACCTTAACCCCGGCTGTGGTTAAGCATCAACGACTGGCCGACAACTGATACCCTGAGGTGGGCACCAACCGGTGACCTCAAGGAACCATAGATAATATTTGTACAATAAGTCACTAACTCTACTACTCACCAAACTTATATGAAGTTATATCATAATGGTGCCATTACTTCTGAATGTACTCGTCATTGAGCACGCCATGGTTGACGTGGGCGTTTGAAAGGGACCAACAGCATCGGGCAAAATGGGGGAAGGATACTTTTCTGGGCCTTTCGGCTAAGATAAAGTGTAGTATCTGTTCTGATCAGTTTAATATCTGATCCGTGGTCCATTGGACGACATTAAAAAAAAAAAAAAAAAAAAAAAAAAAAAAAAAGGAGGGGGGAAGGAGAGGGGAGGTTGAGAAAAGGGCAGGAAAGCACAGAGGAGAGGAGAGGAGAGGAGAGGAGAGGAGAGGACTCTGAACGCCATCACCAGCCCCACGTGTGGGTGTGGAAAATAACTGGAATCATGGCATATATTTTGCAAAAGAACGCACTGCCAGAGAACTGGAGGGAAACATTTGCACGCCTGTTTACAAGTGGAAACAGAAGTAAGGACTCTTCGAAAAGAATGCGTACGGTTCATCACTTTTTTTGTCCCTTTTTTTTTCGCAAAAAGCAAGCAATCAACGAACCGCAAGCTGCAGCATCTGACATACAGACTCACCATGCAGCTTCCTAGACCAGAGAACTCAATTTTCCCATCTTCCACCTTCACCACGCGCGGTTCTTTGCCTGCCTCGCAGATGACGCCATGATCTGTAGCGCCATTTCCATTTCCATATGCCACACAAGACGCCTCTCCTGTGCCAGTTGTCTCAGCCTCTGACTGCATTTGAGACGACTGTGACGATTCCAACTGACCGCTCAGAATATCGACATATTCCCCATCCGGGAGAGGAACTTCAATAGCCCCTTCCTGCACAACAAGGGCACAAGAAACAGAGAAAACAACACACAGCAGCAGATCAGCCACAGACACAAATGACACGGCTTGAGAGAAGCACCACGCGTTGCGACTCGCGAGTCTTGGGACACAGAGAGGAAGCACACTGTCCGCTAGAACGCATAAGTGGGTTGCATAAAAGTGACAAAACATCTCATGTGCTTGACCAATGAAACGGGCGCAGGCACACATCTTCTGCCATCCAGAAACAAACACAGACTGTTAAAGGGGTGTGATTATGTACCGTCGGTACCGAGTGTGCTTCTAGATCGTCTGATCTATCTGCAGCCATCAGCAATAGTCTACCAAATTGAATGTGTAATTGCACCCACTCTATACTTCCATTTCTTTTTTTCTTTTTTTTTCTTTTTCTTTCGTTTTTTTTTGTCATCCTTGCGCAGGGGCCATGCTAATCTTCTCTGTATCGTTCCAATTTTAACGGATGTCCCGAAGGACAAATACATATACTTCCATTTCTATACTTCGCTTTCTCGCAGATCAAGAATGAGCATTGTCTCCTTCTCTTCCCTTTATCACTGTGACAGTCTTGTTTCTTTGATTGTCGCTGCAGAAAATTGCCAGAAACATTTTTTTTCGACCTGCATCAATGCTCATGCTTGGCTCTCAACATAAGGAGTCAGCATACAATATCCAAAATTCCAAATGGCATTCAAATTTGTCGATAGCTCATCGATAGACGTCCAATTTCGCCCACTCTACTTCTAAGTGTAGGCTGTGTAGCAGCTCAAAAATGAGCATTGTTTTGTCTTCCCTCTATGATCCCTGTTATGTTTCTCTGGTTGACATTGGTGTGATTCTCTTCAACCTGCTTCGATGCGCGTACTTGGCTCAAGTATATACTCTCAGTACCGCCTTCGATACTGCTCTATGGCATGCTTACCTTGTTCATGATACTCGGCACTTATTCCACAATTCCCTTCCGGCATCGGCATGCACTAAATATGGGTGCCCTTAATATGTTCAGGCTGTAATTTACATTCAGAATCTTCTCAAGTTCAGCCTTCAGGTTGTTTCTTTTCTTCGGGAGAGGTCACCGTGGAAGATGACAGCAATCGGACCTCAGACTATAACTGGATGACAACAGAGAGAGACACACAGAGAGAGAGAGAGAGAGAGAGAGAGAGAGAGAGATCACAAAGTGCAACTCGCATACCGTTCGCCCTCCCACATTGAACACCCCGAACAAATTTTTCTTGCTCTCCCTTTCAGGCTGCTGCCATATAGCAACGATGGCACCCTCTCCAGCGAGCAGCGAGAACTGCCCATTGCGCATGGCAGGACTCTTCTTCATCCTCGCCAAGTTCGTCAAAAATCCCTGCAATGGCAATAGGTTACAGAAACAAATGTCAGATAAATCAAATCCACACACAGAGAGAGAGAGAGAGAGAGAGAGAGAGAGAACACAGAAATGCACATGCATGCACACACACACACACATTAACACACGCACACACACATGCACACACGCACACACATGCCCACACACACACACGCACACACGCACACACACACACACACACACACACACACACACACACCCACACACACATGCACACACACACACACACACACACACAGTTTCTGGTCTGCTCCTAGCCCAATCCCTGATTTTGTCACCTTGTCGCATGCATTAACTTGTGGTTTATTCACCGTCTTCACATTGCCCACCTACACCCCCAAGCACAAGTACAAGAAACATGCCCCAGGTTTCCAGATCTCCTAATTAAAGGCGCACATGCTTATCCAGTCAAGATAGCCTTGATTGTCAGATCTGCTTCGTTTGCAAGCAGCAAACACAGAACCAGTGGGGCAAGCATCAATACAGTTCAGGAGTGAACCAACCAAGCACTGCAAGTTAGCCAGCCTCATTTTCCTTCCACATACCGTGAGAGTGTAGTCAGCCCAGTCAATGGGATCCCTCTCAAACAGCTCAGGCGGCTCCCTCGCTTCAGATTCCTGGAAACACACACATACCAAAAAAAACGAAGAAGAAAACACAGATTAATCAACAACAATCGTAGGGCGAAAAAATCATAATTCAGTTTTTCATCGTCAATTGCACATTTCTTCAGTTCATGCACAGCGATTTGAGTGGGTACCAGACAAACTCAAGGGCATACTCACAGTAGCACTTTCGGAAATGCATCAGACAACAATTTCGGCCACACCTGTATGCACCTGGCAGCATTTCCATCCAGAAACAAGTAAAAAGTCCTAGCGTGAGTATGCCCTGAGCTTCGCTGCACTGCACAGCATACCACACGTATCTGGACACGCCGACACGGTGCTGGGTCGAGATACACTCAGAATATTTGATCCCTTCGAGTGTATCTGGTTCAGAATGAAGTCCAGATGGATGTAAAATGTTGTGAGTCTTGTGACTCGTGACTAATGAAGCGAGGCCCAGTAATTATCGAACCCAGGATCTTATGAACGACATCCCGCGAATCAGAGTGTGCCTCCAAAACACCGTCAGCCAGCACTTTAGATTGGAACCTTGAGGTAAGAAAAGGTTAATCAACCTCACTCATTTTTCAGTTTTTCTCAGACCCTGAGAATAACCGCCGTTAGTATGAGGAGACGATACGCACCCCACAACCACCATGCCAGTCAGCAGCCAATCATCATGGCCAAGCGTCAGACACTGACACACTCAGTCCAAAATAAGCTGTGATTAGCACTAGACCAATCCACACAGAAACGCATAAAAATAAAAAATAAAAATAAAAAAATTCCACCATCGTTGACCCCCCTAATAAACCAACATCAAACACACGAACCGATGGTTACATCCATCATCCATCATGCTTGACCAGCATAACAACCATGGTTTGCAACTGAGCACTGGAAAAAACATATGAAGTTATGAACGGATTGAATTTCCAGAAAGCCATTGTTAATTCGTTGCCCCTCCAAAAGCTAACCCTTAGATTGACCCCTCAAAAAAGCACCCACGACACCCAGATCCTTCAGCCTTGGCAAGAAAACCATTCACGAGACTGATGGCTTGCACTAAGTTCCACGTTAGCACCAGAGAACCCATAGCTAAACCCCAACAAACCACAACGGGGTTATCACCCTAGAATGCAAAACTACGGCCGACGACAAGAAACCCAGTTTTGTCGGTACCCGAAAGCGGGGGAAGGAATCAACGAGCGTTCTCTCGACGATAGGAGGATGTACAAGTGCTCATTTTCCGAGCAAACAGCGGAGTTTTGGCCGTGGAAGTTGGGGAAAAAGGTAGGCGTTTTCTGCATGTGTGAGCACTGGCTTGTTTGGACTTTGCAGGTGAAATAGGGGGAATTCCTTGACTGCAGGGTGCTCCACCGATGATATGGACACAATCCATCACCCTTCTACCAGTCACCACTCAAGTGATGGTACTAGGATCCAAAGACTTTCCGAAGCGACGCACCATCTCCACTATATATGCTACGCTCAGAATCTCACTACTATGGTTTGAAGTTTGAACCCTCCACTCGTGACTCATGAGTCTCGATGTGTGTAGATCCGATTGTACTTCCCCTCAGTCCAAAACTGCGAGTGCTTGTCTGCACTCAAGAACCAACACTTCTACGGAAGTCTGCCAGCATTTTTGTATTTATTTTTATTTTTTTTTTGGGGGGGGGTGGGGGGGGAGGTGGAGACATCTTTGTAGGAACTGTACCCCGTCCAGACTAAACTTAGTCAATGAACAAATAAGTGGCGTACCATCAGTTAAACAACGATTTTTATTTCTTTCATCTTTGTCACTTCTACTTTTTTGTTATTTTGTAATCTTATTGGCATGATTCCTTGTAGTTTTACAGTGACAAGTCATTTTGTGGTCACCTTTGGTGTTCCACAAGTTTCATTATCTCTTTTTATTGGGCTTACTATAGTGGGAGTCATCCCGAGGACAGATGGAAATGTTTTGTCGTGCGCACAGCCGTCAAAGCATGCCTCACCTGCCCAGCATACATAAGGAATGCTCCTCGGTTAAACGCTGCAAATGCAGTCCATGCCAAAGCATCGTTCCTGGTTGCAGCACGCGACATGATTCTCCGCTGACGTGAAAGACAAATCAGAGGCAACGAAGAACCGCAAAAACGATAGCAAACAACATAAGTGCAAGAGGCCAAATGCCAACATCAGTTCAAGAGAAGACCAGTACAAGAGGCTAATTGTGAAGGTCAGCACAAGAGAGAGAGAGAGAGAGAGAGAGAGCAGTGAGTGTGTGTGTGTGTGTGTGTGTGTGTGTGTGTGTGTGTGTGTGTGTGAGAGAGAGAGAGAGAGCAGTGCAAGAGCGGCTACCAGCCAACCAGTAGAAGTTCAATAGTGCCAAACAGTACAAATCAATGAAATGCGTTGTGGATTCGACATGGAACATCTGTTAAAATGGAATGATAGTATTATGATACAGAGAAGATCAGCATGGGCCAAGTGCAAGGGAGGATAACACACACAAATCAAGAAAAATAGGTCAAAGTTAAAAGAGAGAACAGAAGAAGTCTGCAGACTCTGCACACACGACATGCATGCAAACCCAAGCACTATTGTGAACAACAATCTGTGTCGTCGTCATTCATGGAACACAACCTTCCTCTTCGACTTCCATGATCTTTGCTGCCCATTTCACTCGGCACACCCAGATCTTACCTTTTTTTTTTTTTTTTTTAATATCCCAGATGAACCAAAATTAAGCTTGTCCACTTTTGTGAGGCGAGCGCTACACTTCGGTGCACGCACCCGCCTTAACCACATTAAACGCGCACTCGCACACTACATAAAGGGTATTTTCATCTGTAAGGAACAGATGAAACGATACCTTTCACTCGGCCAGATCTTCCTTCTTTTTTTCTTTTTTTTAATATCCCAGATGACCCAAAATTAAGAACACTACATAAAGGGTATCGTTTCATCTGTTCCTTACAAATATACCTACACACGCGATATGTGTTTCATAACTTTTGTGTAATCTTGGAAACATACACACGTACACTGACACAACAAACTACCGTCTTCCGACGAACATGACGCATGTGCATTGAAATACAATGCATAGGTTGCTTTCTATTCGAATACAACGCGGCATATGCATTTTATTCGAACAGCCCTTTCTTTTCGAATACAACACACATGCATTCGATTGGAATTCTCGAATCTTTCAAAAACTCAAAACGCATATGCGTTATGTTCAGGCCCTTCGGGGGAAAACATAGTCGCAAAGGCAATTCTTAATGAAGTTTCGCGTCCGCTACACAGAGAACTCGTAACTCCACCCAAACAGGGGTGACTCGGTGACTGCGGCATAGCGTTTCCCCCGGGCTTTCACCAACTCCGCAGGAAATTCCAACCCTAACAGTCTGCCCCTTATGCATTCGACTAATATGACGAGGACTGACCCCCACCTTGCCCAAATTGCAATAATACCCTTGAGAAAAGTGGGAGTGGTGTCGACCTTTCGTCACAGCAGTGCCTTTTTCTCCTCCTCTTCGTGATATGCAGTATTGTCAGATTTGTTTGCTGCAAGTTCTCGTCAGTATTGTCAGATTTGTTTGCCACAAGTTCTCCTCAATATTATCAGATTTGTTTGCTGC
>BFEA01000069.1:104321-120424 GCA_003427395.1 Chara braunii | reverse complement strand
TCTACTTTCCTTTTTTTTTTTTTTTTTTTTTTTTTTGGGAAACGCTAAGCTATATTCTTCTCTAATTTGAACCTCTCACTTGCACATCCATTGGACATCATCGACTCTACTTTCCATGAAGTTGCCTGCAAGCTACCATCTTCAGCCGAGCAGAACGCCGGTCATTGTTGCTGCATCTGGACTGAAAAATGCCCCAAATACAGTTCTAATGACCGCCCGTTATATTTGGGTGAAGATGGCGGTGCTGAGCCTTTTCGCTAAGCTCTGTCAGCAATGCGGCAGAGCATAACATACGGAAAGGGGGACTTCAGACATAACGTGCATTTTCGAATGCAGAGTTGTGGGACGCAAAATTTCGCAGTAACATAAGCTCGACGGCTTATTAACGCAATAATTTGAAAATGAAATAGATTAAGCGAGCAGCCAAGGTTGCTCCAGAAAAAAAAAAAAAGAAAACCAAGAAAAAAAGGAGATGATCCAGAATGGATATGCCAAGCGCCCGCAGAAAGACCATGAAGGATAATTAAAGGAACAGGGGAAATTGACTTAATGTCTTACACATTCCCAATAACTAAACCTGGTAGGAGGCAGTAGCACAGTGGTGGAAAAACCACCCCTCCATTGATGGATCTCTCGTTGTAACATTTTGTAATTCGATTGGTCAGAAAAAAATCAAAACCAAGGAGAAGAAAAACTCAACCATGTTGAGTCGACAGTCGAAAAAGCAAAAATATTGAATAATCTATGAAAAGAAAAAATCTTGACCATGAGTTGCCACTACAGCCAGGTACGTATAAACGTACCTCCAGCCGGAAAAAAAGAAAAAAAGAGAAGTTGATAAGGCTGATAAAGGGCCTCACACCCACGACTCACCACATGCACAAAAGACACAATATGGCGGGGAGCGGGGAGAGAGAGAGAGAGAGAGAGAGAGAGAGAGAGAGAGAGAGAGAGGAGACCACAGCGACTAACCTGCCAAAATGCGAGAGGAACAAATGATGCGACGTCGCATCGGAAGCCATTGACCCCTTTCTTTGCCCAGAAAACCAGTGTGTCGAACAGGTATTCCCAGAGATCTTTGTCATGGAATGAAAGATCTGCTACATCAGACCACGGGCTTGTCGGTCGTCCATACTTGTCCTGGAAATTGGAAAGAAAGCGGAGACGACAAAGGCGCAGCACATAAAAAAACAGGAAAGAGAAACTACAGTCAATTCTAACAAGTTACAGATCATCACCAAAGTCAAATTTGACCAAGTTCCAAATCATCGCCAGATGACCAGCAGCAACACAGACAAGAGAAACCAACACAAGATGGCAACAGCGGGACCAATTATGCATGCGAGCAGCATTTGACGGACTCGTATTGACATGTCGAGGGAATGAAACGACACAAGAGACATGTGACACAGTGAGCAAAGTGAGATGAGATTAAAAAAAAGGAGTGATTTCATTTCGCGGCATAGAAGATACACAAGCGAAGAACGTGAAAGCGAAGGGATTACTCACCCGCTTGAACCATTCAGGGTGCGACTTCGCCAGCACGGAGTCTCTTGCGGTGTGATTGAAAACAATATCGATCATGAAGCGCAAACCTATTTTCCTTGCTGCCCTCACAAGGCTCTCAAAATCTGCACGCCAACAAGATCAGAGCCAACATTAATTTAGCCATCCCGGTGAACCATCCCCTCCTCTGCCACTCTCCCTCCGTCAAGGACGGGCTTAGACTCTAAGAGCCTCTAAGGATTCCTAATTGCGAGTCATGACGACAACTCGCATGTACTTTTGCACAGTCGAAACATACCACCAGCAATTCCAAGCCTCTTTTTTCTGATACCAGTTTTCTGCCAGACGCCAAAAACAATCCACCAGGCACGCGCGAGAGAAATCGGATCTGTTTGCCTGGGGCCCCCGAAGACACGCGCATGTTAACCAGCACATCGGAGCAACATAGCGTTTCCTTGCCTGGTGAATTAAACGCACCGGAGGTTTAAACCACCAGTACACAACCCCAGCCTTGCACATTTAAATCACCAGTACCTCACCCTTATATCGGCCGCACCACCAGTACCTTACCCTTGCAACGCCCGCAGGCCACTCACCGCAACTTTCGGCGGCCCGAAACGCAACGCAGACCGCCGATGAAATTTATCAACGGCCGCACGGCACTGGAAGTTGCGGCGAATAACACGCCGCATATTTGCTTTTCAAGCGGGGAAAGGTACTGGCGGTTTGACACGATGCCCTATAGATCTCTCTTTATTTGCCATAGTAGCATTGATTTAGGCCATTGGGGCGAAACCCATGCTGATCGACTACACCCCTCTAGAGAAGGCAGGAGGCAGCCTAACAAGATCCAGAGAGTCAGAGACCACTGCACTTCTTCCACCCTCCACCTCCCCTCCCCTCATCTACTCAGGTACAAGACAAAGAGAAGAGCAACAAGGACGTCACCGTGAGATGAATCAAGGAAAAGTTTCACGAACTCCCACTCTGATCACCTGAAGGAGAAGCACCGAGAAGATCTAGGCTGCAGCAAGGGAAGAGAACAAGGATCCCAGCGGCCGTACATGATAATAAGTGAGGAAGAAAAAGCCGATGGGAGAGGATTCGGGAATGCAGAAGATTCAGGAGACACGAGCGCCTTATAGATTATGGGACTGAAGACAAGAGAGAGAGAGAGAGAGAGAGAGAGAGAGAGAGAGAGAGAGAGAGAGAGTTGAAGACAAGATCTTAACGGTTGTTGTCTGTTACATAAGTCAGAAAAATTCACAGAGTTGTGCAACAGTGAATACACCCTCACCTTCAATTGTCCCGTAAGAAAGGTTCACCCCTCTGCAAGAAGAGACACCAACATACACAAACACAACATGCCTGTGTCAGCTCACTCAAAGGCTTAGCGTGCCTGCAAGGGATGATACCACATTATGCTCCCCCAGGGCTTAGCTGAGTTAACTCTCTGGTTGTTTTCTTTCCACGAAGTCACTGCTTTTTACACAATCCTGCCAGGCTGTCATCAACGATTACTTTTGCCAGGCTGAGCAGAGATCCTTTTCCACAACAATCAATGAGTCAGACATCAACACGCACGACCCTTGTTTCACTTTCCGACACCCCTTTCCCGTCGTCCACAGCAAGCTCAGCCTGGCCAACATCAGCCATCTATGTCCACAAGTAAATCATAAAATACCAAACCTCTCGTGATAATTTTGTCTCCATCTCATTACCACCCCATCTTATCCACAGTCTCATCATAGCGCACATTTCTCCTATGACGATTTACTGTCCACCTCATAAATTAAAATTCCTTTTCCACAAAACACTCCCAAACATATCTGGGAAAACTTACATTCCACAATTCTTTCGATTACTTGCCAAACAACATCAACCTTGAAGTTCTCGTCCAGATGCAGACCATGCAGCCCCATGCGAATGCGAACCTGGTCCTATCCGTGAGGTCCATGCGAACCCGGTCCTATCCGTGAGGTCCATGCGAACCTGGTCCTATCCGTGAGGTCCATGCTGACCGGGTCCCTGATACTGGGACGTCAAAGACAGAAGGACTAGCTAGGCGCCATTCCCGGTACTTAACCAAATTAAATTTTAAAAGGGCGCTACGTGCCAAACCATTCCCGGTACTTAACCAAAAATAAATAAAAACAGGGCGCTATGTGCCAAATGGCAAGTACAACATGAACGAAGACATGACTGCACAAGCACGTTTGCAGTGAGTTCCTTGCCCCCAGATCATCAATAAAAACAGGGCGCTATGTGCCAAATGGCAAGTACAACATGAACGAAGACATGACTGCACACGCACGTTTGCAGTGAGTTCCTTGCCCCCAGATCATCGGCGAGATGATCGCATTTTGTGCGTGTAGCTAGAGGCTGCCAGAGTGGCCCGGGACCACCTGCCCGGCCAGGCCTGAAAAATTCAAAAAAATAAAATACTGACGAGTCGGTGAAACTCCGACGAAACAGTTTGTTACAGCCCCTCGTATGTTGTCCACTTCTCCCTCTCTGCCTACGGTTTACCAGGCAGCTCTGTTCGACGATATATAATCTCAATGCGACCCTGATGCAAAAGTTGTTCGGTTTAATTTTCTGCATAACAGTTCTTTTTTTTTTTTTTTGGCTGGGTCCTTCCCTGGTCCTTGCAAGGTCGAGCCGCCCGGGAAAACAGGGTAACCCGGGCGGACCGGCTGGTATCCTGCTTGCGTAGATATTAGGGTGAAGCTGGCTCAATAACCAACCGATAGGTTCAGACATGAACTTCAGACATGAACCTGTCTACGTACATCCACCTGGCAAACAGGTGAGTATAAAGTACTATGAAGTACCATAAACTGTTCAGTTCTGACTCCTGAGTTCGCAAGGAAGCCTGCTGTAACACAGATTGTCTCCAATGTAAGACAACTGTACCCAAGACCAGCCTCTACACAGATCACCCCAATATATATTTATCCATACCCTCTATCTATCGAGTGTGTGGTGTTGGTACCCTCTATCTATTGAGCGAGCGGTGCTAGTACCCTCGATCTACTGAGGGTGCGGGACGGCATGCATCTAATGCCCCATGTGAGTGAGAAAGCCCCACAGCACAGCCCCCGACATGCAGAGCCAGATCACCCAGCTCCGCAATACTCCACCACAGCCTGTGAGTTGGTTGATTTTGTGTTGTAATTCTCACCACGTACATTCAGAAACAAATAAGAAGAGACGAGGCATTGAAGGTAACTTCAACATACTCGCACCACAACTTCCTCGGCTGAATTTGGTCATGTTTGTGGCCAAATACATCTAGGAGACCGCAGATTGGTGGACACTTTTGTAGACGGCAATGGTGAATGGACAAACTTTGCAGTGCATGCCATGACACCGTGCAGGCCATCCATCTCCCTTTTTTCTCGTTTTTCTCTGACATATGGGGAACCTTGCGGTGTGTTTCAAGCTCGTGCTCTTTATTTGTATACTTCCTCTGCATGCAAAAAGATTGTTCGTCTACTTCCTCTGCATGCAAAAATATTGGACTCCTCGAATGCACCTGATCCAAAGAGCGTCCAAATGCATGTAGAATGTTGGGTAGTGGAGTGAGGCCCAAAGGATAGTTTAAAAGAACTTCATTTTGTGAAACCTAGCGGTGTGTTTCAAGTTCGTGCTCCTTACTTCCTCTGCATGCAAAAATATTGTTAGTCTACTTCCTCTGCATGCAAAAATATTGGACTCCTCGAATGCATCTGATCCAAAGAGCGTCCAAATGCATGTAGAGTGTTGGGTAGTGGAGTGAGGCCCAAAGGATAGTTTAAAAGAACTTCATTTCGTGAAACCTAGTGGTGTGTTTCAAGTCCGTGCTCCTTATTCATATACTTCCTCTGCATGCAAAAATATTGGACTCCTCGAATGCACCTGATCCAAAGAGCGTCCAAATGCATGTAGAGTGTTGGGTAGTGGAGTGAGGCCCAAAGCATAGTTTGCACAAATGCATTCTCGTAAAAGGACACTTTTCAAGAACCTGATGTAACGACTCCACAATCTTTTTTGTGGGGCATGTTGGGTAGACAGGCAAGAAGCCACTTGCAGGCCGGCAAGTAGTTGGGAGCTTCACTACACACTACTCTGACATGCATTTGGATGCTTTCAGGACCAGGTGCATTCCAACGAGCCCAAGAACCTAACGTAACGACTCTGACTCTGCGATTGTTTCAGTGGCGTGCTGGGTAGACAGGCAAACAGACAACTAAAACGACCAGTGAATAAGCTCCACTACCCAACACTTTTACATGCATCAGGACGCTTTCTGGACCAGGTGAATTCGGACGAGCCCAAGACCATGACGTTCCATGATTGTTTTGGTGGCATGTGGGGTCGACAGGCATGCAGACGAGCCAGTGGTTGTGAGCTCCACTACCCAATGCAGCCATGCATTTGAACGTTTTCTGGACCAGATGCAGTCGGACGAGTCCAACATTTTGAATGTCTCAGGTCCAGAAAGTTGTCCAAGTGCATGTGCAGTCTTATGTAGTGGAGCCAACGCCATAGTTCGCACAAAAGCCTCCTCATGAAGGATACATTTCAAGACACTGACGTAACGACTCCACGACGATTTCCGTGGCATGTTGGGTAGACACTGGACAGGCAAGCAGACGAGGGCCACCAGCGGTTGGGAAGGTCCTAGGAGGCAGAACAAGAGAGCAATGTCTGCCTCCTGTTTCTTTTTTCACGTGTAAGGGTCCTGCTCCACTACTCTCCACATGCACAAAAGACAAAAAATATGGCCGTGCACCTAACCATCTCCTAGTACCAGATTCAAGTCTCATTTTGCACATTTCGAGAATTGCTGTAATGGATCAAAGCTCTAGATCATTAGAACAACCTGCTTCTGTGTACACACATAAATCATTAACGCAACCCAAGCTCTGTGTGCAAGTAAATATCATCAAAGCAACTGAAAGTAAGATCTACTCTAAGGGACATATAATGGCATTTCTGTCTTTCAAAAATACCGTTCCTTTCCATGCATAATTGCAAACGATGTGCCCAACTGCCGCAACAGACGCAACTGCTTCAATATGTCTTACATTTCCTTTTTTCTTTTTTTTAGTATTTATCTGACCTCTTGAATGCAACATTACCCCCCCACCCCCCACCCCCGCAAAAAAAAAGAAGTCTGTTCCTACCTTCTTCTACCGAACACAGTTCCTCATCATGACTACATCAGACAGAGAACACTCATGAGACCTCCTGGATGCATCTGGCCACAATTACGGCGTGTGCATGAATCTTGTCCAGAATAAAGTCTAAAAAGTGCAAGTGTGTGTGTGCCCTGAGATAGACAGCTGTACAAACAACGGTCACCTTTTCTTACGAAACAGAGGAGACAAATGGACCCATTTCTAACACATGCTGGTGCTATATTCCAAGCCATCCTGGGAAACACGAAGAAAGGCGAAGAAAAAAAAAGAGAAACAAAAGGCAAACAAAAACAAGACAAAGCACGAGGCTGCACCCACAGCCACATGTTCTCCTGCTTTTTTCTCTGCACATTGCAGTGCAGCAACACAGGCAAGCTCCTGATCTTCCGCAAACCTATGCTCGTTTAGATACCAGCGAGAGTCCCAGGTAGTCTTCAGCCCCTCCACTTGAGATGAAGGACCTGCTGAGCCACTAAGACGGCTGTTCTTATGCCGACAAGCGGCATCGGCTTATATCGACATAATCATACACTCAACTCTCACCCATGTCATCATCACATGTTTGCATTCCTATCGGGAAGATCAGAACGTGGCCATGCACGTGACTGGGCTGCAGACGCCACATGCGTGAAAGCGGATTGGATCCTCGGATGGTGGAGTAGAAGTAGACGTCATTACCAAGTAGTACCTAGAGCCCCACTGCAAATGAGGAAAGGCCAGGCACTACTATCGCTGTGTGCATCCTTCTCGTTCACATGAACCTGGTCAGTGTTATGACCAGGCTCATACTCCACAGGCACCTGCATCGCATCCAAGGGCGGTGACTCGAAAAGGGACTGGCAGGGTTAACTTTTACACAGACTGGCATGGATGTGCTCTGAAGCACATCCTATTAAAGAACATACTACGAGGGGGGGAGCATGGAAAGGGGAACAAGGAGAGGGTGTAGCAACATGGCATAAAGGAAAAGGTTCGAGAGGAAATAATTAAGTGGCACATATAGGGTCAGGAGTTAAAAGGCATTGGGGGGGGGGGGGGGGCCCGGCAGGAGCATTTTAGACCGCATGGCAGGAGCATTTTAGACCCATAGATACCACAGAGCCTTGGGGGGGGAATTGGAGGGGTAGGACTACGGGGCGCAACTGGCAAGGGGATCAAAGGGAATATCTCAAAGAGAATCTGGATAAAAAGGGGCTGGAACATATATAAGTACAAAACGAACAAAAAAGGGGTATACACAAGGGTAGGTTACGCAGAAAGGAACTTATTAAAAAAAAAGGCACCTGATGGAGATGGATACGAAAATACGGGTGCAGGTCACAAGAGGGTAACCGTTCAGAAAGGGGACGGCACACAGGAGATGCAGGAGGGGGTACGGAGAATGTACAAAGGGGTTTACACGGGGAACGTTAAACATGGATGGGAATACACAAACCAGCGTACATGGACAGGGGTTACCAAAAGCAGGAGCTGGGGTGCAGCACGGCGGGGGGCAGGTCAGGATTACGTAAGAAAGAAGCATACAGAACAGGTGTACAGAGAAGAGAACTACGTCGCAGGGGGGTGCAGATGTGAAGTGGGCCAGAAGGAAGGAGAGAGGGACGTCGGGTAGGAACTTCAAGGTGGAAGGTAGGGATCGCACAGAGAGTAGGTGCAAAGAGAGGACACAAAAAACTGCATACCTCACTCAACTGGGTATAGGTGAGTGTTTAGGGCAGGACTCACTGAGTCGCTGGCTTATGAATGTCTTTGAATCTTCGAATGGAAACAAGATTCCAGACATTGGGCCTCCGTCCACCACTCGCCACATGCGCAAATGACAAAAGATACGGCGGTGTATCTTCCCGTGTTCCGGCAGGATACTCGTTCCCCTTTTTCCACACTTGTTGGTTAGTACTACTGAGTACCATAGCGAGGCCCATTAAATGATATAAATAATAAATCCACTCGCTGCAATGTATTGTCCGAATAGCAGGACTCGGGCACCAGGCAATAGGTGATCCAATCCCACTGAACATACATATACTATCCAAAAGACAAAAGATAAATCTCGACATAACCCCGTGAGCTGTTTGAAAGATGTCATCATTGCTTCTGGACTTTTCTTGTTGTAGGTAGGTAGGTGTCGGTACTGAAGCGCCGTAGGTCGGCAAGAGTCCGTCCGGTACTCCACAAGAAAGCGTCCAGTCCAGTCCACCCGTCCCAAGTCCAGTTTTGCAGCATGTCCCAGGAAAGTCCGGAAGATACCGTACCGACAAAATGGTTGCAGCAGACAGGCCTCGGCCAACCGGAACCGGTCTGAAGCACGCCAAGCCTAGCCAAGCGTATATTTAGCTGCTACAGTGCAGTGGCTCATCACTTGTTCAGTTGCGAGATGTGGAAGTGCTGCTGCTGCTTGTGGGTTAAGGCAACTTAAAAACTGTGCGCGTGAAGGAGAAGAGGGCGCTTGAGAGATACCCCATAGCTAGTCAGCCTCGGCTACCGGTAGAGCAGGAGGATGGCGGCTGTAGCCTCCAAGGTGTAAACTACCTGATCGGGTGTATCCAGGGTGACGATCTGGGTGAGAGAGAGAGAGAGAGAGAGAGGCAGAGCCAGCCAAGTCAGAAAGAGAAACAAGACAAGTGAGAGAGCGGGAGAGAGGGAAGAGAAGCCATAGCCACCACCTGACTGGGATCTCTGTGTGTGTGTGTGTGTGCGTGTGTGTGTGTGTGTGTGTGTGTGTGTGTGTGTGTGTGTGTGTGTGTGTGTGTGTGTGTGTGTGTGCGGCAGAGCCGCTGGAGACGAACACTCTTGTATATTGATAATAATATTAGAGACGACAACTTCGACAAGTGTTGATTGTATCTCGATTTGGCTTCTCACGTGTGAACTCTCATGTGAATGTTCATTGATGTATGCGAGTTTGAGCGTGTCGACACTGTCGAGTACTTGGCTCATTTCAAGTGCATACACTGGCTCTGCCGCTTGGCGAAGCGTCTGCACTTCGTGTGCAGCATGTCTTGCTGCACTTCGTGCCTGGAGCTGTGATGCAAGTCCCCTGGCATTTATACGAGACGAGATGGCGCGAAGAGCGGCCGTTTTCGGGGAAGCATACCCTGCAGCCCTTCGGCCTTGTGCACTTGGGGAAGCACGCGAAAGAACACGCTGGCCTTCGGTCCTCTGCCTGCTGTTGGTCAACAGTTCTCAAAACCAGCAAGTATTGGTCGAAAACTGCGGTCCAATACATCCAGGACGGGCCGTAATTGCGTTGAAATGCATCCGGGAAACTCCCTTAGGGTGAGTACGCTCTACGTTGACTTACTTGTGTCATCCAAGCCGTACGCGACTTTCAGCGGGGAAAGAACGGATGCAATCCCCTAACAACAACAAAAAGAACGTATTTGATCGTGATCTTGCACAGACCCAGTGATGCAGAGAGAGGTGTAGAAGACGAAGGCACCTCCACTTTCTCGCCATTAATCCCCTACGTTGACTTTTTGGCACCATGCAAGTCATACGCAAGTTTCGGACGGGAAAAAGAACAGGCATGCAATCCGGAAAGACGAAACGTCATACACAAATTACGGGCGGGAAAGAACAGGGATGCAATCCGCAAAAATGAAGAGGATCGTATTTGATCTTCATCTCACAGCCGGTTGACTTTTTGGTCCCATGCAAGTCATACGCAAATTTCAGGCGGGAAAATGAACAGGGATGCAAATTAAACGTTAAACTTTTTTATCTTGATCGCACAGCCCCAGTCATAATGACCGCACGTTGTTCCTACCGTCTTCACCCGAATAGAACGCTCGGTCAGGATATCTGTACTTGGCACAGCTTTCGATCCAGATGCGACCGGTTGACTTTTTGGTGCCATGCAAGTCGTACGCAAATTTCTGGCGGGAAAAAAGAACAGGGATGCAAATTAAACGTTTTTGATCTTGATCTCACAGCCCCCAGTCATAATGACCGCACGTTGTTCCTACCGTCTTCACCCGAATAGAACGCTCGGTCAGGACATCTGTACTTGGGCACAGCTTTCGATCCAGATGCGACGATAATGACCGGGCATTCTCTTCGGGTGAAGACGGTATAGGTCGTGAAGACGATAGGTGCCTACGGTCACCCTTGATCTCACGGCCAGGTCTCTCTACAAGAACAAGGATGCAATCCCAAAAAAACGAAAAAGAGAATAATGGATCTTGATCTCACATCCCCACTGCAGTCATAATGACGAGATTTAATTATTTATTTTATTATTATTATTATTATTATTATTATTATTTTTTACCCAGCATAATGACGAGATTGGTATGCGTCTGCTGCACCCGAAAAGACAAAAAAGAACGAATTTGATCGTCTGATCTCACAGCCCCAAATTCAGATCTAATGGCCAAACGTTGTATTCAGGGGAAGAAGGCGACTTCATGCCTGATGTTGATCGGTGTGCGTCGGCATTATAGCTGTATCTAAACTGAAATATACCCAAATACATATAGCTATAATGACCGTGCATTCCTGTTCTGAACTGCGCGCCAAGCGGAGTGAATCTTACACTCCTAATCGGACCGAGAACAAACGGAGAGAAGCGTCTGAATGAGTAAATCGTTTTAAAATCTGAGAAATAAACGAGAATCTGTGAAACAAACAAATCGCATTTAAGAACTTAAAATGGAACAACGACAGAATCTGTGAAACAAACAAATCACATTTAAGAACTTGAAATGGAACAATGACAAAGAACATTCGCAAGAAGAGACGCACCGCAGCTATGGGCCTTGCCGCACTGTACAGAAAAAGAAAAAACGAGTGCATCTGCCCACGAGATGTGGCAAAATACATTCCTTACTATTATAGCAAACGGATGAACCTGTCCATTTGATGTGGGAAGATGCATCGTTCCGTTTTTCTTTTCGTGTACCTTGCGGCTACGTCCTGTATATTGTAGAGACAAACAAATCACATTTAAGAACTTAAAATGGAACAATGACAAAGAACATTCGCAAGAAGAGACGAACCGCAGCTATGGGCCTTGCCGCACTGTACAGAAAAAGAAAAAACGAGTGCATCTGCCCACGAGATGTGGCAAAATACATTCCTTACTACTATAGCAAACGGATGAACCTGTCCATTTGCTGTGAGAAGATGCATCGTTCCGTTTTTCTTTTCGTGTGCCTTGCGGCTACGTCCTGTATATTGTAAAACAGAGCTGCCCGGTAAACAGTAGAGGCTGAATATATATATTGTCACATAGATCGTCAAATAGAACTGCCCGGTAAACCGTAGGCAGAGAGGGAGAAGAGGACAACAAACGAGGGGCTGTGATATATCGTCACAAGGTTATCAGAGCGCAAATTAAAGCGAAAAAAAAAAACAAAAGGACACAAAAAAGATATCAATTCATTTTTTATCTCCTTACAACTCCCCCTGTTCTCTTGCGTACAAGGCCGCCCACGTGGATGTGGTTCACCGGCGGCTGCACCCACCCCCGTGTGTCATATGGACCCACTTGCACACAGCCAAAAGGCAAAGAGGCAAAGAAAAGAGGAAAGGGGCCAAATAAAACAGAACAGGGGGACACAAACATAACACATCCTAGATGACAAGTCCCACATGCAAGTACCGCCCCCTACATCACAGGCCAAACGACGGGACAATGACCAACCAGGATATCAATCAAATCAACACCCTCGCCTGCAAAAAAAAACAATCCCAGATAACAAACCCCTCGTGCTCACCAGCATAGACCCCCTATCATGGTTTCAACGCATGCTTCGCTGGTCTAAACTGAAATACTGGGACCCCACCAACGGCAAAAAAAAAAAAATGAAGCCCTCAGGGCCCTTTCTTTTTTGTAAACCCTTTATTTTTTGTAAATATATATATATAAAGACAATCCCAGATGACGATTCCCACCTAAAGGCACCGCCTCCCATCAATAGGCCAAACAACGGGACCCAGCCATATCCCTGTAGGATGCCAAATAGATATCTACGATACATATATAGCCATCGCTACCGGTAGTGATACTTCCCCTTCTGTTCAGCAATCGCAAAAAGATTTGAAAAGACGAAAAATAGAAATCATCGAAAATAAAATTAGAAAAAAAAAAAACAAAAAAACTTCCCTCTCGCACGATTCCGAAGGCGAGGTCCCACAGGCAAAGAGGATTGAATTGAATGCCTGAATATGGACGTGTTTGTGAAAAGGTGCAGAAAATCGAGAGTGAACTCTTTTCTGCCTCTCCACAAAACATATAAAGATTCAGGAGCTTAATCTAAACCCAAACCCTCTTCGCTACCGGTAGTGGGACCTTGTCCCAGAGGATCGACTCTTCATACCCAGTTCCCACGTCCACTAGAACTTGGAAAAGAAAAAACGCGTGATTTCGCCGTCTGTCGGGATGTTTATGATGATCTCCGTCAATTGTACAGCAAGAGCGGGGGCCAAGTCCCACTTACCCGAATGATCGATTTCCGACCGCAGATTTGGAAGATCAACGACCAGAAATCAAGGATCAGCGTAAGTGGGACTTGCCCCGGGTTTCGAAAAGGCACACTGAAATCGATGAGCAGACGGATGTGAAAGCGCAATACTATAAAAAAAAAAAAAAAGCGCAATACTTCATGATTACTGCCTAGGATTCTTATTTTTCTTGTGTGATTAGAAAGAAATGAAGTGTGCGGAGATTTGCACGCAAGTGTGAAATGTTATGTGCAACTGGTGCCAGTCTGCGTGTTTTTTTTGTTTTTTCGTTTTGTTTTTTTTTTTCCGAGTTCTAGTGGACGTAGCAACTGGTGCCAGTGTGCGTGTTTTTTCTGTTTTTTCGTTATTTTTTTTTCCGAGTTCTAGTGGACGTAGCAACTGGTGCCAGTGTGGGTGTATTTCTTTTTTTCGGTTTTTTTTTCCCGAGTTCTAGTGGACGTAGCAACTGGTGCTAGTGTGCGCGTTCTTCTTTTTCCCCTTGTTAGACCGGGCGGACCGGCCATGCAAGGGTCAGGGGAGGGGCCCTCGAATGGGCGCGCTACCAATAATCCCGACGATTCCTCAAACACCGGTCGGTCGTACCCCTCGAATGGGCGCGCTACCAATACTCCCGGTCCGTCGTACCCCTCGAGGGAAACGACCGCTCGGCCCATCGGTCCTATCCCTCGAACGGGCGCTCTGCTCCTGAGCACACATAACCATCGGTCCTATCCCTCGAACGGGCGCTCTGCTCCTGAGCACACATAACCATCGGTCTCGTGATCGGCTGAACCAGTTACCGAGTGCCACGTGTCTTCTTTCCTACCCCTGATAGCAGCAATTCAGCAGGATCGAACATTCCCAGAATAAATTTCACGGTCATTATCGCTGTATCTAGAGTGAAAGCTGTCCCAAACTCCGCTATCATGACCATTGATCATTCTTTTTTGCTTTCCTTACAGGCTTCGATCACGCAATCTACATCAATCAACATCCAGAACCTAGACCGTTGATCGTTGTGATTACCTTCCGTCCAGGGTTCAAACTAGTATCTAGACTGAAAGTGGTCCTACACTCGGCGCTAAAATGACCGCCGCACATCGTTCTGTCCGTGGGCAAGGTCCCACTTGCACGGACTAAGAGATGTATGGTCGTTGATCTCTGCTATCTACGCTCAATATCGCTTGATTCGCGTAGGTGGGACCTACCGGTAGCCCCGGGGGAAACGACGGTAGGTCCAGACCCTAATTGCATACAGCTATCTAGGTGTCTTGTCGTGTTGTTGATTACTCGTTGGCCACGATACTCGTGAGCATGGCATCATTGGTTTTAATGCTAAGTTGCGATGGCCTTCCGTCCAGGGTCCAAACTGGCAAGCAATCTGTCAAGGCAAGATGCCTACTCCTGGTTGTGATCATTGTCCTTCCAGGCCTCGAATCAGAGGTAATCTAATCGATCCATCGAAACGGCAGCCAAGACGACAGATCAGCTGTCCCTGTCCGCCGCCATCCTGGAGCAACGACCTGCCTTCTTCCCCCGTTTACAACGTACTCTGTGTATTTCGACTGAAAGATAGCCCAAACACAGGTATAATGACCCCGTACGTTGTATTGGGGGGAGGAAGGTAAGAAGAATTGGCGGGGCAAAAAAACCGCCGCCTAAGTATCGCGCGAGCGAAGCTAGCAAAATCGATCACCACAAGCAGGGAACGACTGTTCGATGGAATGACGATGATACTTCGTCGATCGGAGGCGTAATGAGGTTGTCACAGGACGGCGCTCCAGTATTCACCAGTGGAATATTCATTCTAATTTTGCGCATTTCGCTCCGTAAATATACGCCGTTCACTTGCCACACACTCGGCGCACACTTGCCACACACTTGGCACAGAATTGGCGCGCACTTGGCACAGAATTGGCGCGCACAATTGGCACAGGATGGCGGCGCAATTGGCACAGGATGGCGGCGCAATTGGCACAGGATGGCCGCGCAATTGGCACAGGATGGCCGCGCACTGGGCACCGAATGGCCGCGCACTGGGCACCGGATGGCCGCGCACTGGGCACAGAACTGGCGCGCACTCGGCACACACTTGTTACACACCTCGTATGTGACACATTCTTTCTCTACGTCAAAATATTGTAACACCCCTCTTGTGCACATGTCGCACATACATATCACTAAACACATCTGCATGCAAGTCCCGGAGCTGCGCGATGAGCCATACGCAGGAAACGAAACAGGGGTTCTGTGACAGAGTGATTTCGTCGCACTTTCACCGACTCAGAGAGAGAGAGAGAGAGAGCGGTATATTTGCGCTCTGATATTTCGTGACAATATATATACATATATTTACATGTCTATATATATGCATCGTCACATGTACGTGTACGACACCATCACAAACAACTAACCGGTGAACCGCCGCCATAAAGGGAGCAAAACAAGAGAGGAGAGAGAGAGAGAGAGAGAGAGAGAGAGAGAGAGAGGGAGAGAGAGAGAGAGAGAGAGAGAGATGCGAACTCAATCGAAAATGAGAGATAGAGAAGAGAGAGGGGGGGGAAACGAGAGCGAGAGAAGGTCACACATCGACGATGCGAACTGAAAGCATGCATGCTCCTTCCACCGCCTACCTTTCGTCCGAAATTGCACATGGTGATGCTACGGTTCCTTTTCGGGCTTCAGATAACGTGAGAGCGAGAGCGAGAGCGGGAGCGAGAGCGAGAGCGGGAGCGACAGAGAGAGAGAGACAGAGACAGAGACAGACAGACACACACAGAGAGGCATTAACAAAGGCGAACTGCAAGGATGCACCTGAGTCCCACCACCTATCTGTGTGTGTGTGTGTGTGTGTGTGTGTGTGTGTGTGTGTGAGAGAGAGAGAGAGAGAGAGAGAGAGGCGAACTGAAAGGATGCACATGAGTTCCATCACCTATCTGTAATCCGAAATGAGAGAGAGAGCACGAG
>BFEA01000068.1:3979184-3996957 GCA_003427395.1 Chara braunii | reverse complement strand
TGTGTGTGTGCCTGTGTGTGTGCCGATGCGTCTATATGTCCATGAGAAAGAGAGAGAGAGAGAGAGAGAGAGAGAGAGAGTGAGATACTTCAACAAATCTGTCAGAGAAAATGGTGTCATTGGTCCTCAGGATCCGATCCGTTCCCATTGAGGGGCATTGATAGGTTATTGATGGATGAATCAATGGTCAGGATCAATCCTTGCTTGCCTTTTTCTTTCTTCCGTTTTCGCTTGTAAAGTTTCGTTTTTTTTCTGTCTTTCTAGTCTTGTCCCGGTCTTGTTCTCCCTCTGCTTGCTATCCGGTATCCTTTTCTATTCTTCTTTCTGCGCTCCTCTTCTACTTTCTTTTCCCGCCCTTTTCTTGGTTTTCCGGCCCTTTTCTTGGCTTTCCCCAGTCTTCGCCGGATAGTCTACCTCTTCTCTCCCACCTCCCTTGCCTCATCTCCTTAACGTTGACATCAATTAAATTCGCTCAAACACTTACACCAATTCATGTAGCAATTAGCCAACCAAGTAAGCAATCAACCATTCAATCGATCATCCAACCCGAGTAATCCATCAACCATCCAATCAATCAATCAATCAATCAATCAATCAATCAACCAGCCAATCAATCAATCAATCAATCAATCAATCAATCAATCAACCACGTAATCAATATACTAATCAATCAATCAGCTAATCGAACAATCAACTAATTAATCAACCAAGTAATCAATTACCACTAATAAATCCACATTTACTCACGCGGACAGACCCAGTTTAACGTGTGCACAACCGAACCTTAACCACCCCTCCAATCAACCAATCTGTCATCCACTAAACCCTAATCATTACATCGACCAATCGCTGAATACAATCAATCAATTGCTTAATCTAATCAATCAATTACTTAATCTCATCAATCAATTGCTTAATCTAATCAATCAATTGCTTAGTCTGATCGATCACTTGTGCTTAATCCAATCACTCAAACGCTTAACCCAATTAATCCAATCAAATCAGCTGCTTAATCCCATAATCAATCAATCGATCGTCATCAAATTACCCAATTCCCCAAAAACATCGCCTTTACAGACCAATTAATCCAATTAATCCAATTAATCCAATTAATCCAATCTAATCAATCGATCTGCAGTTCTTCGCTCCGTGCTGTCGAAGGCTATTTGTCTATCATACACATCCTCGGGGAAGGGTGGGGGGGGGGAGGGGGGAGAAGAGGGGAGGGGCAAAGGAGAAGGGAGAAGGAGGGGAATAAAAACAGAATTACAAAGAGTCCTTCGGGACATCCGCTAAAACTGGAACGACACAGAGAAAGAAGATTAGCATGGCCCCTACCGAACGAAGGATGACATGCGTAAATCGAGAAATTGTCCAATTAAATTTTAAAAAAAACAAAGAGAGAGAGAGAGAGAGAGAGAGAGGGGGGGAAAAAAAAAAAGGTTACCAAATAGACAGTGGGCCTTGCTCCACTACTCCCGACATGCACAAACGAAAAAAATCATGGCACTGTATCTAGCCATGTTATTGCAGAAGATTCATTCTCATTTTGCACATTTGGAGAGTAGTAGAGCGATGCACACAACGAATATTCATAAAGTATTTGTTCAATATATATCATAAAATAAATATTTGAATCAACAGGATGCACACAATAATTTTAGTTCAATATATATCATAAAATAAACATTCATCAAAATAATAAGATTATTAAATGAATTAATTGAATTTAACTCCACGATGAACACAGAAACATTCATGATAAATCAGATCAAATCCGATCAAATGAATAAATAAATTGAAATTCAATTTCACGATGAATGAGCTCGCTTAAAATAAAAGGCGTCCAACGTTGTCAAGAGTTTTGTTCCCGCGCTCTTCAAATACATAAATATGAAATTCTAATTTTCAAAATAAAAATAACGATCGAGATTCCCGTTTTATCCGGCCGTCACTTCTCCATTTTTTTATCCATTTTCTTCCTTTTTTTTTTTGGTTGATCCATTTTTCAACTTTTTTTTTTAATCCATTTTCTAACTTTTTCTTTTTTTGATCCGTTTTCATTTTTTTTTATTTTTTTTTTTTGCTGTTGGTTTATTTAGTGTCCACTCTATGGATCGATGACAAGTCTGGTAGGCTTAAAAGGGGTGTGGGTGCGTTTGTTACAATGACCCTAGGGGGGGGGGGGGGGGGGGGGAAACTGACAATTTTGGGCGCTGTTAACCGCTTCTCTCATTCTAAGAAACTATCCAGCATCGCAAATTGATTCCTATCGTTGTATTTCGGAAATAATTACACCAATTAAAAAAGGGAAAAAAAATCCCGATCGTGTATAAAAATAAAAAATAAAAACAATAATGAAATCAAAGAATAAAATTTCCGATCCCGCATTTACAACCCTAACACCTAGCTTGGAAATGCCATAGGGTCGGATCCGTCACTCAGGGCCCACGAGAGGGGTTCTTTTTTTCTTTTTTCTTTTTTCTTTTTTCTTTTTTTTTCTTTTTTTTTTTGGCAATGACACAATCATTAACACGCTTGTTTTTGTCTCATAATGTCAAATCTTGTTCAGCGTGCGTAGAGCAATTGCCCATTGCTTTCACTCTTCTCCTTCTTCTTCTTCTTCTTTTTTTCTCTTTTTTGTTTCCCTACTTCTTCTAAGATGGATTTTTTTTTTGTTTTATGCTTAATTTCTTTCATTGCGTTGTGTAAAATACGAGAAGCTAAGGATTTTTTTCCCATTTTTTTAGATTCGGTTAATTTTTTTCATGTTGACTAAACGAATTTCTGTAAATGTAATCAGGCTCAGGAGAACATTTTATAGGAATTTTTCAACGGCTATGGGAATTTTTCTACGGCTCTGGGGCTAGGTCCCATTAGCAGTCGGATAGGAGTATGGCCGATCCACTGTGACACTGAGTGGCAGCCGCCAGACAAGTTCATTACGAATTTCTGGGCTGAGAAAACAGGAAACGGCCAAAAAAAAAAAAAGAAACAGGGACCTCCCACCGGAAATCACGGCAGAGTGCTTCCCAGCCATCAGATCACAAATGATCTGATGCTCGACTTCTGTCATTTGTGATCCTGACACCCTCCATATACTCCGTGATTGAAGGAGGGCTCCACCCAATGAGATAATTGCACAACAGCAAGTAAAATGCTGAAAATCTTCTATCCAGTGGGCTAAGGCCGACCCCAACCTCGTTTGGGGTTGGCCACACCCCCAACCGATTGAAAAGATTCTGGCGGGAAGCTGTCTTTGCACGGGCATGCCCAGTGTTAAGGACAGGAGGAGGGGAACGAAGATCTCCTTACTTTTTCGGGTAAATACATGTAAAATACTGACCGTGGGATCACGAGTACTGCAAGGCAGGATTTGGGTCACTCAACTGCCCCACAAACTCGTTTCTATCCTATCCCGTTGCTAGTGGGACCTCGCCCCTGTAGTAGAGAGAAAAAAAATATATATTTTTTATCAACTATAATAATTATGCAATACTTAAAGTGCGATCTTTATTCATTAGATTCTATGCATTCAATGAATAAAGTACAAAAAAATGAATAGAGACTTTATGAAAATCTAAATAAACGGTTAGGTGTATTTACGTCGATTCTTTCGAGTACCGTCTTGAGGAACTAAAAATCTTTCTTTTTCTTTCACCAATTATAAGTAAGATACATAATCATGATCAATATAATCTAATAATTAACTGCATAATTTAAATTGTACAATATAATTTCAATATTACTTTTTTATCTTTTTATTAGTTTACTTAAGTCTAATCCATTAAAACACCTCTTAAGGGTTCAACCCATGGCGCTCTTCAATCCCAGATACGCAATAGCTTTACTTCATCAACATAAAGAATACATCTATTAAAAAAAAAAAAGAAAAAAAAAAAAAGAAGAAGAACAATACACATCTATTGGCTTTGGGGGACAAGACTTGATATTGCCAGGGACAAGACTTGATATTGCCAAGTCGGTCGAGCAGCTTTAGGTAAGTTGGCGGATAGTGTTCCTCCCCCCTCCCCCCCCCCCCCCCCCCCCCTTTCCTTTTAATTATTTAAATTACAGTAATAANATAATAATAGTTCCGCCATGAGCTTCGGGTCCAATTGCGGCTTTTTACCCCCTCCCAAAAAAAACAAGGGGTCTATTTTTTCGCGCTCGTACGCCTTCAATTGTTTGCGCTCGTTCGTACTCTGACTCGCAATTGGGGTACGAGCGCAATTAGACCCGACTTGAAGGGGTACGAGCGCAATTTGTTGTTGGGGCTCGCAACTCTGACACAGAAAAAAAGAAGAGAAAGAAGAAAAGACGAGCAGGTTGTTTCTCTTTACCGGCTTGGCGCGCTATGGCGGCCAGGTGACGGGCAGGGTGTGGATGAGGAACCAAGCCACGTGGCAGGATCGTCGAAGGCTTGGTTCCTCATCCACATCCTGCCACGTGGCTTGAGCGTGCAATCCCACGAGGGAGGTGGAGTGTTGGATTGATGGATGTGAACGGATCATGGACGCAAAATGCACAGGCGGATAAATGGATCATTAAAAGATATCAATCAATCAATCAATCAATCAATCAATCTGTTAATCGACCAATCCATCAATTCAATGAATTGATAAATTGACCAATGAATGATTGAATGAATGAATGAATCAATCAAAGGCAATCAGACAACGGCGAGATCGAATGGCTGCTGAGCCAAGCTTGGAACGCTGGGACGGTGGATGACTTATGCGATTTCGATCGTTGATGAGATATGAGATCCCGTTGGTTGATGAGATAGGAGATGCCAAACTCCGATGAGAAATGACATTGCAAAATTCTTGATGATCCCGACCGATGCTTGATGACAAATGACATCCCGATGCCTAATAAGATAATAATACCGTAAGAGATCCCGATCCTTGATACGAAAATGAGATCCCGATGGTTTATGAACCTGCTCTCCTCCTCCTCCTCCTCCCGTAGCTACTCTCGGCCGCGTCCGTTTCACCTTTTTTTTATTAATCAGACGCTCCAGTGAGTGATAAAGCTAATTTCAATTCCAGATAAAAGTCCGAGTAGTTATAAAATCTCGATGACTTCAGGCATGATAAAAGACGAAGGTGAGCAATGGCCAAAAATTGCTCTTCACACGCAATATAGTAGTATAGCTTCATTCGTTCATACACGCGTGTACACTGCTCAACAGCGCACGCGTTCCTCTTCTTCTTCTTCTTCTTCTTCTTCTTCTTCTTCTCTGCCAGGATCGGGGACCATGCGTATGTGTATCGTACCAATGGGGTAGTGATAAAGTGATGGAGATAACGGTGATGAAGTGATTTTTTTCCCGTCGGGACGAGAGTAAGAGGGTACCTACATGAGGACTTTGCAGGACGTACCTAGACGGAAACTAAGGCCATATTCCACCTACGAAGTCCTAATGTATGCCCCCTCCCTCCTCCCCCCTCCCCCCGGAAGGAAGGGCGCAGGGCCCATGATAATCTTCTCTGTATCTTTTCCAATGGTATCGGATGTCTCTCTCTCGCTCTCCCTCTCTCTGCCTCTCCCTCTCTCTCTCTCTCCTCTCTCTCTGTCTCTCTCTGTCTCTGTCTGTCTGTCCTCTCTCTGTGTCTGTCTGCCTCTCTCCTCTCTCTGTGTCTGTCTGCCTGTGTGTCTTATGTGTGTCTGTCTGTCTCTCCTCTCTCTGTGTCTCTCTGTCTCTGTCTGTTTGTCTCTGTCTCCGTCTGTCTCTCTCTGTCTCCGTCTCTGTCTCCGTCTGTCTCTNCTCTCTCTCTCTCTCTCTCTCTCTCTCTCTCTCTCTCTCTCTCTCTCTCTCTCTCTCTCTCTCTCTCTCTCTCTCCCTCTCTCTCTCTCTCTACCGACCGACTGACCGAAAGACTGGCTTCCCGCTTCTTCCTCACTCACATGGGATGTGTGCATTGCACCGTGCAGTTTCACATTTCTCTTCTCCTTTCTCGAGTTGTTTTTTTAACATTTAGAATCTGAAAAAATCACGCTGCTTCTCTCCATCGCGCCGTAGGCTAATGACTCAGTTAATTACTCTGTAATAATGTTTCATACTGATGGCATACGCATACTGCTGATAGGGACTTTCCTTGTTGTATCCAATCGTAATGACGGCCCTGAATATCAACTTACCTAAAGCTGCTCGACCGACTTGTGCATGTTTTCCATATCCATAGCCAATAATCCGCGGGTTCAAAACCCTTCAAGGTCTCGCCTCACGGCACACGAAACGAAAACGAAACGAGTGCGTCTGCCCACTAAAGGTGGCAAAATACACTGGTTACTATTTATAGCAAAACGATGAACCTGGCCATTTTCTGCAGGAAGATGCACGCGTTTCGTTTTTCGTTTTGTGTCCCGTGCGGCGAGGCCCTTCGTCGCCAAGGAATTTCGCTCCCTTAGGACCGTTATACTTACGGCCGCCGCCGTTCACCGGGGCTTCGGTTGCTAGCTTCAAGGATCATTCACCGTAATAGGGGTTAAAAAAATTATTTGTATATATACCTAAGGGGGTTAAAAAAAAGTAATTTGTATATACCTTAGGGGTTAAACAAAGTAAAAAAAAAAAAAAAAAAAAAAAAAAAAAAAAAAACTAGTTTCTATACCTTGGAAACCTCCTCCAAGTACATCAAAACTGATCAAGGGGTTTCTGTCTTAATTTGCTAGACCAGCAAAATAATATAAAATCGATTTGATCAATGATTTAGAGTAATTCTTTTTCTTTACAAATTTCGTATATATGAAAAGATGCTTTCATGTTGAAAAATAGTTTCTTCTTTTTCGTTTTCTTCTTCTTCTTCTTTTATTAATACTTTTCCGACAGGTGATAATCTTTTGCAGAAAATATTAATTAGACAATTCTATTAATACTTCTTCTTCTTCTTTTATTAATACTTTAATTTAATACTTTTTCCGAGAGCTGCTAATCTTGCAATTCTTTTGCAGGAAAATTACCAATCTCCTACTTCTCCTCTTCCTCCTATCATAATTCATTAAATGAATCGTGAAATTATTAATTAAACAATTTGAGCTTATTTATCCCTAAAAAAAACTGACCGGACTCTCAATTCTCTCAAGAAGCCTCAAAAGATTCTTCTGTGAGAGTTCCTCAAGCAACATAAACTTGCGAAGAGGATCCGCTGCAAGGATGAAAATGAAACACGTGGCAATCGTGAAACGACGACGTGGAAGAGGAAGAGTAGGAGGAGGAGAAAGGAGGAGGAAGAGGAAGAGGAGGAGGAGGAGGAGCAGGAGAAGAGAAGAGAAGAACAAAGAAGGCGACCATTCTTATCAGGCCATACTCACACGAGGACTTCCCTGGACGTATCTGATCGTTTTTCCGGCCATTCCTGGATGCACCTGACCTCGATTACGTCCACAGATAAGCAGAAAAAGTCCTACTGCGAGTATGCCCGCCCTCAAACAAGCGAGTAGTGTTGTGCTTCGTCGCCGTCCTCCTCCTCCTCCTCCTCTTCCACGTCCCCCTCCTCCTCTTCCTCCTCCTCTTCCTCCTCTTCCTACTCCTCTTCCTCCTCTGCCTCTCCCTCCTCCTCCTCCTCGCCCTCCTCCTCGCATGGAAGAGTTAGTGAAGGGCCGTACGGCACGCGTTATGCATTTAGCCTCCTGATGAGACCCAGATTACACGTGGCATTCGTTTGAAACATGCAAAGGACACGTGACATTCGTTTGGAATAATGAGCAGCAGATTACATGCTTGTGCGAGATTGTAAGAAGTGATTTTTTTTTATTTTTTTATTTTTTTTTTGAAGTAAGTAGTGATTTCAATTGATTGTGTGAAGAGCAATTTTGACCATTGTGATGTGATAAGAGATACAGTCGACTGACTCTTACCTTCTCTCCTTCTCCTCCTCCTCCCCATCCTCCGCCTCCTCCTCCATCTTGTTCTCTACCGTCTGTCCGCTTTTTTTTCTCCTTTGTCCCTTACTTTTTTTCCCTCCCCCAGCCCTCAGGCCCCTAATCSCTCACCTTCTTTCCCYCCCCCCCCCCCCCCCCCCCCCAAAAAAAAAAAAAAAAAAAAAAATCGCTAACCTTGCTGAGCATACCCGTCCTCATTATTTCTAGTCGATCTCGATCTTCTCCTCCAGCTGTCTGTCGCAATCAATCGGGATCTGCCATGACGCCTCCACGGCGGTAGATCCGATTGCAAAGTGGATCGATCGACACTGCGCGCCGAGAACGCCGTCGATCTCCTTCCCGCGCAAACACATAGGCGTCGCAAGCTCCCTTCCCTTGCGACACGTGTCCGCCACCACACGTCAGCCGACCACGTTTTGCCACGTGTCCGCCGCACGTCGCCAGCGAGGCCGGTGCCAGCGCGCCACGTTTTCGAAATTAAGACCTCTGCATTTTTCAACGACGAGGATGGGATCCGCCGGGGAATCGTTTCACACGAGGTCCTGCATCCCGATCCCGACGGGCTTGTTAAAAAATCCACGTGTCGGATCGACAACGGGTCGAATAGGTACCGGGAGCTGCTACAGCGCAGAGAACAGCGGGAAAAAATGGCGGGAAACAACACACCACCGGAGGCGAAGGCGGAACGCGCCGAGCCTCCGCAGGTCCCCCTGCCGCACGTAAGAAAACGACGACGCGCGCGCGCGCACGTTTCCACACCGCCCAGGCCCCGCTGCTCGAAAGCGATACACTTCGGAGAAGCGGGGGGAGGAGGAGGAGGGGGAGGAGGAGGAGGGAGAGGAGGGGGAGGAGGGGGAGGAGGGAGAGGAGAGAGTCGAGCGAGCGGAGTGCGAAGAGTGGGCAAGGAGAGGGAAGAGCGTGGGGGGGTCGTGTGGTAGGTGATAGTAGTCACAGGACCCCCCCCTACCTTCCCCCTGTCATGCTCCCCGCGCAAGCGCCCCGTTGACTTCTGATTACAGCAGACCCTACCGCTGTTCAGATGAGCTTGGAGGGTCCCAAAAGACACAGCACCCTTCGCCATAATGACCAGATTTAACCCCTTTTCCCCAGCTCCAACCCTTTCTTCCTCAGGGTCCTCGCATCGTACTAATCACAAGCCAAGCTTACATACATATGCTAATGACAATCTTGTATTGATGATTTACATGACATGATTGATGCCTCTTTGATGCGCCCTTTCAAATTAAAATTACATATGGGGGCTGGCCGCAACACCCACCAAATGTGAAAGGGACCCCCTCCCAACGGCGGCCTCACCCTATTCCCTGACCACTGCCGATTACGGCGGGGGGCAACATGCACCCCCTTAATTTGTGATTTGTGAGAGGTAGCTATGCTTGCAGGGGTTTCACGTATAGCCTTTGGAGTGGGTAGGTAGGTGAAATTGAGAGAATATATAACAGTTTGTCACAGCCCCTCGTTTGTTGTCCTCTTCTCCCTCTCTGCCTACGGTTTACCGGGCAGTTCTATTTGACGATATATATATATATATATATATATATATATATATATACTAAAAAAAAAAAGACAAAAAGGGAAAAGAGACGAACTATGACGGGTGCATCTTTCAGCTTTCTATGGGTAGATTCGGTTCCATTTTACACGTTTGGTGAGTAGTGGGGCGAGGCCCATGACATGATTCATCCGTGATTAATTAATGTCTCTTTGGGCATCGCTGCACCTCTCTAGACAAAAAATATGGCCGTGTATCTTTCCATGTTCTAGCGGAAGATTCATTCCCATTTTGCACATTCGGAGAGTAGTGCAAGGAGGCCCTTTGATGGCTCTTTATGAAAGCTGGAGATCGCACCAAGGACCTCGCTGTACCACTCTCCAAATGTGCAAAAGGGAAAAAAAAAAAAAAAAAAGTGCAAAATGAGAACGATTTTTTTTGGCTAGAACATGCACACGTACACCAAGCTACTTTTTTTTTTTTTTTTTGAAAGGGAAAATTTTCGAAATGCCCCCGAAGTTTGCGTTTATTTGTGGCATGCCCCTGTGAAGGCCGACTTACCCTGTGGAGCCCCTCGGGCCTCTGAAATTTTCTGCAGGCCCCTGTCAGCATGGGATGTAATACGCCCTTACTGAACCGCTGGTGGCGTTTCATCGGTCGGTCCTTGAAATGCCCTCACGAAGGGCATACATCTTTCTGTGATGCCCTTGCAGCAGTGCCGGCAGGATTTGAATTCAAAGTGGTAGGCATTCCACGTGCCGCCACGGAAAAACGGTCTGTATTTTTTGAAGGAGCTTGGGATCTGTGTTTTTGAAGAACATTTTTGGATGGATGCTCGCTTGCCAACTGGTGCATATTAAGTGTTGATTTAAAACATTTTTTTTCGCTATCAGAACAGCGGTTTGCTGAAAGGATTGTCGTAGCTTTCTTCCTCTTGCCCACAGTGTTTTCCCATGGAATGATAATGTGTCCATTGGGTCTTTGTCGACGAGTATCGAATGATTTTTTTTCTACACTGATATGAATGGCATTTGTCTAGGAATTGTTGTGCGCGTAATCAGCCTGCTGTGGATTTTGGTCCCTGGTCTCAGTGCTGCTCTTTTATCCAGGTGTCGTGTCTCCAACATGTGTTATGACGCAACATGCCGCAGCGCGGCTGCAGGAGTACCGTATCATTCCATGGGAAAACACTGTGGGCAAGAGGAAGACCCAATGGACACATTATCATTCCATGGGAAAACACTGTGGGCAAGAGGAAGAATGCTCCGACAATCCTTTCAGCAAACCGCTGTTCTGATAGCGAAAAAAAATGTTTTAAAGCAACACTTATAATGCACCAGTTGGCAACCGAGCATCCATCCAAAAATGTTCTTCAAAAACACAGATCCCAAGCTCCTTCAGTGGCCTATTCCCACACTCGGAAACGCGATGCCAGTGGTCGTCACTCTGCTGGACATAAAATCCCAGGGGCAGCACCCCACCTAGAAACACCCCCATCCGTTCCTCCTTCAACTATGGGTCCCACCCATCAGACTATGGAGTCGTAAAGCCAGGATCAAGGCGTTGCTGCAGGATATGCACAAAAACTGAGAAGACGCCGAAAACCATTCATCACGCCAGCCACTCTTATGTGCTGTTCCACAGGATTGCAACACTGCAATAGGTGCATCGTTACCCATAGAGTCCCCGTCCCCATAAACTACACAGATCAATAGACAACGCCCCCTGGCATTCCCACACCCATCCTTCCATGCATCATACGGTCGCCTCACCACATCGTATACTCCAATTGGCCTGGCTGCATCCTTAGCAGCAAACCTAGCCCATAAGTCCAACGTGACCTAATTAAATCGATGAAGAAGAATTCCCGTGACTCATTGTTCCAACCGCTTGGTCGTATGCAACGCCTCCCTATCGAGTGCGTCCCTCCATCTCCTCACAAGTGGCAGCATAGGTTCCCTTAAAAAAGCAAAAATTAATACCGGGAAAAAGGACCCATTCAATACGGAGAAAGAATATACAAAAAAAAGGGCCATGGGCATGCGCTGTTCAGAGGATTTCCTGTAGCCTATACAAGCCATGCGTAAGCATCACGAAACTCGAGCTTCTCCTTCCCTTAGCTGGTTCTAGCGAAAAGAAACCTTTCTCCCGACAACATCGGCGAGATCACACCACTGCTCCCTGCTTTACCCCCAGACCACACCCGAGGCTTTTCCTGTAAGCACCCCGTCCCATACCCCACAGAAGATTACCTCCCGTAACAGCAAGCGCACCATCAGTATGATGAACCAAACACGAGAGAGAGTCCGCCCCAAACGCCAGGGGGCTCCTTGTTCCTCATTACGAGCATCACCCCATTCGGAGGACGCCCGTCGGCAGTCATCCATACCAGAACAAGGTCAGCAGGGGACGGTGTGAATAGTGTCACTACAAGTAAAATGGATAGGAGAAGCTCGTGGAACAAGATCCACCCTACGAACAATACTAAGCTTAGTGCATGAGCCAGAGGCAATTCATGGGGGGTTGCCTGGCAGACGGCGGGGGAGGAGTGCCAGCACAAGGACCATAGTAACCATGCCAGCAAGCAGGCAGCAAGAACGGAAAGAAAGACAGCAGAGAGGAGGGCGGCGAGGAGGAAAATAAGCAAGGGAGGGGTCGAGACAGAGGCGAGACGAGGATATCCATCACCAGAGCCAACTCCTTGGACCAAAATGACCACCAACCCCGTTACGACTCGGAATACCTTGGCAATGCCCAGGTCCCTCATATCCAAAGATCCTACAAAGCCCCACACCTCTTCGTCAAGATTGATGACACATTCCGGTATACTCCATTATGTGAGAACGATCGCGCAGCTTGGAGGTCGAGGAACGACAAAAACACTAGGTAAGCCATAAAAGCGATGAGGAACACCACCGCCAGGTGGGCAGCAACGAGCAGCTTCATGGCGGGCAGGATGGCACAACACCAGGAAACGCAGACTCAGAATTCCAGCGGCGATGCATACAACAGGACCTGCGAGCGAAAAACTCACCCAACCCACCACCAAGAACAACACCCATGTGCATCGCCGCGAAGATAGCAGAGCAAGATTGGTCGTCAAATCCATTCAGAGGAGAGAGGAAGGAAAAAGAGGGGGGAGGGAGGGAGGGGGGTAGAGAGGAGAAAGAAGAAGTAAAGTCCCGATACAGTCTAGCGACTCAAGAATGCTGACACATGGAAAGAGGGTGATGGATCATGCCTTAAGTACTTTTCACCGGTCTCCATCCGACCATATCTTCAGAGAACAAAGCCACTCCCATAGTGTACCGAAAGGGACAGGAATCATCAAGCTCGTGACTCAGATTACAAGGATCCATAGCTGTCTCTTATACACATCTAGATGTGTATAAGAGACAGTATTGCAATAGTGCACGCAGACTCACTTTCAACACTCATGCGCATGAAGGGGGGGATTCCAAGGGGAGGGTGGTGGGTCAAAGGCAATGAAAAAGGGCCATATTACCGGTCCCGGCGCCATAGCTTGCTGAGGTGTGAGCGCACGCGGTGCGTTATCCAAATCAACTCACTCCCGAAGCCGGAGGGCAGGGAGAGCACGGCCGCAGCAGCGCCAGCAGGTGGGAACTAAGCAGACCCAGTATGCCGCTGGCAATCCGTATTGGCAAAAGTGTGGGCACGCGGTAAGTTCGTACAAGGGCGGTAGGTGTGCAAACGGCAAGTGGCCGAGCGATGGTGCATCGGCGTCAACGACGATCAATCAACGAGACACCCCCGAAGCGTGAGGTCGAGGACGCGTCAATCCGACTTTGGAACTTGCACACTGGTGGTGCCGAAGGACAGCAGCCACCAACAGTCGTTACCCAGGGGGCAAGTGCAATGGGCGTGCTACCGATGTCCGACGTCCGTACCACCGGGTGCATGAGAAGCATTCCTGCGGACGGATGAACAGGCTCGGGTAGAGCACGCCACACACCGCCGAAACGAAAGAGGGTGAGCCCGACACTGTTTCCGATATATATACTGTTCCTCGGGTCGAGGTGGTGGGGCGTGCCGGCGGGAGAACCGTTCGTATGTAGGGAGCATCTGGGAGCAATCATCCCAGAGGTTCATTCGGTCCTAAGATGCCCGTGTCCATTTCCCGGAACGGGGGCCTCATCATGGTACCCGCTAAAAAAGGGGGGGGGGATGGAAAAAAAAAAGGGGGCCCAACTTCTCGGCTCCAAACCATCCTATCGGGTGGCCCAGCAGTCGTCCATGGTTGGGTCAGGTTGTGAGTTCTCAGGTACAAGGGGGGGGGCCCACCCCTAGTTATCCCAGTGGTCCGGGTTTCCCCGGGGGGTTCTTTCTTACACATGAGCCGTTTTAATCGGCAAAGGCCCGACCAGGTAAGGGGGGGGGGGGGAATTGTTCCTACTCCTCCCTCGTGTGTGTGTGTGTGTGTGACTCACCCCTTGCCCGCTAGGAGGTAGCTTTGCTAAGACAGGTACCAGGTACCTGCCTTAGGCAAGGTACCTGCTAGCTGCCTCAGAGACCCTACTGGTGGGGGCCATACTGAGAACACAGACAACACGACACACAATTTATCAGGCATTCGCCAGGCCATCCTGCGGATACATCACAACACACGTATCATCAGGCATTCGTCCAATCCTTCATTAGTGCAAAACAAAGGTGGAGGGGGTGTAAGTGTGTGTGACAAGCTCACCTTGAACTCTCGGTCTGTCTCCGTTGGGTCGACCCTGGATGGAAGAAAGTTATGAGGAGAGTTAAGGACTTTATTCACACACATTACACATCTATGTAAGGGAAAGTCATTTTTCACCATATACGTCACGACCCTCATTATCTCCATCGCAGCCTTTCGGGGTTCTGAACAGATTACCAAAATCGAGGCGACCCTAGCTAAGATGATATTCAATGATTGCTGAATTGGCCCATTCGACGATATTTCACATATCTCACCACCGAAAAATTGAGCGACGATCGTTTGTCAAATTTTGTAATGGAAAACGATCCCAAAACTTCAGAAGACACTGTGATATCCAAGTCAAGAAACTGGGCCTTGAGGCCGTAAACTTCCCCAACCAACCATTGGGAATCCCAGATCGGGGAACATGGTAAACCCATGGGAATCCCAGAGGTCTGCCTCCAAATCCTGCCTCCGAAGGAGGTAAAACACCTCCCAACCAACCATTTTGTGACCTGAACCACATCATCATAACCCAACCACAGGATAAAAGGGGAGGCGGGATGTTTCCTCCCTTTCTCCAAATAACAATTGATTCGTCCATTCCGACTGAATTTACATTTGACTGCGGCTCCAGGTGGCCCGTCCATCAAGTTCGTAAAAGCCATTTTGACGAAGAAAGAGACAACAGCGATGAGGCCATCCTCTGAAGCATCAATCGGGATGGTCTCAAAACACCGGGTTATATCAGCAGAGAAAACGGAAAACACTTTGTCCGGGAGGTTGTAGCAATAGTCCTGTATGGAATCTATCGCCCACCAAATGGATGTATCCACACCATGGAAAGTCGGCAGACCATCGGTAATGGTTTTACAATGGGTCATGACAAAGGGGGTCAGGCATTTCAACACAGCATCACACAAGCATGCCACAGGGGTCAGGAAGGAATCGGAGGGGTTCGTGAACCATCTGAAGGCCTGTTTATGGTGCTTGTATAAGGCCATTAGGTATCTTCCTTGGTCCGATTGACACGCTGGGGAACGAGGCGGTCAGTGAGTCCGAAGCTTCTGTCAGAACCTCATCCGTAGTTAGATTGATAGGTTTAAAATCCCCATTGTTCAGTCTGTCGAGAGCAAGCCTCCTAATTAGGTGGATACACACAAATGATGGTGTGTTTGTTGATTTGTCCGTTCTAGCAATGAATACACGTTTGGTCAAAAACTCAATCTCATTCTTTACTACATGGATACTCAAGTCAAACAAGGGGCCAAAACGTTTCCTTACATCCAAACAGCGAAGCTGGGACCTAACTCTCTCCGAGACAAACATAAGAGCTCTCGACTGCATACCTCCTGTGATGAGCATTCGTCTAGCAAGGAACTTAACAATTGCCCACCATGCTTTCATGAATTCATGGAACGCAATGTGAGGGTTGTGGGGCTGGAGTGGTATGTGATTAAGCCCTTGAGAGAGGAGAGCGCTCAACCTTGGGAGGGCTGAGATTGAGGGGTCGAGGGAAAACACATGTGTGGAAGCGGTGGCGAAAGGTTGGCTCATCTCAAGAGTGCAAGGGTGATGAAACGACTTGAATCGTTTAGTAAAGCACAAGCAGGATGGAAAACCATCACATAATTGCAACCACTCATCCAAAGCAAAATCGCGGAACACTTTCGCAGGTTTATACATAGCGGCATCCAAAGAGTTCAGATAAGTCCAACCAATGACAACCAAGGAAAGCAACTCCCTAGCTCCAGTAGGAAAAAACAAATCAACAGCCTTCTCAAGGATAGGCCTAAATTGCACCATCTCCATGATCCTGCTTGTATACAACATATGTACAAAAAAATTCATGTCGCCTGACAACGCGTTGTGCCATTTATTCCTTCCCGAAGGGTTACGAGACATGAACCCCCTCCTCCTGTACAACGCAAAACACAACACGGAGCTAACAAGAGTTAGGAACGAAACAGCGCCATTTTGGAGGGCGTCTTCCCGCTCGGACTCTTCCTGGATCCTCTGCTGGTGGCCGAACCATGTGCGTCATCCTGAGTCCTGACAGTTGACAGGGGCGGAGTGCTGGTCACTATCGCGGCTCCCTGCTCCAGTGTCGGCTCAGTGTAGAACTCCAGCGTGGCCTGACGGTTCGTCTTCTTCAAGTTATTGGCTATCAAAGATGAGGAAGCTACCTTCCTCTTCTCCGTCGGCCAGATATAGCGGGTTGAAAGGACGAATTTCGCCATCGTCTTCGGGAATTTGTGGAGCATGATGGTCGGATCATCAAGAATCGTCTGGGTAGTTCTAGACGGGTCAATAGCAACATTGTATGCCATTTTCACCATTATCTCCCTCATGTGGAAAAATACCACCAACAGAAAAATTATCGCCGTTTTTTTTTTTGTGTTGATCGTGGGTCCTTACCCCCGAACAACCGTTTAAAAACTGTTTTTCAACTGTTTATCCTGGCACATGCACCATGGTCTACAGGAAGTGAAGGAAACCAACGTGCGTGACTTATGTAGTCCACATGAAGTGACAGGATAAACAGTTGAACTTTGTGTTGATAAACTGTTGAGAATCTGTTTATATTTTGTTGAACTACGTTTGGAAGGTCGAACTATGTGTTGGTAAACTGTTTGTAACAGTTGAACAGAGGACTTTATGTTGGAAATCATGATGGAAATGTGATGGTGGCGTGATGAATCGTGTTGGAAATGTGATGGAGTTATGTTTGGATTCATGGTGCTTGCCTGTCGGAGACCTCTGTATTCATATTCATGCATGCATGTGTCCCATTGGAGCAGAGGGGAGCATTCCAGTCGATAAATTCCGTGTTTCACTCATTCCAGACAACAAAGAAAAGATGAACACGCACATCTCTTAAGCTTGAGACTCCTCCCCCCCCCGGACACATACACACAATGACGGTACACTGACACTCTCATGGACATTGTTGAAGTGGACATCATGTATACATGCTAGCTGTGACCACCCTTTCGGGGCCATATACGTTCTGTCTTTCTCTCCCTCCCTTCAATTACCCCCCTCTCTCTCTCTCTCTCTTTCTCTCTCTCTCTCTCTCTCTCTCTCTCTCTCTCTCTCTCTCTCTCTCTCTCCACCCACATGCAGAAAGAAGAAGTTGCAACAAATCCAATGCGGTTCCAGATGCTTGCAATTCGTGCACTTCTAGAGGCAGCCGAAGCTTATCTTGTGCATTTGATGGAGAGCTCGAACGAGGTTGCAATCCATTCGAAGTGGGTGACGATCTTTGCAAAGGATATGAGACTTGTTGACGCGTTGCAAAAACCACGTTGGTGTGTCTTTACAAAAGGCATAACGGATGAGAAAGAAGTAGTCAGACAAAGACAGGAGAGTAGGAGGGCAACTGCTAATGTCGCAAACACAGAACAAGCAGTGCACGAATCCGCAGAACAGCAGGATTGTGGGAAGGGAAAGGGGGCGTCCAAGAGGAAAGGAAAGCCAGTGAAAAGCACCGCGACAAAAAAATAAAAATAAAAATGATTATTTTCTGATAGAACTTGTGTTGGGGTGTGTGTGTGTGTGCGTGTGTGTGTGTATGTGTGTGTGTGTGTGTGTGTACTATATATGTGTCTTTGTGTGTGTGTGTGTGTGTGTGTGTGTGTGTGTGTGTGTGTGTGTGTGTGTGATAGATAGATAGATAGATA
>BFEA01000068.1:3854074-3867524 GCA_003427395.1 Chara braunii | reverse complement strand
TTTTTTTTTTTTTTTTTTTTTTTTTTTTGAAGGATGATTTAAAAATTCAAAAAATGGACGAGTCCGGGGACCTCACACTTCAACCCGGAGTTATCCCGGCAAGGATTCGCTTTTTAGAGAACTTTGAAAGAGAAAGAGGTGGTATGATTCGGTTTGAACCACCGGTACGTTTACCAGCCGAAGAACAATACGCGGCGGGCGGCGCCAGCCGAAATGGAGGCCCGCGCTGATTCCGCTTTTGTTGGGCACAGGGCATTTCCAGCCCCGGAGAGAAGCGCCTCGGAAGTACTGGTGGTTAGAGCGAGAAACGGACTGTGATAAGAGAAACAAAGTTCAGTGCTGATGTCGGAGGGGCGACCGTGCTTCCCTTTGTTGACAAAATGCCGTCAAAATTGTGCGGTCTCTCATGTGAAGGGGAGGTTTATCCGAATGCCTTGAGGCTTGAGCATTTTTCGTAGGACGAACCGATTTCCAGCCAGGGTTCTCGACGTTACCACTTCCGGGACGCATTCATTTTTGGACACTCGCGGGGTTCCTCATATAGCCAGTTTTGCCTTTAACAATACTGTGTAAGCGCCCCGGATAAGCCATCCATCCGCCCCCCCCCCAAAAAAAAAAAAAAAAAAAAAAAAAAAAAACTATGCACCATGCAAGGTTTCTACGGAACCAATTGTTTTGCCGGTTAGACTCGCTTAGATGAAACCCCCTCAGGAAAGGAGGGGCTTTGCTCATTCACACCTAGCTCCCGAAGTATCCATGCAACAGGGCTTGCACGGCGTCCGCTTCAACCAGGGCTGAGTGGGGAAGTAGGGGTCCCCCCGCTCAGCCCGGGTGCCAGCAACCGCTGTCTCGTCAGGTCACCTAGCCGAGTTGGTGATGGTCCGGGGTGGGGTCCACATTAAGGTAGGACAGAGGCGGTTGAGTTTTTTGGCCGAAAGTGCCTTGTCCAGCCTGTGGGGCTGCAGTTTTTATTCGAGGGACGTCGGGGGCGTTTCCCCCGACCATTAATAAAGATTGTTGTTGTTAAAAAAAGCAGCACCTAATTAAGAGCACTCTTAATAAATGAGAGTGCCCGGCCTGCACAATCCAAAACTTGAAGAGTGGTCGTCACCACTCTTGACAAATGAGAGTTGGCCTGAATTCGGGACTCCCAGGTGTATTGGATGCTCTTTTTTTTTCTTTTTTCTTTTTTTGTAAGCTCCCCCCCCTCGCCCCCCCCCGAAAGCTTTTCACATTGTTTGATGAGTCCGTGTAACAGTAGGTAGTTGCTTAGGTGAAGAGACACGGCGTCTTCCACCGAATATAACATAATGCACCCTGATAATGATTGTATACAAGCTATACTTCGGGTCAGGTACAAACAAAACGAGGGTGCGTTGCGTTCGAGAGAAGATGGTAGTAGTACAATAATGGATACAGGGGCACCATTTTGTCTCCACTTCTGACGTCTGACAGTTCTCGACCCAGTCTCAATTTTTGCACCAAATCAGAACGAAACCGAAAAGAGAAGTGAGGGCCTTAGGTCCGTATATTCAACTGTTCATGGCTGTACCAAGCTACCGTCTTCACCTGGATAGAACGCCCGGTCATTATTGCTGTATTTGGCACAACTTCCAGCTCAGATACGGCGATAAGGACCGGGCATTCTATTTGGGCCACAGCTCCACACAGAAATCAGCGGGGGGGGAGAAAAAAATACACCTCCCACACAGAAAACAGCGGGAAAAAAAAAAATACTCCGGATCCCCTCGGCTTACTCCTGGGCCACAGCTCCACTAGCAAGGTATATTTATTGACTGTAGCGCATGTGTCGGCGGCATGTGTGATGCTGTTTTTTTTTTTGTTTTTTTTTTTTTGTTTTTTTTTTTTTGGAAAGCCATTCGGGATGCTCCATCTATTGGTGGGGAGCGTCACCTGCTGGAAACCGGGTCCAGCGTCCCTTAGAAACAGATTTACAATCTCTGGGGCCATAGACATTGCGTTTTTACCTTGGGGTTGACTGATCCCTAAGGGCTGCACATTGATACCCTCCCCTTCCTACAACCCCTCATATAAATGGCCTAGCCCTGTTCCCAGTCGGTCTGCTCACACTGTTGGTAGCCTGATACCCCTCCCTTCGCCTCGACCGTTCCCTGGGAACTGCAGCCCATCCCTATTCCAAACTTTAACACGCCAACCTAGAAAATTGAACTTGTGATGCCAACAAAAGAAAAGTCAGTCGGGGGGGCCGCCTCTCCTGGCGGGGTAGGCCGCCTCTGAAATCTTGCTCGCTCCAGCACCAGGACTTCCCCCCTTTCCCTAAGGATATCGTACTCTTCATTCATTATCCAGGACGTCTTTCTCTGTCCATGTCAAGTGAGGTTTGGCAACCATGTGTGATCGTGTGCTACATCCCTCTTGCAGCAGTAAACCAAGATTCCGCTCCTCCCGTTCAGCCTTGAGACGTGATGTTCCGTTGCTGCTGTCATAACCGCCCAGTTGCACACCCATCCTGCCTGCCAGTGGGGGGGGAAAAGAGAGGGGGGGGGGGGGGGGGTGTAGCGTCGGGGAGGGTTACGGGAACTGCAGATGCAGAGGTGGGATAAGCAAGAAGGGCAGAAGACATGCGGGGGGACTTGTCGAGGCTGCATTTCTTGTGTGTGGCTGTGTAGGTGTCCGTGTTGAGTGAGGTTTTGCCACCATGTGCAATCGTGTGCTACATCCCTCTTGCAGCAGTGGACCAAGATTCCGGTCCTCCTGTTCAGACTTGAGAAGTGATGTTCTGTTGCTGCTGTCATAGACACCCCGTTGCACACCCATATTGCCAGCAGTGAACCAAGATTCCGCTCCCCGTTACACACCCATACTGCCTGCCAGTGGGGTGTCGTGGATGCATTTCTTGTGTGGCTGTGTAGGCATCGTGCGCCATATGGAGGTGCAGCTAATGGTTAGGGACGACCGCAGGAGCTTGTGGGATTGGCAGGAATGGTTGGGCATGGGTTCGGTAATCCATCCCAAGAACGAAGTTAGGTTGCATGTACTGCACTTGGAACTCCTCCCAGGGTCTCCTTTGCCAAAACCATTCCGAGGATCTCCACGGTTTCCATTGGATGTCCAGCTCATCATTCAGTTCACTGAATAGCTTGGAGGGGTCTTGCCACAGTACTGTATATGTGTGCAGGATGGATTCCTTAGCCTGGGCCTCTTTTTCTTCCTTATGTTCTCGTCTCATCGTCCTCCATGCATCTTGTGTTGCGGTTCTGATTACTTCCTCCAGTACCTGCTGAGCCTGTTGCAATCCAAATTGGTGGTCTTTCCATTGGAATGAGCATCTTGCTCGCCAAGCCAGCATGAGGACTTGCAGCCTTGTGTAAGTGAACAGATTGACTGCAAATGGAGACCGTTGGGCCAGCAAGTGTTGGTTCCTGCCCAGCAAAAGAAGGCCCAGGTCCCATGGAATGTGGCTGGATGTCAAGGAGTGGAAGGCGGCGTCCCACCACTGCCACAGCTGGGTAACCATCGGACAAGCCAGTAGGCAGTGCTCGAGGGTTGCACAGGCAGGCTGTGACGCTCTCCCACAGTAGGAACAGATTGGGGACAGTTGGCCTTTTTGCTCCAAATTCGTTCTGGACACCAGCCAGTCTGGTGTCGGGAGGCACCTATGAATGATCTGCCACTGCAGCGACCTAAGAGTGGTAGGCATGATTTTAGCGTATTTGGGCCATGGGACATCTCTCATCAGTGCCGAGTCCAGAGGGGAATCACGAGCCCATCTTTCAGATAATGTGCTGTTGATCGATTGTTCCGGGTTGAGGGCTCTGTACACCTTTTTGACTGTGTAGTCCCAGAATCTTATCGGCTTATGTCCTGGCCACTGCCATTCTATCGGGTCAAAGGGCAGTTCCTTAATTGGTTCGGAGACTGTTTTCACCGTGGATGTGGATTTATCTTTTTCAACTTTTTAAAACTGTCGTTGATGGATATCATAATTTTCTGCAGTTTTTGTTGTTGTTTTGGGGCCACCATGAAATATAAATTTTGTGGACATCATTGGCTGCCTTTTCTTTTACATTTTGTTATCATGCGAACCCAGGATTTTCGGTACATTGAATTTCCGTATGTTTCTTCCTTGGGTACTGTGCCCGGAATAATAAAGTTTTCTTTTGTTTTGGTTTTGGGAAAAGAAAAAAAAAAACAATCTGACAGACTCTGTCATCCTTTGAGCATGGGGTAGATGATGATGTCTTCCTGTTCAAAAACAGTGAAGCAAGTATATATATATATATTCTATTTGACGATATATATATATATATATATATATATATATATATATATATATATATATATATTTGTGCACGTGTGCCGCTTGGGCGGCAGATGGGTGTGTGGGCACTTCTCGCTCAACCACACAAACGTGGGGAACCTTGCACCTTTCTCTGTTTATGGATGGTTTGTGATGGTATGTGGATGGAATGAGAGAGAGAGAGTTTGGGGATGTTGAAACACACACGCACACACACACACACACACAGACACACACACACACACACTCGCACGCGGAATGGAGGCAGTTATCTCAGTTGGTTGGCACCAAGCCTCCCGGCAGCAGGGATTAAACCCTGACAAAATATTATATTCCAGCCGAAAGCTCAATTTCTATGATTGGCTTGACAAAGGTGGCAACCTATTCGAGAGAAAAGACAAAAAAGGTGTGCATAGGGGGGAGGAGGGGGGGGGGGAGAGGGGAGAAAAGTAAAAAGACACAGTAGATAACGGTACTCGTAGAGAATCTATTGATTATCATTGCATAGGCATCTCTACCTTCTTCATGTGGATACAGCGTACGATCATTTTTCCTGTATTTAGACTGAAAGATACCCCCAAATACAGCTACAGTGACCGTATGTTGTATTTAAGTGAGTAAGGTACAGTCGGGAGTCGGGACGTATCTCGCAATCCAAAACGCCATATACATGATACAAATGTTACTCGGTGTACTGAAGGCCTTCCGTTTCCCCGGGAAGAACTGTAGCTATGTGAAAGGCAGGTCGCAAGTCCGATTCCTTCATGCCGTACATGATATGTACATCAATTATATAAAAGGGACAAAAAATGTTGAGTGATAATGCAGCGGGTGTTATTACGTTGATAAGCGACACAAACAATGTGAATGTTTCTCAAGTTCTAAACGTCATTTATTTATTCTGTTAAAAGTTACTGCGCCTGTGACTGCTGCACAGCTCAGAATTCGCAGAAATAACAGTCCACTGCAAGCTTGGGCGAAGAGTCGAAGACCAGTTAGAAACTGCAAGAAAAACAGTCAATCATGCGTGCGACGGCCTACGGGTTCAATAATTGGCAAAAACGGGACTGGCGGTAGTGGTACGACTCTTTTTCCCGTGGCCTGACCTGGGACCAGTTACCGTTAGCAGGCCCTCCCGTTCTTGGCTCGTTTCCCCAGGGGTCTGACGTAGGCATCTCAGCGTTGGCCCAGCCACGGGCGTGGCCTAGACCCCTTTTTGTCGTGGCCCAGCCACGGGCGTGGCCTAGACATCTCGGCCCTGGCCCAGCCAGGGGCGTGGCCGAGACATCTTGGCCGTGGCCCAGCCAGGGGTGTGGCCTACACAACTCGGCCGTGGCATGAGCAGTAGCGGAAAAAAAAAAAAAAAAAAAAGAAGTCCCAGGCGCGGAAAAAAAAAAAAAAGTTGCAGTCCCGAGAGAACAAAAAGTTGCAGGCGCGGAAAAAAAAAAAAATTCCAAACTCCCAACGGCTAGAAGTGCACAAACTTTAGCTGTAACAGTTCTGCTTTTTGCAGTTTCTAGCTGCCCTCCTCAGCCCAGACAGCACCGCAGTGCCCTGTTGGTTATTCCTTCCTGCCAATTTGGAACTGTGCAGCCGCCACCCGCGCAGTTATTTCTAAAAGTCAATAAAAATGACTTTTGTGCATTACAAAAACGGGTCACACAGGATGTCCCATGGGCAGTTTTGTGTTAGAAATCCTTTCCTGATGGAGCCGCGCCCGCATTGGCTCAGCAAGGCCTAGATCAGGGCACTCAGTCGGTCTAGACGTTGTGTTTGGGTAGAGAAAGTGTCAAGCTGCGAACCAGGGTACTGGGTTCAGTTTCAGACCGCAGGAGGTCACGCAGGGCTAGGAGGGTGGAGAGTGCCATGTCACTATGGAACAAGGCTCCAACAGGCGGAAGGAGGTCAGCCAAGCCAAAGTAGGACTGAGTAGGATAGAATGCGAGTAGGCTAGATGGTAGATAAGAGGCTTGGCCCAGCTATCGGCCGCGGAAAAAAATACAGTAGAAACGTTTCTAGTTGGATGAATATGGGCGCTCCTCTACAACGCTCCCTACACTCTCCGGGTCTCCCGGAGCTGCAACCCAATCCCCTTCTACTAGCCTTGGTCCTTTGCACAGAATACGCATCCAGTCCAGAGGGATTGCGAAAATCAGTTGTTCCAGATTTCTTTCTATGTTGTGACAGTGTTTCAATGACGTCCTCATGTGTGGCGCTGTTTTCCAATCCCTATTTTCTGGATCCCATATATCTTCAACTCTAAGTATGTCTTTCTTAACCCATCTGCTCCAGGGGGTGCCCGAGCTGCAGAAAATCCTTCCACTCCGGTTCGTGATATTTTTGTTCCCATACAGGGGTTGTCTAGCCACCTCTTCCCACCTGGTTGGTCCGGGCTTATCTGGGAGTGGGAGCTGGCGCCAAGCTCGCAAGCATCGGATCCAGAAATCATCCCTGGCCAGGTCGCCACGGGCTGCGCCCTGGCTCGTGATTTGGACAGCGCAGGAGTATCGTGGGATAGATCAGAAACAATCTTCTAGCCAAGTCAGGGGGTCAACTATTTGTGGTGTGTGTGGGGCCAGCCGGGCAATCTGTTCTAGTGCCAGGACGTTCCAAGGAAGGTCATGTGTGAGCACCAACCTCTTAATCCATTGAACCATTACCGCTGTGGTCCGAGTACCGGGATCCAGAATCCCCAAACCCCCTTGGCCTTTTGGTTGGATTACTGATAGCCAGGTCACCCTGCTGATAACATTTTGAAGCTTGCTATTACTTCCCAACAGCAGGGTTGTTATTTGTCGCCTAAGCGACCGTCGTGCATCCTTGCTAAGTGCCCATACAGCAAACTTGTACCATAGAGCGACCAACACCACACAATTAATTACTAACGCCCTATCAAGCAGCGCATTAACCTGTCTCTTCAATGCTTTGACGACCTCCTTGCTAAGAACTCATATCGCAAATTTGTACCACAGTGAGGCCAATACAACATTGTTGATGATCAGGGTTCTGCCCATCAGCGATGTTCGCTTGTCATTCCAATGGGCGATCTTTTCCAGCGCGGGCTTCAAGATCCAGTCACCGTTCGAGGCTGCCTGCCAAAAATTGTTCCATGATGTTCAAAACCCGAATCAAAACCTCCGTAGGTAGCCATTTAACCTGCGGCTTCTCGGGAGGGCGCACCCCCTGGTTAGGAATCCACCACCCCAAGATCTTGGCTCCCCAATTGACTGTCATGTCGGACACGGCTGTGAACCGCTTCATGAGGTTTCTGATTTTTTCCATATTTGTAGGAGAAGCATCCACCATGACAGTCAGGTCATCAGCGAACATAAAGCAGACGAGGATGGTTTCATCTGGAATAGCAAGAATCTGAAGTTTTCGCAGATCTTTGTTTGTGCAGAGGTCCGCGGCTACTGTTTCCATTACGATAATGAAGAGGAAGGAGGCTTGTGGGTCTCCTCAGAGAACCGATCTCTACAGGTGGATTGTCGGAGCCAGCATTCCATTTACCTGGACTCTCGTGGTGCTGTTTTGGTGCAGATTGCGGTCCATCTCCATAAATGTGGACCGAAATTTATTTTTTCTGTACAATTATCCAAAAAGAACCAATCCACGTGATCATATGTTTTCTCAAAGTTTATAAAAATTACGGTTGCATTGCATTTGTTTTGTCTTATTGGTATGAGAAACTCATTTATCAAGAGATGTTGTCATGGATTCTTCGCCTTTTGATGAACCCTGTTTGAGAGGGATGAATAAGGGTTTTTAAGACAGGGTTCAGCGATTTGCCAAGGCCTTTGCTAACATCTTGTACAGAATCGTGAGCAGGCTTATCGGTCGATAGTTCCTAATGTTCATTTTGTCCCCTTTTATGTGCAACAAGGTGAGGACACCTTGTCCCACCAACTCCCTCATGCACGCAGATTTCGACACCTGCTCGTAGTACTTCATAAGGTCCGGGACCATCATGTTTCAAAATATTTCCCATAACAGTTTTGGAAAACCGTCCACACCCGACACTTTTACCTCCTCCATTTGCAGCAAAGTAGTCAAGATTTCCTCATTGGATAACCGGTGGTCGAGTTGTGTTTTCTCTAGTTCGGAGAATTCGTTTTTCAGCGGTTGTAAGAAGGTTGCAATCTCTTCCTCCCTCAACCGCTTGTCCCGCTGTGAACATCTGGATGTGAAGAGGTCCTTGAAGAAGGAACGCGCTATCTGTGTACACTGTGGAGTGGAGGATGTTACTTCCTCGCACCCTTGCTTTGGATCTTATAGGGTTTCGATGCACGTCCTTCGTGTACGGTTTGGTAGTGTGACATTCTTGCTCGTCTCCATATAACCTCAACTTCCAAATAAATAATCTTGTCACTGCTTTGACTTCTTGGAGCATCGGCCTCAACAATTTTCTCACTCTGGCTACATACAAAAAAACCGACAAGGCAAGAAGTCATCTTGCTACTGCTTTGACTTCCCGGAGCATCGACCTCGACAGTTTCCTCACCCTGGTTACATACCAAAGAACCGACAAGGCAGGAAGTGAGACAACTAACACTCTATCTATCACTGATAGGTAACAGGGTTTTCACCAACTTCTCATCATGGTGGTAACTCTCTTCTTAAGGACTCCGAATCAGATCAGATCCAGTGAGGTGCTACAGCCTGAGAGGGTCATCTGCACCCCTAAGGAACACTCCGCTGCTCCTTCATCAACTTTCTTCATCCCTCATACTCACCCCCGTCTACCTAACGTTCGTAATTCGTTGGCAACAACCTTTGAGAATTCTTCATATTGTTGATGAGACCTTTTTGAAGTTTTTAGGGAATCCTTTTGACAGACTGAGACTGCGAAGAGGTCATATGCAAGTGCTTTAATTTTGCAGTATCTAAACTGAGTACTTCACAGTTTCAATCCCTGCATGACTGGGTGCCTTCTGATACTGCTTAACAATACCTCAAGTTGTAGTACAAATAATAAAGAAGCTAGTGGGCAACCCTGTTGTAGCGAGCATGATAGTGAGAACTCATGTGACAATATACTACTAACATGAATTGCTGCCATGAAGAAAGAGTAAAGGGTTTTCACCCACATACACAAACCTTCACCGAACCCCATTACTCCCAATGTGGTGAGGACGAACATCCAATTCACCTTGTTGTACACATTTTCGAGGTTGAGCATCGATATGTACACATCCAAGTTTCCTTTCTCCGCCACTTCCAAAGTCTCAATTTCCGTAAAAATATTCTTAGAATTTATGCAACCTTTGACAGAAACTCTTTCGGAAAGCCCCACCAGATTGGGAAGGAACACAGACAATTCAAGGTCATTGTTTTCACTAAGATTTTACAAACCATATTCAATAGCAAAATTGAGCATCAATTCTCCACCTCATTTCTATTCTCTTTCTTACAACAAGGTAATGACTACCCGCATCATTGATCCCCTCCCTCCTTGCAAGATTTTATTACACAGACCAACTAAATTTTCCCCCAACAGGCCTACAAACTTCACATAAAACTCAACTAGTAACCTATAATTGTCGGGAGCTCTACCTCTAGTTATTTGCTTTATTGTATGTCTAATTTCATTGGTGGTGATAGGCTTGTTGCGTTTTGTCATTCCTTCTGGTGAGAGCGTCACAGTCAATTATTCTTAGTGGTATGACTGAGTAGTTAGGTCAAATCTATATTTTCAATAGGAGATCGCAAACTAATGATATCTTAGAAGTTTTCTGTTGTGTATCGACTCATATTCTTGTTCATGACGGACAATGGTTGACTGACCAGATGCGGGTGCTTTAATTGTTTCATCTATGTATGACTTTGGTGCAGCAGAAGTCTTGGAATGTTTCCTTGGACATTCGATTTCATTTTTCAATCTTTTTTTGCTTCAACATTTGACTCAACTCACTCTTCTTGGCTTGCAAGTTTTCCCACTCTCTCTGTCTGCATGCTCGAGTCTTCCTTTGTAAACACCGCATATGAGATGAGTTGTTTTCCCATGTTATTCTCATTCCACTACCTTTTTTCAGCACCTTGCCTCCTCTTTATTTATGTGGTAAGCCGCGATCATGGAATAACAATACTTCCATTTATAGGATGATCCTTAGTCTTGCATTCATCCACTCTGTTCGTGAGTCAAAATGTTGTTCAAGTTGTGTTTCTTTCCACTCCTCCCATAAATTGTGCACCCACTATTGAACGTATTCCTCTTCCAAATTCTTGACATTGAGTCCAAAGAGTCTTGGGTCTCTCCGTGTACTTGAGTCCCAATGTTGGTCCATCAGAACGGGCTTATGGTATGACATGCCTGCATTGATCTTGCCCACTCGCAACACACTATGTACAAATTTCTCCGTTATAAGAAGAAAAAAAAACAAGTTGTTTTCTCGCCCCTGCATTGTTTGGTGAAGTGCCGAACAAGGTGTTTCTTAGGGTATTGGGGTAAATGTCCCTAAAGATATCCTTGAGATTCTACCTTATCCAAACCATCCCGTGGAGCAACGGTTTCCGATCTCTTGATAGTTCTTTGCCTTTTTCTTAGTCTAACCCTAGATAACACACCATATTTCAATCACCCATCACCACCATTCCGTCTGATTCAGGGGAGCTTTCAAAATAACAACTCAATGAGCTCGATCCTATCCAATAGGTCATTCGAAGCATACATTGACGTGAACACCCACTCCTCTTCCCCCAACCCTACCTTAAACCACGACCATCACCCTTATAGGTCACAATATTAGTCAATTAACTCAACATAAACTTGAAGTGTGTTGTGGGTCAACACTTACATTCCTCCTTTTGAACCTCACGAAGGAGAACACGACTGGGATTCATCCGACCAGTCGTAAATGTAAACCAATTTTTTTTTTAAGAGATTTGTTTCCTATATAAACGTAATATCTATCATCTTTCGTGCAATGCCATATATGTCTTAAGTACCCTACCTTTCTACCTTCCCATTAAATCTTTCACCGACAGCTCTTTGACGTTGCAGGTAGTCAGTCTAAAGCAAGCTATAGGTGAGATAGTTAGCAACTAAAGGTTGGATCTACGTATCAGGGATAAAATAAACAGGTCACCTCGAACAGAGAACCTCTACGAAGTATAATCATGTCATGTTTCTCCCTCATCGAACTTTTTACAGTTAAACCTGCTAAAATGTTTTGGAAACTCTTGACTGCACTTAAATCCTAACTAGGTCGTCAGCAAGTTGAGACGCGAATGTCCTCAACGGTATCACTACCAATCCCCCCAGCAACAGAATACGTCTCCAACTCAGTGTTCCTCGGTAGACGAGCATCTTGCATGGGGATTGGAAATTTCAACTTTCTTTCCTTTTGAGTTTATGAAAAAACCTCTTGATAACTGGACAAGCCTCGACTTTTCAAATTTATTGTACTATAATTTAATATAATTAGTTTTATTTAACATTTTTAACTCCTTTCACTAAGTGAGGTCTAAATGCTCTTAACTGAATGAAGGTTTCGTGGTTAGACCAAGTTCTATGCACAAGTGGGTTTTCTTTTTAGATTTCGTGTTGTATAAGAATGTGGAAATACTCAAAAGGGGTTTTATGAAGTGTGAAGACGTGTTTTATGCTCAGAGTTCCATACTGCGTGTTCCCAATAGTCCGGTATTACTTTTATATGTGTTTTATTAGATCCACCAATGAGACTTTGCTACATAAGTCCGAACCAATGAGAACCTTATTGCTCGAGTTATAACCAATATCATGAAAATTATAACTAACAAAATTCATGATAATCGCCAAACATTCAATGTGACTCGTCCTACACATTGTTAGTTGACTCGACTGTAAGAATGCTCTAAGCAGGTTTTTCACTTTGAGTCGCACTCTGCATTCTTTGTTGTGTGAAGCACTTATAGTGTGCCCTATTGTATAAGTTATATCTCACAAATATTGGATACGTAATCTGTTTGCAGAGTCTCTTAGTGAGTGAATCACAATTAACAGGGCAGTGCATAACAAAACTGTGTCATTGGTAAAATATATATTATTATAATATTACTTAACGAAGTTTTTCACTTTTCGTACAACATCTGACAAAGTCTTTATTATTCAGCAATTTCTAACAATAAATTGAGTAGAAACGTAGTGGTAGAATGAAAAAAATTCAGGAGCTTGCAATAACAGAAAGTCGATAGCAGAGTGTCAACCTGAGCAATAGACTGTTGGCCGTTAACAAAAAGCGGGACCATGAGGAACACAAAGATACTAATAATTAGATATAATATCAACAAAGACAAGCATGAAGGCTGAGAGCCAGAAGTAATCAAGACATGAAGTTTCACAAGTCGACTCTGAGGGAATGTACAATTCAAAAAGTTAGAGGGAAAAAAATTATTGAATGCGTTTTTCATTTCCACGATCACGATGGCAAGATGCACAACACAGACTCGTCTCTAAAGATGGTTGAGCAGGCTAGGGACGAGCTCATATGAAAGTGACTCTCATTCAAAATATCATATCAATGAAGTTGATGACAAAATTCACTCAGCAATCTGGATCCTCCTCAGTATTCAATTAGCAGTGGTTTGTAGTCGATATTAAAATGCTTAACAATTATCAATCATCTAAGATATCATCAGTGAAACTCGATCAGAACTTATTGTCATTCAATCACTTTTTGCCATCAAATCATGATAGGTCAATAACAACCCGATAGTCTTCATCAAAGATAGTCAGCTGGTGGAACCTTCATCAGTGACATCAGTAATCAGAACTAATTGTCACTCATTTGTTCCCAGACCAATATCAATCGGTCGGTGTCCTCATCAGAGACTCAAACCAGTTTCAGTGTCAATCTCTACACATGAGTACAATTCACTCATTTTCGGTTGGTGGATGAGTTTGGACCAGTCTCAATCAGATTGTTTCCAAGGATGCCTTTTGATACCGATATGCCAGTGCAGTCAGGTTCAGACAAAAAAATATGTCAATTTTGTTGTCCTTACTAAGTTTGCAAAAGGTACTATTCATAGAATTAGTATTCATGACCTAAGGATCTATGTGAAGAAAGGTCAGAAAACTCATGAACACTCTCATTCAGTTTGAATCTCTGCAGCCAAGTATCTTGAAAAGAGAGAGAGAGAGAGAGAGAGAGAGAGAGAGAGAGAGAGAGAGAGAGAGAGAGAGAGAGA
>BFEA01000068.1:3831173-3843917 GCA_003427395.1 Chara braunii | reverse complement strand
GAGAGAGAGAGAGAGAGAGAGAGAGAGAGAGAGAGAGAGAGAGAGAGAGAGAGAGAGAGAGAGAGAGAGAGAGAGAGAGAGAGAGAGAGATCATGAAATTGTACAGTCATGTTCTGACGAAACCGTTTGTTTCCTCTTTGTTCCGGCTTCTTGCTCCTCTCTATTTCAGCACACATACCCAGGCGCGTGGAGCATAGGAGGATGGGTGTACAAAATGGAGAGGTGGAAGAGAATCTAATAACAATAGATCAGGCAGTGCTTGCCAGTGCTTGACCTGAAAAGAAGCCACAGAGAGAGAGAGAGAGAGAGAGAGAGAGAGAGAGAGAGAGAGAGAGAGAGAGAGAGAGAGAGAGAGAGAGGGAGAGAGAGAGAGAGAGAGCATTGGCTAACCTGAAAGGAGGAGCACTAGCCATTCGAAATGAAAGGAAGAGAACGGGAAATCTTCCAATAGAAGTTCAGCCGGAGGAAGACGGACTTGTACTAATCCAGTTGTTGCCGTGCGGGGGCAACCAACAATAGGCCTCTTTGGAACTCTGTCACTTTGTCTTTATTATATACATTTTTAACGTCTTTTACCAGACTGGTATCAGCCATGGGTCCCTAATTATTAGTCCCAGTACGTCGTTCAGAGCCGTCTTCATTCTATCCCCCGACTCTCTCCCAATCACTCCTTTGCTACACATTCCCATATATCATTGCCTATTTCTGCATTCCATGCTCTGACGGGATCGCCAGTTCTCCTATCGCTCATCGTCTGTTGTTGCGTCTTATTTTTGCCCTGGCGCTTCTGTACTTGTTGAAATGAATGGATAGATTCAGGTATAATGAATAGATTCAGGTATAATGAATAGATTCAGGTATTATGGATAGATTCAGGTAATCCTTATTTAGAGCTTGTTAAGAGGAGTGGTGAGAGGTCTTTCTGCGGGCAGGTGCAGGTTGGTGGAGCGGAGTAAGATGACTTTAGTGGTATGTCTAATTTAAAGGTCAGGGTATATAACTATATGATCACAAGTCCAAGATGGATGGCTCAGGAGACGTGTGAGTGGCAGTTTGATTGGTTTTGTCAGTAATTATAGTTAATTGCTTGTGTAATATATTCCCTTGCGTGCTGTGGGAGTTATTTCTTTCTTTCTTTCTTTCGTTTTTTTTTTTTTTTTTTTTTTTTTTTTTGGGAAAACGGGGTGTGGGAGTTATTTCTGAAATCCTTCGCCCCCCCAACTCCCCCGAACACCCTGAAAAAAAGAAATTAGATCTGAAAGTTGCAAACAGTTTGCTATTTTGCTCGAGATGACTCTTCTTTAATTGAAAGAGAAAAATTCTAATGCAACTCTGTTTATTTTATTTTATTTCATTTTTATTTTTTATTTCATTTTTATTTTTATTACTAATATTTTGCTGTGCAGAGTGAATTGATTATTAATATTTTGTTGTGCAGAGTGATTTTTTCCTTTTTTTTAAGGACAGCCTTGAGATATCATGATTGAACTGACCGACCCCAGGTATTTCAGAATGATTTTATTCTGGTCGTCATCTGATTGCCTGGACTCGAACTTGCGTCTGTATTTCAACAGGTCATGCGTGTACCAACTGAGGCTAGGCCCTTTGGTGGTCAGAGTGATTTGGGCGGAGGGAGAAAAAAAATCCATTTGGAAAGTCACAGAATATGGAGGGTCACGAAGGAGTGTTTTTTTTTTTTTTTCCAAACAAAGTATGGAAGTTGGAGACTATGAAGTCACAAAATTACCCTTTTCTTTAAAAAAATAGTAATAATAACATACCTTCTTTGCATTTGGGTCCAAGCATAGGAATGTCAGGGGGCGGTCGGGTTATGACCCCCATCTTTCTTTATTTTATTAAAAAAAAAAAAAAAACTTCTGGACCATTTCTCGATTTATGCGTGTCATCCTTCCTCTGCTTTTTCCCTTGTTTTCCTTGTTTTCTCGTACTCTTTTTTTTTAATTTTACGGTCCGGGTCCCACTAGCAAAGAGGTCGTCCGGCGGTGAGGTCCCACTGGCGAAGGGGAGTGGACTGAATGAGTGGACTGAATGCCTGAATCTGGACGTGTCCGTGGAGAGGTGTAGAGCATCGAATGTGACCTGCTGTCTGCATCTCGTCACAAAACACGTTCAGATTCCGGTGCGTAATCCAATCCTCATTCCCAGTGGCACCTGGCTGCAGGATAAGGTGCTGGGCTGTCCCAGGAGAAAAAAAACAAAGAAAAGGATTAAAAAGTTAAAAATGAAAAATTCCGATAATAAAACACTGAAGTGATAGTACGAACAACAGCGGGCTGAGGGTCAAATACATGTGCCTCTCCATTTTCAAATTGCATGAGCAGTTGTCGACGGTAAGAGCCTTTGGAGCGTTTCTTCCGTCACTGGCTCCTCTGCGTCGAATGGGTGCTTTAGCTCCTTCATTGCATGAGCCTTTGGAACATAACGTTTCTTTCGCCATTCGATCACACACTTTAATCCCTCGAACCTTGAGACGTTCTGCCCACTCGTCAGCTTTCTCCTTCTCCAGGCGGTCCCTATTGGGCAGTCTTGTGAATCTTTCCTTCCCCCATGTGAGCTCTGAGATGGGACGTTCCTTCATCTTTTTCTCCACATCCTCTGTTCTCCTTCAACACCTCCGTTCTTCCTTGTTTCGTTGTAGTGCGAGTATCCTAGAGCGCATACGTTTAAAAGGTGAGAGAGAGGATGCGAGAACCGCCCGCCCGCCACTCGGCAGTCGAGGGAAGGTTACCCTTCTGATTGCTACACCTGGACCAGAAGTTCCAGATCCACTCGTTGAGTTTATCGTTCTTCAGATTCTGGACATTGAGATGGAAAGAACCTCTGCCTCGTTGCACATCTGGTCCCCCGTCTGAAATGAAGCAATGACCGTCATATTGTCGGAAACCAGATTGTTTGTCTGTCCAATCTCCAGTACCACCCCTGCGCCAAGCCTGCTGTCAGGAAGTAGTCCAAGTGTCTGCCTTTACCCTTCGCTGTGAACCATGCGAAGCCTTGCTCTGTCGGGTGGAGGTCCCGATACGAGTCTCTCAGATCCCAGTCCGACATCCAATCTAGAAGTAGTGCAGTGTCTCTTGCACACCCCCCTTCGATGTTTCGATTGACGTCCAATTAGGTGTTCCAATCTCCTGCAACTGTCATGTTATCCACATCCGGCAGAAAAAAGAACAACATGAAACTTGTCAAAGAATCTGAGCCTTTGCTGTCTTTCTACCGGTGCGTACACTGAGGCTACCATCCACGGCCAGCGGCCGCAGAGATCTGCATAGTAATCCACTCCACTATTTCAGCGTCTAGGTCCTGGCGTATCAGGATTCCTACGCCTGCCTTTGTGCCCTGTTCTGCTGTCCATATTTGCGGGCCATCCCAGCATGTCCCCAACTGGGTGATTTTTTTTTTTGCTATTTCATTTCTTGTTTCTTGCACACGAGCTATTGAAATCCTCTTTTCGTGTAGGCAAGACTTGACCCTGCTTCTCTTCTGCCGAACTCCACTGTCCCCGAAGCCCTGCAGATTCCACGTGGCTCTCCTAATTTTGATCATTTGTGTTCCTCTTCCCTTGCTGAGCTTGGATTTGCGAGGATGATGTGTCTTCCCGTGGCCAGGCCTGTGTGTCAGCATGCTCTTGAGGTATGGCGAATCTAACCTTCTCTCCTTTGGGAGTCTGATCTTGAGCTCCGTTAAGCAATCCGCTGTCAGCATCAGAGGGGAGATTGACAATCTGGACAACTCCAGTCTTCTCGCCTCTGCAAAAAATGCTAGTGGAACCAGGCGCATGCCCACTGATTCCATCTCTGTTAATTTCGTTTCCGATAGGCGAGCATCAGTTATCAGCATGAGCAACTTGACCTTGCTCCCACTCGGACACGATAGTATCCTCGCCATCAGGATGTGAGGGATCGGTCTCGTGGGAAAATATCTGAAGTATAGGTTGTGGGAAAGTATCTGAAGTACAGGTCGCCCACCACTTCCTCAACTGTTGTCATGTTCGGTCGCCCACCACTTCCTCAACCTGTACTTCAGATATTTTCCCACATGTTCGGCGTCTCCTGTGTCTGTTTACCGAAGACGAGCTGAGGACCAGCGCTCCCCGTTGCGATATCATCGCCCACAGATTATTTCTTACTGCAGTGCAGAGCACTGGCACCCGGTATTTTGAGACATCTCTGTGTTTGCCCCTCTCGCTGCTGACGCTAGTCTTCTGTCTCTGGTTGTTTTGTTCCCTGGTGTGACGATCCCCACTTCATGGCTGACGGAGTGCTTGGAGTCACTTCGGGATAACCTCGATCGCTCGTGTTGCATTCCCTGTCCAGAGAAGCTCAACTTCCGTTGTTTTTCAGCTGATAGCCCCTTTGAGCGGCTCGGAGTAGGTCTTTGCTCCATGCCAGCTCTGTCCCTTAGGTCGTTGAGTCCTTCCCTGCCACCTGTCCCCAGCGGTCTCACCACGGTCCACGTGGCCGAGTCTGCTGGGCGCGATCTTTGTACTCCTCCCCCTTCTTTTCCAGATTCCACCCTTGCTTCTTGTCTGGCTTCCTCCTCCCCCTTCTTTTCCAGATTCCACCCTTGCTTCTTGTCTGGCTTCCTCCTGCGGTCTCCCCCCTTGATCCACGTTCGGGGCAATGCCGATTCCTTGGGCCCCAGCCGGTACCTGCACTCCTCCTGCTGGGACTACGGGCCTCCAAGGACCCATGCCTTGGACTTGGGTTGGTTGACCTCCTCTGCCCTGTCCCTGTTGTGGCAGGTGGCCCGTGAGGTCTACCAAGCCTCTGTTCGCCATCGTCATTGCTTCCCAAGAGCAGTACTGTCTTAATGCTTCCCACTCCCTGGGGGGGGGGGTACTCCCTGCCGTATCCCTCCCTGCCCTAATCCTCCCTGAGGGGACATCACTCGTTGACCCAACCCTAAGTTCTGGGGGGGGGGGTACTCCCTGCCCTATCCCTCCCTGCCCTAATCCTCCCTGAGCAGTCGTGTTGGACCTCTTCACATGGCGAGTAGGTGGGGTTATTCGTTGTTGTTGATGCGTGACTTCATGCCGGTTGTGCTGCTTGCGGTGTCGATCTTGGTCCACGCGTACCGTGGTATCTTGACCCTCCTCTTGACGTTGGTTCTCCTGATCGTTGCTGGCGGCTGGCTTCTCCTTGGCTCTCGTTCCCTGGACCCTGGTTCCTGGTCCTTCCCCCTCTCCTACATTCCTCCTCCATATGAAAAAACTGCCTGCACTTCCTACATTGAACAGTGCCAGAAGTTGCTAGGCATATCTCCAGCTCATCTCCCGTGGACGTTTCGATCCAGATCTTATCCTTCATATTTGGTTGGGCCGTAGGATCCAAGTCAAACTTTGCGTTGACTAGCGCTGGTCATTGTGGATCAGCGTCCGCTGGATGTGCCCGGATGATTGGTCCAATGACCTTCTCGATCTGGGCATGGTTGTACGGCATGTCGTCCAGCGGGATTTCACCGCGACCACCCAAAATGTGTTCTCGTCCTGCTGCCTTCTCGTTTCCCTCAATCCAGCGTGCGTCATCCAAGGTTTAAACAGGACCTTGTATCCTTCAGTTCCCAACGGGATGGTCACGCTTCCTTCATTTATCGTGTATCGGGCCACGCCCGGAGACTTCGCCTCATAAGAGACCAGGCTTGGGCCTTCCACCTTGACTCTCCCTCGTCTCAGGTCCTCTGTGAATTGCTCATTTCCTACCACGCACCCGTCTTCGAAAGCCCTAACTAAGTCATCCTTGATATTGTTTGGCAGAAAGCCTGCTGCATCTTTAAATACTACTTTTACCGTACGTTCTTTTAGCCACTTAACCTTGATATCGTCTAGCGTTGTATTAACCTTAAAAGACACTTCCCTTCTCTCGATCATCATCTCCCCTGGGTCGATATCCATGGGATACACCCCCTCATCAAAGCACAGCCCTAGGAGGTCTCTGATTCGATCTTTGTCTTCCCAGTAGCTCCTTTCCTCTAGCGGGCCAGGGGGTGGGATCTACCAGTCCTGCCCCGCTGTCCCCTCCATAGCTTCTGCTTCCATACCTTTCCAACTGTGTATGGACCTTTAACAACGCTTGAAGCTCCCGTGAAACCTGTGGGTATTTTAAAGTCCACAGTGTGATTGACTGTGCAATTGAGCTGTTGGGGTCACGTGTTGGATTGGCGCGAACTTGTAAGTGTGTGAGAGTTGCTGCGCCCGTGTTGTGTGTGTGAGTAGGACACCGTGTCATGGTATGATTCCACTTTTAAGCACACTGTCATGGTATGGTTCCACTTTTAAATACCTTGTCTTGGCTGTAGTGGTTAAACCACCTTGTGAGTTTCCTAGCCAAAGAATAAAATATGCGGCTTGCATGCTGGTGCAACTTTCGGGGCTCGGCCTCCGGAGCAAAGTGGCTGCTGCGCATCAGCCAAAAGGAGGCGCGCGCTGGTTTGTTTTCCTTTGGCGCGCGGAGCGTTTCCAGCCCTGGAGAAAAGTGTCTCTGAAGTACTGGTAGTTCTTGTGTCTAGCGGTGCTGGTTGATGAGAGAGAGAGAGAGAGAGAGAGAGAGAGAGAGAGAGAGAGAGAGAGAGAGAGAGAGAGAGAGAGAGAGAGAGAGAGAGAGAGAGANGAGAGAGAGAGAGAGAGAGAGAGAGAGAGAGAGAGAGAGAGAGAGAGAGAGAGAGAGAGAGAGAGACATGTGTGTGCCTGTATGTGTGTCTGGTGGTTTAAGAGACTTGGCTCTTGTAGCTAACGGTGCTGGTTCGATTCCGTGTGTGGATAGATTGCCCTGAGGCCAGAAAGCATGCATCCAGAACTACTAACTGCTGGAAGAGACTGACTCGTTGGGGGCAAAAAGCGTAGGTTCGACAAAAATGGGTCTGCTGCGCTGGTGTTTTCAACCACCAGTTCCTTTTCCCATCACCTTTGTCCGTACATGGTGCTTTAAGTTCATAGGGGTGAGGGGCAGGTCGGACTGATATTCAACATTTTTAGTTTTGGGCCTGTTCGGGACCATTGTTGTAGGACATGTGGACATTTCTTCGACCTTGGAATGGGCCCTATGGGGTGTATAGATGGTGGACGCATGAACATGTCCATCCCAACTAGGGGAAGGGCCCGTCACCCATTTAAAGGTTAAAAACATAAAATAAAACTGTGCACACATACCTCCCCCAAAAATTCCAAGTTCCAACCATTCAAGCAACCGAAATTCCGAGTTGTGCAGGACTGATACGACCATCGACTATCCACCATCACCAATTTCTTGTGGAATGTGTGAATCGAGGACAGTGCTGGGGGGGTCATGGCTCACTGGGTTGAAAAGAGAGAGAGAGAGAGAGAGAGAGAGAGAGAGAGAGAGAGAGAGAGAGAGAGAGAGAGAGAGAGAGAGAGAGAGTAGGTAAGTACAAACATATCACTCTTTTTGAGCAACAATGAACTGGAAACATGGTTCATATATTTTGAGTAACAATGAACTGGAAACATGGTTCATATACATAATACAATTCATAATCAGCAGCCTGACACCTCAGGCTTGGCCGGATGGAGCTTCAGGCAAGTAATTCTGGTGGTACCCTGGAGAAGAACTGTCTTTTTTCTCCTTTCTTTTCTTTGCAGGCAAAAATCAATGAAAAATGCTAATTTTTCTTCTGTCCCTTCTTTTTTTTTCTTTCTCAGAAAGGGCGACGGACTTGAGATATCATCATCGAACTGACCGGCCCTAGGTAACTCAGAATTGTTACATTTGCTTTCACTCTGCTTCCAGGGGAGTTCGAACTCAGGTCTGTATTTCAAGAGTTCAGTTGATAGGCCTACTGACTGAGCCAGGTCAGTCAGCAAAATGCTGATTTTCAAGCAACGAAGAATAAAGCAAATAGGACTGTGTCCCTGCTGATCTGGCGTGGACGCTGTGGAGTTGTTGATATTTTACTTTTTTTTATTTTTTATTAAGGCTCCATCTATTGGTGGGGAGCTGGACCTGCTGGGAACCGGGTCCAGCAATCCTTGAGTACATGAATGCTATGTCTGATATGACCATAGAGTTTGACAGAGATGTGCCTCTTCACCCCATTGGGGTGCCAGATCAAAACAAACATCAAAAAAAAAAAAAAAAAAAAAAAAAAAAACACTATTTCCTCCCTATCTACCAATCCTTATTTACAGGAAGTACAGGAAATATAATATTTTCCACCCATTCAACTCGATACACTCGTTTCAAGCCATTCAACTAGTCTCAAATTAATTTGTACCCAAACGAGGCCCTTGGGACCATACTCAACGCCGAGAGGGAAAAGGGTTCTGGAAAATCCGATACTGGTCGTACAGGGATTGCTGGGTTGACCATAGTCCAATCATTAAAAGCAAGACTATAATCCCGACTCAGTTCTTCCTCTTCACCTCTCATTGCCCGTTCCCATTTAACCTTCCCCAACTTTCTCCCATGGGTTCCCCCTAGCCAGCATTGGTTGAATCGTTGAATGGGCTGAAGGATTTCTTTTCGTGAGGATACAAAATGAACTTTTTCCTTATGCTGCTCCCATTTTATAATGATGTCAGTTTGTATCATGGTAACCCTGGACCCGGACACCGGACACTTCCGGACTGTCTTCCGGACCAGTGTCAGGACCGGTCCGGTCCCCGGGGTGCAAAAATGTCTGGACCCAAAAAAAAAAAACAAAAAAAACGGGGGGTTGGGTGGGGGTACATCTTCTCAACCATATGGCCCATAGTATCGCTCTCCTACCCATGTTGTACAAGTTTCGTGAGAACTCGTCAATAGAATCAGGGGACCAGGAACATAAAAGAAACGGTGAAGGCTCGATGGAGGTCTCATTTGAATGTAGGGATTGAGGCAATCCGCCCTATCCGATGGTTCACCGCCACAAGGTCTAGGCCAGCGGAGATGGCCTTACTGCAGTGACATATAGAATACTGTTGCCTTCCCACCAGTGACTGGTTGATAGATCGTACATATCTAGAGCAGAAGGGGCTGGCGTTACCGTGGTGTAAATCGTGCCACACTGTTTCGCCCTTGTAGAATTTCAGAAACCATAGAGCACATATTCATGCAGTGTCCAGGGGCAGTTCTTACATTGCAATGGTGGGATAGGATCCGGACCTTGTTGGGCACTAAGTCCAATTGGCCATGTGATTGGAGGGTCATATTATCTGAGACATGGTCCTCCCTCATTGACAATACTTTTGAAAACAACATGTTCAAGTTAGGGAGGAGAGCGGTTATGTGAACCCTCTGGAGAAAATGTTGTATACATGCTATTGAGGGTGTTCACATAGCTAGGGAAGAGGCAACGGATATGATAAGGCAATATATTCAACAATAACTCATCGTAGACTAACAAAAAGTTAAAAACCAACTCTTTTATTTCATTCAGCACAGGACATAACACAAGCAATTTACCAAATTTTTGGAGACTGGTTGGACAGTGAGAACGGGGGCTGGATTGCATCTGTTAGATGGGAAGGCAAACCCGCTCATGAATGTGACCAGGAGAAATTCAGGAGAGACTATCATATCTGCTTCAAAGACTAGACTACTGCGGGCCAAAAGATCTCACTGCAACCATCTATAGAATTTCCCGATCCCTTCCCGCCCCACCAGCTGACAATAGTGGATATGGAATAGTATGGCGCAGATTGAACGGGGTGATTCAGGGCAGATACATAGCAGTAGTCAGAGGAAACAGGAAGAAGCTGCTAGGGTAATATAAGTGAATTGGCGGTCTAGTGCAGACTGAAGAGGCGACTCTTTGTTTGTGAAGCATTCTTATTATCAAACCTGCGTAGTTAATCCCTTGGGTATAGGGCAATGCTGACAGGACTTTGAATGTACAATGGGACGCTGGACCCGCTTTCCAGCAGGTGCTGCTCCCCACCAATAGACCGGAGCACCCAGGTGAAAAAAAAAAAAAAAAAAAAAGTTTTCCAGTCTCATGACCACTGAATTTCTATATCAAGATTAGACCAGATATGGTCCCACCACCTTCAAAGCCAAATGGCCCCAGGAGACTGAAGAAAAACATGCTCAATTGTCTGAGGAATTAACTTGGATGAAAACACAAACTTACAAAATTTACATCAGGAAAATGTTTTTCCCCTTTGTTCGAATGTCGACCTGTCTGTAAGCCAGTCATTCGTAGGTAGACACCTATACTCTATTTGCCATTGTAGTGAAGCCACTTTTGCAGGTTTAACTTTGATCTTAACCATTTTACTTTTCTTAATGATTCTTTGTTAACATTAAGATGCCTTATCCATCTTTCTTATACCTTGTCTTTTAAATCAATGTTAGGGCGAAGCATCCTATAAGTGGATTTCACTGACAATGTGTGAAGAGCACAAAAATACATTCTTTCTTTCCTTCTTGCGTTATACCGCTTTCAATTAGCAGGATCACGGGTCAGACGACTTATGGGTGTATTAGAGTTAAAAACTCTTCATTTATCTTTGTGTCTCAATACTTTGATCCTGAAAACCTTATCTTTTGCCACCCTCCTTATACTATTCTGGTCCTTGATTATAACCATGTGATTAGTATCTATTTCATAGGTAGTGAGGATAGTCTCCTCATTCTTCAAAACTACAATAATACTACCTAAAGATATTTGAATGATCTTTTATAGCAACCCACTCACTTTCCAATAACTTAGGTCCCTTTTTGAAAATCCTTACCCAATCCAAAGATATCAAGCCAATAAAATCTTATAAAACTCTTTCAAAATGTTGAGAATACCTAATGTGGGTCTGTAACTGTGAAGGGATAATGCACTTTTTTTTTTTCACTGTTTCAAATGTCCTTTACCGTAACAATACAATTTTTAACTCATTCCAACCAGGGGGAATCTGTACAGTGAAAGACACATCCCTTGGGATCTTTGAGAAAACTGTTATCAAAACGTGGTTGTTGACATACCTCCTCTCATCTATCAGGAGGATTTCGGTTTGTTAGTGACAATCTCCTCAATGTTTTGATGAGGTTAGTTCAAAACGAATCATTATGTAAATTCACTCTCGCCGCCCTCTTATCTGATACATATTGGTCTAACGGTTCGCTTACCGCTCCTCTTTGAAGGGGTCAAGACCTATTTTCTAGCCACATCATAGGATCTACGTTGTCAGATATCATCGGGGCTAGACGTATGATCTGGTCTCATGCCAACACACACGAAGGGTTCTCAAGATTAAAAAGTAGGCATTTGATGCATTGAATTGATAAGGCCATAGACTGTAAAGAAGGATAAATGATGCTCAACCCTCCTCTAGACTTAGGTTGTATCACTGATTGCCATGCTACCCTGCTAGTTACCTTATTGAACTCATGATTCCCTCTCCGTAGAAAGATTGGTAGTTGACGTTGCAGATCCTTTAAAACTTTATTATTCAACGCTCATATTGCTGATTTGTACCTGATCGAGGCTAAAACCACGTTAATAATCACAAAAGGACGACCAAAGAGAGAGGGTATGCTTACCCTTTTAAATCTTCAGCTTAACATACGCTTGTTTGACTATACACTGATTGTTAATTGATGTTTTTCCTGCCGCAATCACAAAAGTACGACCAAAGAGAGAGGTATGCTTACCCTTTTAAATCTTCAGCTTAACATACGCTTGTTTGACTATACACTTATTGTTAATTGATGTTTTTCCTGCCGCAAAAAAAAAGATACCCATTACCCTAATGAGAGTGTCCAAAGATAACCATTTTAATGAGGGACGTTCAGGAGGTCTTTCTCCTTGGTGATGAATCCACCAACCCAGAGTCTTGTTACCCCAATAACTCTCATATCAAACAGTCTACAAAATCTATGCATTAGACTGCTTATCGCTTCTAAATTGTTTTTGGATGTTTTGACCATAAGGGATAAATCATCAGCAAAGAGAGCAAACAAGAATGGTTTCCTTTGGAATAGACGATACTTGAATTTTTTTAATGTCTTTGTGTTATCTATGATTAGCTGCTGAGGTCTCTGTAATTATGACAAAAAGAAAGGGGGCAATTGAGTGTCTCTGCCTTACTGATCTCTGTAAGGATATTGGGGGGGGTACATTACCGTTTACCATCACCCTTGTTGTAGCATTCCTATGCAGTATTTTCACGATCCTTCTAAAACTTGAACCGAAGTTAAAATTTTCTAGACATTTATTTAGAAATAACCAGTCCACATCATTGTAAGTTTTCTCAAAATCTATAAATATGAAGGCTACATTATGTTTAGATTGACGTGATAACCTAACCATCTCATTAACGAACAGTATGTTATCCTGAATATTCCTTCGTGTAATGAACCCACTCTGAGCTGGATGAATAATTTCAACAATGACCTTGGTTAGTCTATTAGCGAATTTTTTCACTCAGTTTATAAACTACTGTCAAGAGGATAAAAGGATGATAGTTACAAATGTTAGTTTTATCCATCTTTTTGTAAAGAAGAGTTAACAACTCTTGACTTTGTGCGTGAAAAAGTTGATTGAACGCGGGTTCCGTGTTGAAACGACGTTAAATCCTCGTCAAAAGCCCGTTAGAGGAATTACAACGGGGTCTGCGAATTTTTTTTTCATGGGCTAAAATTAAAAAAAAAATAAAAATAAAATGGGGTTGTAGATATTTTTGAGGTCTATAAGCCCATATTCTTCTTTTTATTTTTTGAGCTTTGACCTAGGCCACAAGAGTAGCCCAGGGCCACTTGCCCGACCGGACAAAAAAAAAAAAAAAAAAAAAAAAAAAAAAAA
>BFEA01000068.1:3820365-3830493 GCA_003427395.1 Chara braunii | reverse complement strand
CTCCCCCCCTCTCTCTCTCTCTCTCTCCTCCGCTCCAAGAACCCAATGAAAGATGAAGAAGAGGAGGAGGAGGAGGAGGAGGACACAGCGCTGTAGAAGGGGGTGTGGAGAACTCTCTCTCTCTCTCACCCTCTCTCTCTCTCTCTCTCTCTCTCTCTCTCTCTCCAAAACCCAGCGAATGATGACAACGAAGAAGAAGAATGATGGCGGGAGGAAAAGAAGAAACAAGAAGACAAAGAACAAGAAACAAGAAGAAGAACCAAGGAGAACAGGAAGAACAAGAAAAAGAAAGAAGAAGAAGGAGCCAAAGAAGAAGACGACGAAGAAGAAGACGAAGAAGAAGAAGACGAAGAAAAGAAAAAGATGAAGAAAAGAAGAAGATGAAGAAAAGAAGAAGGAGAACCAAAAAGAAAAAAGAAAACCTAAACTTACCGGTATGGGTATGGTGGTGATGGGGGGCGCGCGGCGTAGCTATGTCAGTGGCGAAGCCGAGGGCGGGCTCATGCGGGGGCAATGGCAGGCTGGCGGGGCTGGAGCTTGAAGTCGACGTCCGCTCGAATGAGCGCGACGTCGACCTCCTCGACACGTAGCCCATGCAGGCGGGGTGTCGACGGGCGTGAGCACACGCGCTCGTTTCGAATGGCTATAGGCTGCGTTTCGAATTCGTAATGCAGCCGATTTCGACCGCCGATCTGCAGATCAGCGGCCAAAATCGGCCACGTTTTCGAATTTGAAAACCGGGGCCCGCATTTCGACAAAAGCGCGCGGTGGATCCCCACCGCTGATCTCTGAAGATCAGCGGTGGAGATCCACCGCGCATTTTTGTCGAAATGCGGGGTCCTACAGGCCCCGATTTTTTTTTGGGCGGTGGCGGCGGCCTCCCTGAGGCCGGGTGGGCACGGGGACACCTAAAAATCCCTGGTACCCCCCTCCCAGCACAATGCGCTGGTTCGAACCGGGGGCCTGCCGGTCCAGTGGACCGACCGGTCCGACCGGGCGGCTCCCGGTCCAAGGAGGCCCCCCCGGTCCATCCGATGGACCAGCACTGGTTTGTATTCCAATTCTACACAACATATTTTTTTTTTGGAATTTTTTGACTTCGTTGTTTTTTTTTTTTTGCGTTGGGGCTTCCCGAAAAACAACCTAAAAATAAACATTATTTTTTACCTTTACTTTTTATTTCAAATTTGGTAAAGATTTTGATGTGACCCTGAGGCGAAAGTTGTTCAGTTTACTTTTCTGCATTACATATTTTGTTTTCGGATTTTGTTTTTGTTAAGTTTAATTAACACGGATAGATTCTTCTAATAGATTTTTGTATTGTCAATTAATAAAGTTTTTGTTTTATTTTTGTTTTTTGCTATGACCTTCCTTGGTCCTTGCACAATCAGGCCATCCGGAAAAACAGAAAGACCCGGGCGACGTGGCTGGTAACCTAGGTTTTGACTATATTTTTTTATTGGTCACGGTAGCAAAGTACCTGCACAATACGTACACACACAAGCAAACACACAGGCAGAACACAACATAAACAACCGCGAGCTCCTGCAAGTGTGCTGCCTCCCGGAAGCTTCAATCCAGCGATGATCTGCGCAGCCAAACCCTAGATTAGAGTCTAATGTGTCGTCGTCGCCAGCGGATCAACTGTCCAGACCACGCTGGCCCTCAAGAGGTACAAGGAGCAGACAGCGCTGAAGGTAACGACACTCCCCGCCATCAACCCACGGAGCAGTCGAGAATGCACGTTCGACATTGAGAGGAGGAGCTTTGCAACGAGGTGGTATATAATCAGTCACACGAGTGCCTCGCTGGCGCAGACTTAGTAGAGGTACCAGCGACCGCCCAAGGCTTAGAGGAGTCACAGACACCGAGCAGAGTGTCCCAAGGCCTGGAGCTACTCCCCCTTTTTTCCAGGTATACAGGTATAGTACATTGAAAACGAAAGAGCAAAAATGGAATCCCTCCTTCCCTGGGCCCCGTAAGCCTCCCTATGTTTCCGATTCAAACGGTAACTAGAGGTGGCGGGAAAACAAAAAAACGCAAGCAAACCGCATCCGGCCCAAGCCTGGTTCCTGATACATCCAAAAAAGGGTACCATCTAATAACTAATTGTAGTCTGACGAAAATGGCGGTAGAAAGCAGGGATGCCGAAAGCATCCGTGTCCCAAGGAAAACCCCTAGTATACAAGGCCCTGAGCGGGCTGCTTGGCAAAGATGCCAAGCCCCTAATCACCCGACCGCTGATATGACCTCAGCAGCTGAAGGACCAAACTTAGTTTCAAATTTCCGAAAGGTTGACAGCACGAAACTCCTTGGGTAACCTCTCATCCACAATTCTCTTTTAACCATAAGCACGGCCTCATGTGACCCCATGAATCACTGGTAAGCCGAAACACCCGATGCAAAGTGCTACAATGTGCCCCGACCTTGGCTTTCTTGCCAGAGTAGGAAGCGTAATCCTGGAAGCAACCAAAGGTCAAGTTGCCCGTATCCCAAATTGAACCTGCATTCTTTAGAATTACCAACGTTCGCAGAGTGATCCCTTGCTTCAAGATAGAGACACCGACAAAAGTCCAGGCAGACTGGGATTCATCAGTACGAATCAGCCTAAGAGAGGAACCGTAGCATCCAGAGAAAGCTTCAATGACGCTACGAGACCGTTCATAGCCAACCTGTGACCTCACTGCGACAAAAACAGTTACATCATCCACTATCCTGAACCCTTCAACGAGAACATGATCACGTCCCAGAGAGGTAAGGAAACACCATTCCACGTAGGAAACAAAGAATACAGGCCAATGGATAACTTGAAGACTTGTCCATCGGTACTCCAACAATTTGGCGAAGAAGTACTCTAGCTGAAAAGATAAACGTAAAACGTAAATCAAATGAAACCATTTCCCGCACCAAATCCAACGAGACAAACCAGTGTTTCTCTCGTTTCTTTCCAAAGGAAAGAAATGCCCCCTTTCCCCTCTTCGCGACATTTACCCCAGTGTAGCCTTTGCATCAAAAAAAAGTCAGGAGCCAATCAACCGCCTGTCGAATCTCATCATGCGGGAGAGACACGAACATGTCCTTCACTTCAAAGGATGCTGAAAGCAAATCACAGTAACCTGGAGACCCCCGGAAACGTCGGTCCATCCTATCTAACCCCGGAACCAAGTTCATCACTGCCCGAAGGTTAAAGCTGGAAGAAGAAGGCAGAGAAAACAGCAAACAGTTGAGAGCACTAGACACACGGAACTTGCTAATCGAGCTGGATCCGAACACGTAGGCGAAATCGGACGCCATCGCGTGAGGTCTTTGTGATTGGGCAACACGTAAGCTTCGCCGAAATGTCCAGATGAGTCCCATTTCCCTATAACACCCAGCTGCTTATTCTCAAACTAAGATCGCATGGTCACTAATACATCAAGCAAATCCGATTGCACGGGCAAAAACGACAGTTGAAAGTTATACGAAGATGGTGATCATAGATCACCGGGCAGACAATCAACGTGTCAGATGTGTTCCGACCCAAGGGGACACAAACAAAATTCCTAAGTCTGCCATACCAAAATCGCAAAGCATTCTCATCATCATGTACTCGGCCACTCCCTTCTTCCTCCTTGTCCCAGCATTTCAACAAGTCGGAACGAGTGAGGATACATGACGAACGTAGGTAGCTACAAATGGAAACCAACTTCTTCCCCAAATCTAAAATCCCTTCCTGGGGTCGAATCCGTGCAATGTTCTTCGAATTACGAAGAATTGAAGGAACCTCAGAAATATCCCCAATCCTGGTTACTACATGGATCCCTGAACGCTTCCACTAAGGTTCCAAATGACAGCAACACAGCACTTTGTCTGAATTCCTAGCTGCTTGATGAAAAGTCCAGAGATAACCCGATACTGGAGAATTCTTCTTCCAGACGAACCTAACCTTTCTAGTGATCAATCCATGGACAACTTTCGGTAGAGAAGAAGACTCCAGAATTCGAAGCACTAGAGCATGAACTCGAGACGAGCGAAGGAGATGGTCGAAGGACATACGTACTAAAACCCGTCGACGAACATCAATACCAATACGGTTCTTAAGGGACCGTGCAAGGATCCCTCGAAGGGAAGATCGAGTACTTTTTCCCGAAAATGTGCATATAGCCTTGTACCATCTAACCAGAGTGATAATCGATTTATACTTCAATAAACGACGAGTCCATGACTTCCTCAAAAGGAGAGCAAGTTGGCTCTTACACAGCGTTCTACTACTAGGAGTGAATGCCAAAGAAGTAACAGTCCATAACCCCCATTCTGTAACTCAACCTTCAAGTCCCAAAGAAAAGAAGTAGATCCACTGGAAAAGCACCGAAGTCAAACCAAAACACCGTCGAATTACCGACCAGGAATCAGCCCACAGATTACCAGATGCAATTTCTATTACAAAATCACGGAGGTTAGAAACGAGAGCACTTCGTAGGATTTGGAGGAGACTAGCAAACCATTCGCCTCCAATCATACGGAACTTGATGATCCCACGGGTTGGCTTGATTGGTACTTTACCCTTCCTCCTAATTCTCCCAGATCGTCGAGATTTCTTTGTAGCTAAAGATTTACGTCTATGGTTGAGAGAAGGGGAGAAATTCCTAATAAGGACTTTCTCTGCTGCAACCACCGAAGATATACCATTAACCAAAGGAATAGTGACGTAATCCCAGATTCCAATTAAACGAAGCCATCTATAGACCTTAGGGGAAGTTCCAAAACCACAGTTAAGTACCGTTCGGACATGCTCACCCCAGCGAATAAAAATGCCCCGAATTGAGCACCCAACATACTGGGCCTTACACCAAGGAGAAGTAAGTAAGTACATCACCGGGCCAATCCCCCAATTGTCCCAATCAACCGAGAGCAGAAGAGACCGGAATTTTTCGACCCAAAGTATCTCTCCTAATAGAGACAAATCCACAAAGCACAGCGTAACACAAGAGTCCCACAGATTCCTCAATCGAGGTGAGCAGCCCAACTCCCACGCTGCCTTCCTAAAGTTCATACACTCCACCAAGTTCGACCAGAGTCGAAACCGGGTCCTCCGAGAAAGTCAGTTAACCCCCGTATCGTCGTCATCTGGTCCCGAAGTTGGGGACACCGAGGGTGAAGGAGTGAACACAAATCCTTCGTACGCCAACTTGGCACAGACTTCAATGATTCGCTCAACGGTAGGAGCCTTCGTGGTGTAAGTCACACCCTCCTGCGCGCAGATCGCCTTGAGTTGATCCTTCGTCTTTGGAGTCAGAAGCCGCCTCTGTGCCAGGATGTAGCTGAGAAACCCGTCAGGGCCACTACCAGCGGCAATCTTAGTTTTTCCTCTAATCTCACCCATACGAGAGGACTCGCCACGTGGCCTATCATCTTCCACCGACCCTTGAGACTAGATGTAAATTGAGGAAACACCAAATGGAACGGGCGATGAGTGCAAGGTTTTTTTCTATGGCAAGAATTAACTATGGTCGCACAATTATTGAAGCCTTAGCTGATAACCTGATACCTTTCATAAAAATGGTCGATTGGTCACCTCCACATCATCATATACGAAAACAGCCAAGGGAGTTCTTCAAGGAATTATTTAAGTCAGAGACAAAAAGTACCGTTGAAAATCATAGAATTTAAGAAATAGAAAATTTTCTTACACCTTTCACTAAAACACTTACTGAAGAACAAAAAGAGGAGTTAGAAATGTTTATTTCAATAGAGAAAATATGGGCAGCTCTAATGCACATGGAAGAAAAGAAGACCCCGGGCATTGATAGTTTCACCAATAAATTTTGGGAAGTCTTATGGAATTTCCTCTCACAGGACCTGATAAATTTCAATCACACAGTTTGGATATCGAGACAATTGGGATAAGTTTTTGGTCAAGGGGATATGTGTCCTAACAACGGGCAACTGACGAAATTAAACGTCGCCATACCCGTTGAATAGTCCCCGAAGCCCTCATTGAATCCCGTTTAACGGCAAAACAAGGGTCTCCCGTTGAATCCCGAAAAACGGATGGGGGGGGTGGGGCCTCGTACACGTGGCCCTATGCGCCCGAACACTAAAACCAGGAAAACAAAAAATACAAATTGACCACCCCCTGCGAGTCTGCAAACCTGCCTGGAAATCCTTTAAAGTTTAAACCATTGCGAGCCCCGAATCCCCCTTCCCCCGCCCGCCCCATCTTGTCGTTCCCAAACCTACCCGAAAGTATGTGCGTGTTTATAAGTGTATGTGTGTTTGTGCATGATTATTGGTGTGTGTGTGTGTGTGTGTGTGTGTGTGTGTGTGTGTGTGTGTGTGTGTGTGTGTGTGTGTGTGTGTGTGTGTGTGTGTATATGTGTGTTTGTATGTTGTGTTTTTGTGTGTGTGTGTGTCTTTGCATGTGTGTTTGTGTATATGTGTGTTTGTATGTTGTGTTTCTGTTTGTGTTTATGCGTGTATCTTTTTTTTCCTTTTTTTATTTTTTTGAAATATTTTTATTTAAAAAAATACATTAAATGATGAAAGTTCAAAAAAAAAAAAGTTTTTGTACATCTGAAAGTTTTTTTTTTTTTTTTTTTTTTTTAACAGCACGCCATGTAATGCTAGTGCTGCTGGTAAAAGCAGACAGCACTACCACCTAGGGAGAGGCTCCATCTATTGGTGTGGAGCATCACCTGCTAGAAAACGGTCCCAGCGTCCATTATACAAAGAATGAATTAGGAACATGTCAGGAAATACAACTAAGAATGGCACCTGCCAGCATTGATTACTCTGTCCTCCAGAGGATTGATTGTGCAGGTGGTTGGGAACAAGGAAAAAAACTTTTCGCCCTGTGCCAACCCAATATTTTTTATTAGTTTTTTTGCTTTTCTTTGAGCCCTTAAAACATCGTTGTGGAAAAAAAAAAAAAAAAAAAAAACTCATGTCATCTTTTTTTTTCCATTGTGTTTATGTTTTTAGGTCTGGCTTCTCTCCCCGACGGTTTTCATGGCTTCTAAGGTTTTCTCCGTGCCGGAAGGGCACGTTCTTCGTTTGACGATCGTTGATTGGGTTTTCAGCTACGTAGCTTCGAATGATGGGATCGGTGATAGGATTGGTATAGGTTGATAGGTTCTCGGGGCAAGGCAATGGTATGACCCGGTCGATAGGCTGATCTTCTTCGCAACATTTGTTCCTCCTGATGAGTCTACAGGCGGTAGTAGACGAAACGCGTCGAGGGTGTACCGCGTTTTTCAAGCTGTGATGTTTTGGTTTCGGCTCTTTCAATTGTTATATAAAGTGTGCACAACAGATCGTTTTCATTGGTGTACCTCTTCCAATCTGTTCTCATGCATGATCTGTCTTGCCGGGCTTTCGGATTCATTCTCTTGTTGTTGGAGTTGTTAAATTCTCTGAAGCAATATTGTTTCCTTAGAGTGTCGTTATGAGGCAAGGAGTTTATAATTTTCATTGCATTTATGACCTAGAAACGCTAGGCCGTTATTGAACCACCTTATGTCATCTTGGATGATGTCCTGTTGGCTACGTCTATGCCAGAAGGTTCACACATTCTTGAGATAAAAAGTAAAGTTGCCGATCTTTAAATTAGCGGTATTAAGCTTATAAAATCCTTTGCCTTGATCTGTTTCTTTTTAATCAAAGAGAGAACTGCAACACACATTGCATGATCTCGTACTGGGAAAGGACTTCACGAAAAGATCTCAGCAAACTGTAGTGTCCCTTGTAATGCTTCAAACATTAGAATGAGATCAATACGAGATTTAGAACCCTGACTAGATTGACTTTTCCTGAAACAGGAAAACGATCACTAAGTCGGGTTAAGTTGCCTATAGGAATCAAAGAGGTTGAGGGACTAACATAGATTATACACTATTATCTCATTTGACTCGATATACGCAGGACATGGAGATAGGATGTGCTGTCGATCAAGATGTCGATTTGGGGCTGCATTGAGATCTCCAGCCACAACGATTGGAATTCCTTGTGGAAGACAAGAAAGAGAGGACTCGAAAAAAGTTCGTCTTTCACAAACATCATTAGGTCAATATACACATAAGATACATACCACCTCCAATTCGAGCATTACCAGTACGAAAGCCGATCTCCTTTCCTCCTTGTCTACTTCCGCATAAATGCGATCTACCCTCGAATTTGGAGGAATCCAAATGGCCACCCCCCCACTGCCAGGTCTCGGTGCATGGACTCTAAAGGCTTGGTGTGGCCATATTACCTTATGTGTATGGTGGCGAACATCCATATTCATCAGATGAATTTCCTGGATACATATTGCATCGGGTCAGTCTCTTCCCCTTATTCTTAGATTGCCTGTGTTTTGGTATGCTTGGCTGAGGCTAGGCCACTGACATTCAGAGACCGCAAATCCAGGTCTGCATTCCTTCTTAGTAACCTCCATTCTTTATCCTTGTTATATAATGCACCTATTACTTCAATACCCTCCATTATATTATCCTAACCTTTTTACCCATACACCAAGGAAGGAAAATATAAAGGAAAATTGGAAGGCTTCGTATTTATTATGTATTGGTGTTTTTTCTCCGTGGGGCGGTCCGTAGAGTTCGAGGTCTCACAATCAAGGGGATGCATGTTCCCCCCCGCCCTAATCGGCGGTGGTCAGGGAGTAGGGTGGGGCGGCCAGGGGTCCCCTGCATAGGCTTAGGAGTAGTGGGGGTGCGGCCGCCAGGGGTCCCTTGCATAGGCTTAGGAGTAGTGGTAGCTAGGTAGCGAAAGGTAAAATTGAGAGAAGAAAATAGCTTAGTTACAAAAAGAACAAAAAAACAGTTTCCGGTCTGCTCCTTCAAATGGAGGCTCCACCCTGTTTGTGGAAAGAAGCACCTCCCCACACGCGGAGCCACCTGTGGGAGAATGCTCTCGAGTTCCACTGAGATACCATAGCCCTGTGGTTTGGCAGCGAAGCCACAGCTATAAATAGAACATAGAATCTTGTCTTGCTTGTGAGTATCTTCCCCTGAATACAATGTACGGTAATTGTAGCTATATTTAGACTGAAAATACCCCAAATACAGCAATAATGACCATACAGCATAATCGGGCCTTTACTCCAATAGCACATGCAGTCATTATCACTGAATCCAGCCTGAAAGTTGCACCAAATTCAGCTGTGATAACTAAATTCAGGTGTGATAATCTGAATCACCGCATCTAGTGAGGAAAAAAAACAAAAAAGAAGGACAACGGTCCGACAACCTGAATAATTATGTCATGTCACTCCATTTGTTTTTTTTTTTCTTCTAAAAGCTACACTCCATTCTTCTCTCAAATCTTTCATCATCTTTCAAATTCTTTCAATTCACATTTCACTACCTACCTACCACTACTCCTAAGGCTTATACAGGGGACCCCTGCAGCCATAGCTTTGTTGTCTCCCTCCAGTCATCAGAGGGGATGCATGTTGCGCCCCCTCTCCCCCCTCCCCCCCTCTCCCCCCCCAACCGTGGTGGTTAAGGATGGGGTGGGGCCGCCGGTGGGGCCCCGGTTAACACAGCGACCGAGCATTTTTTGCCAGTAGCTGTGCCTCCCTTCCCTTTTCATCGTCTCCCAACCCCAACCAAATAACAGCAGTGCCCAAGGCCAACACTCTCCCACACACCACACACAACCCGCTCACACTCACATTCACACCCGTGTTGGCCAAGGACCCTGCTAACCCCGATCAGAGGTATCAAGCGGACTACTACCACCGCTGGTTGGCACTACGTGCGCCGCAGGCAGTTGTGGGCCTCGAACCCACAACCTCCTGAATGCCATTGCGTGCCTAGCCACCTGAGCGAGGCCACTCGCGTCTCACCTTATTTGTTCCAAAAATATAATTTTGAGAAATTATTATAAAAGTACAGAAAGGGGGTACAGGAGCAGCTCCAGGTGGGCTGAACGGAATGGTACACCAATGAACTGTTAATCTACAGACCTGTGCTCAAATCCCTATGTGATCAGATGAATGAAATAACCTGGGGGGTCATCAGTTCGATGATGATACCTCAAGTATACGAAGTCTAGTGGCACGATTTCTCGAAGTAAGGCTTAGCCTTCGGCCCTTCTTTTCAAAGACGCTGGCACGATTTCTCGAGGTAAGGCTTAGCCTTCGGCCCT
>BFEA01000068.1:3725806-3751248 GCA_003427395.1 Chara braunii | reverse complement strand
TGAACATCGTGAATAAGGCATCAACCGGGACCCCCCACACACACTCTCTTCGAGTTGTGTATAGCGAACATGACAAAACATACATACAACAGATTCGCTACCTTACCCTTCCCGAACCACATAAACAAACGACCTACGGCCTGCGCACCCGTGCCCTCACGGTAAGTCAATGCACAACTCCCCACCATCCGATCTCAAAATCTCAAGGACAGTATGTGACGACGTTGAAAAAATACTGGAAACAAGAGCTAAACCTCCACAGATGGGGCATCGCCCCAGCACTGCCAGCAACCCTCATTTTCATGCCCTCCCTTCTCTTGCTTGTGACGCGCCAACTTTTTGGTTGAACAAACTTTTGAAGTCTGTATTCTGCTACTCTTTTCTTTTCGGCCGACCTTCTTTTCGGGCTTGCGGGTAATGCATGGGACCAATGGCCATCGAGACCTCCTTACTTCGGAGTGTTCTCGTTTTCTCAGGATTTTTTGAATTTTGGTTTTCCTCAACTTTACGTAGTATTACGTGCCCCTTAGCGAGCGCACTAGGATTTCTTTTTGGCAGTTTGGAGCTCTCGATTTTGCGGCCGCACTTCTCGCTGACGTGTCCTTTCTTGTACATAACTGTTCCCAAATCCGCCTTGGAAAACTCGATGAATTTTCTGAAAGAATTTGAATAGGGGTAGGACTTCGCACGTTTAATTCCGCATGCAAATATTGCTTTTGAATTGTTCAAATCTTGGACTAGTTTTAGAGTTGGATTGGACGAAGCGTAACTGTTTTGGTGCTTTTTTGTTTTCGCGTCGGCACCATGCATGGAAGCTTCCCCCGCCTCCCGCTATATCCCAAGTCATTTTCACCCTTTCTCCTTCACGCATTCTTTTTTTAACTCGTAACTGTTTTTTATCAATTTTTCTTTGCGCATCATTCTCTCTCTCTCTCTCTTCATTTGAATCTTGGTTCTGCACCACACCGCTCTCTGCCCCCTCTCCTTTCCCGCCTTCGTCCTCGTACAGGAAGACCCTACCGATCCCATCCTTCGAGACATCAAACGGTAGCGTGTAAGGAGACACTAATCCCTTCACACTTTGATCTAATTGGTTGCGAAGTGACTTGTGCGGATCAATATGGTTTTCCCAAGGTGACTAATACCTCTTCCCTTCCCCCTCTCTTTGAGCCCTTCTCCTTCCCTCTCTCTTGTCTTTTACTTCCCTCTTTGCAATTATTAAATCCGCAAGCACATCCGAAAAACTCTCTATCAACTCATCTGCCAACTTCCGGGAAGTAGTGGCTAGATGATGTGATGATCGACGAGTCAGAAAGTCCTGACGAGCTGACTATAGTGTTGCGAGGCTGCGTGTTTGATGGTCGCGACGGACTGCAGAATCTGGGTGAGTTGGCGTAGATACTATGTTAGCGAGATGACAATCGCTATGGAACGGAGCTTGGTACATGGTGGTCGGGATCGCCAATGCCTAAGTAAGGAAAGTGTGTGTGTTGACAAGTGGTTGCATAACATGGGGCCATGACATGAGAGCAAAAAGTTTTTGCACCTTGATTTCTCGTTCGTTTCATCTCATTTTAGAAACTATGTTTACGTCAAGACGCCGATCTCTTTCGCATTTCCTGGCATGTCTGTATATTGGTGTATGTTATTTTTGACGAAGTTCAAGTCACAACTTTGTCAACACTTTTTCCCTCTCTAAATGATTGGATGATATAACGACTTCTTTGTTGCAATTTGTATCTAAGTTACCACCCCGCTTGTCTCTTTACTAGTTCGATCTGATCTTGCAGGCATGAGCATCATCGAATTGAAGAGACTAGCGTGGACATAGGATATGCAACCTTGCGTTTCTCTTCCTGCCCCTTTTTGGTATGACTCGGATGCATGGTGTGAGTTTATGATAGTGATTGAAGTGTTGATAATCTTCTGTGTCTATTCCTTTCCTTTTTTATGATCGAAGTTTTGTTTAACGAACCCAGTCACGTACCAGAGGGTTGAAGAATAAACATTTTTTTGTATAATTGATCTGCTGTTTTGGTATCTTGAATGAAATGTGATTTCGGTTTTATTGTTTTTTTTGGTAGATTAACTCAACTTTGTCTGTGTCTTCTTTCTTCCCTCAAATGAAGGCGGATAAAATGACGGATTGAGTAGACAAACGAAAACTAACGAGGTTATGTTAGGTGGAGTAACCACACATCTCCGACTGAGCGCCGACCTTTCGTACCCTCACAATGTTTGTTATCGTATAACAAGGATAGGTCACGTGTATCCAAGTGAAACGTACGCGATCGGCGCAAAGATCGGAGCACACTATTATTTCCCTCCGGAAACGAGGTGTTATGGGTTCATGGGTGCTGGATTTGTGATTGTTGATACTCATTTTCCTCCTTATTCCTTGTTATTACCCTGCAATGAGTTGATTATCATCCTGTGACCGGCAATGGCACCCCATTGGCCTAACACTCTTTGCATCGATTGCCGCTGCATAAAGCATTATAGGAAAAACGATTCCACTATCTGATACTTGGAGAGGATGAGTTCAAAGAAAGAGCGATTAGACTGTGGCCTTCCACGTCGGATTCTGAACTCTGTGGTGAGCAACAGTGAGATTTTATTCAAAAGCGTGATCCCACGTCCGTACCCTTGTCTTTCTGTTCAAAAAGTTGTCTCGTATCCCCCATGGAAGTTCGATGATACTTTTGGATTAGATAGATGTTGACAATTACGCGCGCCCGCTTTTCCTGCTTGGCGATGACCATTTCTCTATAAAACAGGGACCATACGGAAGATTTCAGTTCTACCAAAAAATCATCGACACACCCCATTTTTGTTGTTCTTTCAAGTTTTTTTTCCTGTATTTTAGTACTCGATCGGGAAGACTCGGACACCACGGGGTGTGAGGTTAGAACGCCACACCTCCTCTGGCTCCTCCTCTTATAGTTCTTCCCCTATCCGGAATGATGCAGGCACCTCCCTAGTTGGGGGCCACTGTTGGATGGCTCCAATCTTATTTGCGGGAGCAGCACGTCCTGGAAAAGGGGTTCAACAACCCACAATATTGATTAGTTTTTTAACACGTAGTCAGTGTTTGGGTATGTTTGCATATATCTAACATTGAAGAATCTTCCAAAAAACCGTATAGGCACTCGTCCATAATCCCATATCGCATATTCTCTATGCGAAAACCGTGAAAGAAAATATCCTTCCAAATATTAGAACACCCTGCCATTTTGGAAGGAGCCTCCCTAAGGTGCTTGCTATGGAAGGAAAACAAACACAAAACCGAAAAAAGAGTCGTTGCACAAACATGTCCAACGATCGGCTTCATGTAGTTGTGGATGTGCAGTGGTCCATTTCGCTCCACCATGGCGGCCCTGGCCTCAATTATTATTGGGGAGCGGGCAATGGGCAGATAAAGTGTCCATTGGCAACCACCATCATGGGGCAAACACAACTGTAGTGGGGTGGTGTGGAGACTTGGCAGGTTCTACTTGGTGAGGAGCGTGGAAGGGGGGTCCACCTCGGACTCCGTTATTATTGGGTCCGGGGAGCAAGTATTAGGCTGGTAGAGTGTCTATTGGCAACCACCATTGGGCAATCACCGCTGGGGTGGTGTGGAGACTAGGCAGGCTCTACTTGGCAAGGGGCAAGGAGTGAGAGGTGGGTGGTGGCGCAACAGTCCAATACTCAAATATTGCCATCCTCGTCTAGATGTCACTGTGACAGTCTACCTTGTGGAAGAACCTGGGTATGAAGTTCAAGACATGACAAACACCATAGTGGTCATGCATGTTGGCACCTCTGCCAACTGTGTGGTGCAATCAAGGCGCGTTATGTTGTCCATAGTGGGGGGAGGTAGGAGTCGGTTATAGTTGTGAAGCGGTCCTGCTGGAAGTGGGCATGTCGTCGCATCTTCTCCCCTTCGCCCTATGGCAGATCTGTGAAGAGGGTGTGTGTATGTATTGGCCATTGTCGTTTTGTTGCTTCTCATCTTGTATCACTTCCTTGTTTTGATGTGTTGCAGGGCGAAGTCGCACAAGAGACATTGTGGGGCTAGGCACACCCCTCACTGCCCCAAGGGTGGAAGAAAGGGGGGGGGGGGGGCAGCATTGGCGGCCTGGCAGGTAGGGCAAGTTATGGAACCACATTGATAACCAGATAGTCGTGTACCTGACCGAAAGCAATGGGCATTGTGATACAATCTTAATAAGAGCATTTCAACTGAACTCAAATGTAGTAGACAATCTCTTCTTGCCACCAACAACAATATATCCAATATCACCCCTCTGGTAAACTTATCCTACTTAGTAAAGTAGCATATACTACGACTTGCAACCAGGAAACACTCAAGCAAACTTGAATGACTAGTGTGCATGACTACGCTGCCATGCAAACTATTTCCTATACATAAAGTACGTGTCTTCTCTCTCTCTCTCTCTCTCTCTCTCTCTCTCTCTCTCTCTCTCTCTCTCTCTCTCTCTCTCTTCTTCTGCTTCTTCTTCTGCTTCTTCTTCTTCTTCCTCCATCTCCCATTTTTCATAGTTTTTTAATATTCGTCACTCTTTCCACCTTCCTCTGCTCTTCGTCACCTCCTACCTAGTCGACATTTAGTCCTTCCCTCCTCTGTTTAGCGCCTTCCTCTTGTCCATCTCACCGTATAACTCCTTTCTCACGCACTGCATGTTCTCTCTCCTTCTTTCTCCTCTTCTCCTTCACTTCTTCAACCTATCTCGCGTGCTTCTCTTCTTCTTGTTTTTTCAAGTGTACCTAACCAATTTCGTGGTTAGATCAAAATGAAATCGCCATGAAAATAATAACAACAGTAATAACAATAAGTAAGAGAGAACCTTCTTCCTACTACAGAGGCCATAGTCGCCAAGCACGAGCAATGTGCAGCTTTACCTACGCCTATCTGGCCATAATCATGGTCAGGTATGATTGCAAATGCAAGAGAACAATAATAATAATAATAATAATAATTAAGAATAATAATGATAATCATAATAATAAATATTATCAGTGATATCAGAACGATCATTCAATGCATACAAGCCATGTTTCCGGTCCGATACCGTTGCTTTCAGGCAGACATGAATTCCAAGGTAAAGTCGCCGATTGGATCCGAATCTCTCTGTCGAGCATTATCCAAGATTTGCTTTAGAACCTGCTTCATCTAAGTTCTTGTTTTAGGCATCAAGGCAGGGTACACCACGTAAGCACACCTCTTTTCCTCTTCCTCTTCATCCCTCTCTCTTTCTACGAGTTTTTTCTTCTTTCTACAACCTCTTTTTTTTTTTTTTTTCTCTCTCTCTCTCTCTCTCTCTCTCTCTCTCTCTCTCTCTCTCTCTCTCTCTCTCTCTCTACCCGTACTCTTCATCCCCCTCGTCACCTCTCCCTTTCTTTCTTGACAATGTGCACGTGAGAGTGTACCTGGCCTGCGTGGCCGTATTTGTGGCTAAATCGGGATGAAATAATATTTAAAGTGACACATGTAGTAATAAATAAAAGAGAGCTTCCTCGACCATATAATAGCCATTATGGCGGGTATGACAAATGTGCAATTTTTACCCGTGTGTCCATGGCTATCATCTCGAAATGATTAGAAGCAAAAATGAGTGCAGTTACCAACAATAATAGTAATAGTAGTAACAAAGCAATAATAATAAATGATAATAATAATAATAAAATAAATGAAATGTATACAATCTATCTTTCAGGTTCGGTGCAGTCAAATTAAGGGTGCGTTGTAATCAAAGTCGGCGGTAAGCACCCCACATCACAGATTCGGTTTAAGGTACCTACTTTCTCTCTCCATCTCTCATATGCTTCGTTACCCAAGCGGAGCATACTGCCTAATTTGCCATTTATGACGGGAAAGTTGGCACCTTAGTTACGAGGAAGACGATCACGACTAGACAAAGGAAACGACCGGCAGCCAACAGAGACGACCACTACGACCAAGGTACATTTCCCTCCGTTAATCTCCTCCTTTTTTTCTCTTTTAACGAATCGTGGTAGGTATATGGTACCAAGTACGTACCTTGCCATATTTTTGGCCCGGATGAAATGAAAAAGCAGAAGAGAATAACACGGGCATTTGTGGGAATCAAGCAACCACTACAACTCGACCTAACGAGAAGAGGGCGACCACCACACTGTCTACAACTGCTCAACTTTCAGTAGGGCAACATCTCCTTCGTTCACTCCAACGGTAAGTCACTCACTGTTTAGCGCGGACCTCTTCCACCCTCCTCCATTTTCTTCTTCGTTAAATGCTATCTGCCCGATGCTTTCTTCCGAATTACGATATGTTCATTTTCCTCTTCACCACGCATTTGTTCCTTATTCTTTATTCGCACTTGTCTGATTAATTCCTTCCTTTTTATGATGCACATATTTCTCCTTTCCACCACGTGTTTCCTCTTTCCTAGCTTTAGTTGTAACTCTCCCTCGCTCACGTCTTCCTCCTTTGCTTTTGCTCCCGCGTTCTCGTTTTGCTCACGCTCATCGTTTGCGTCGCGTCACGCTTGCCACATGCATTACTAATTTTCTCGTATTTGTTTTCTCTCTCTCAATCCCATGCGCACTCTAACTACACCCCAACCGTCCATATCTACCATTACATTTAGATCGACTTTGTGAAATGACTTGAGAGGTGTGGAGTAAGTGGGAACTTTTACCATGAGAGTGTGGTTGCTATCAGGATACGTGTTCCACTCTACCTTCGCTCGCCTCCCTTCTCTTTCCCCGGACCCTCCTCCTCCTCTTCTTCTTCTTCTTCTTCTTCTTCTTCTTCTTCTACTTCTTCTTCTTCTTCTTATTCCTTTCTCTTCTTCTTCTTCTTTTTATCTCTTTCTTCTTTCCTTCTCGCGCTCTCACTCTATTCCTGCTCCTAATTCCTCATTCGTATGATCCATCTCTCCATCCTAATATATGAGTCAACCTTTTCTACGACATATCCGCCATCTTCGTGTACGCTCATCTCCTTTCTCTCTGTGCACTTTCATCCTTCCTTATGCACTTTTCGTCGTTGTTGCTCCTTCATGCGCACGTCTTCACGCTCTCTCTAGTATTATGCATGCACTTCACTGGCAATTCAATCTATAGGAGCGAAGGGCGAAGGATGAACCAGGGTACACGTGGCAGCAGATCGATGTCGCCGACCAGTAGGGTGACCGCAGCATCTGGAGTACCGTCGTTGTGGAGGTTGCCGAGGAGAAAGGCGTTAGCTTGGATGAAGAACGTACCTGGTCGCGGTGACGGACCAGGTGCAACTGCAAAAACGAGCTTGCGGATAACTGTTTGTGATCACGGGATAGCGAGAGAGGAAGGGAGGGAGGGAGGGAGCAAAGGTTCAAAACCCGCCCCGATACCAATGTGACACGCGTGCGGAGAGCACGTGCTGAGATGGTGAGAGAGAGAGAGAAGAGATGGACACACATGAGAAGCAGCAACTGAGTGAAGGTCCAGTCCGACTCAATGAATGAACGAACAACTGAATGAATGAGCAACCCGGCCCTGGCCTAGGCCGGAGAGATATATCGGCCTTGGTATAGGCCAGAGTAACCCGGTACCGGACCGAGTTCAAGCCGACGGCTTGAAGCAGGTCCCGCCTCACTGTCGGGCCGAAACGGTACCGCTACACGAACACACATCCTTCTCGCTCTTCTCCTGCGTGCGCTTCATTTTGCTCATTCATTTCCTTCCTCCCTCTTGTCGTCTTTCTCATCTCCCGACCATCTTTTTTCGTTTTTTCGAGCGTCCTTCCTCATCAACGTGGTCGTATCCTCGTTAGAACATTAGGTAGTCATCTCCCTCTTTCTGGTCGACCATCTGCCTCGCCTCGTCTGAAGTTCTAGCTGCCTTGATTTTACGGTCACGAGATCCCTCTCCCATGCTCTGCTCTTCCTCGCTCCTCTCTCAAGGATGCGAGTCAGTATCAAGCAAGCTAAGCTTGAAACCCCGTATTAATGGACCCGATGAGAATGAACATGCCCACGGTTCGGTTAGGGATTCATCGAATCTGTCGCGTGAAAAAGAGAATCTAACTATAATTATCTGGAAAAAAAATAAAAATAAAAGAAAAATCTGACCAATAACTACATGTTAGCGTCACTTGTCACGCTTGTACTTCAACAGGGCAGAAACGAATTCGAACAGTAACTATCAACTACTTACTCTAGTAATCAGTACACGGGTTCGAGCCCCAACGGACCAAACGTGAGGTGAAATCATGATCCTTAGTGCTATAGTTGAACTCCTCACTAAAATGGAGCTGGCACCGAAGTCGGATGGACTCGTTCCCCGTGTCTGCTGTCTGGAAGTCTGCACCAAACCTACCGAGTTAGCTTTTGATTCAAATAGAAGAGGAGCAACCCAGGTATAAGTACAGTAGTAGCGCTCGGGCCAACTAGTGGCCCGAGCCCATCCTTCATTTTATGAGGGATTAGGCTTTATTGATTTAGTTTGACTAAAAACGTACCGCCACTTAAATTTTCGCACGCGCCGTAGGATTGCCCGTCACAACATATCTTTCGTTGTTCCAAGGTGAACAATTCGTACCTTTTAGGCTTAGCCTTTTTTGTTTTCTTTTTTGCCACTACCGGGGGGGGGGGGGGGGGGGGGGGGGGGGGGGGGGGGGGGGGGGGGGGGGGACGTATAGGCCTAAGTCTATTGAACTCAACCTTCAACCTTTGTGGTCAAGATGCACTATTAGTGACCTTAACCATCTTAGCGCGCGCGTTGGAATAATGCACGCACATACCGACTGAATTTTCTTAACGATTCGCCCCATCCCATCCTCACCGACTGAGGAAATCGTCTCAAAGTGCTGAGTAAAAGCGCGCACACCTTGAACTTCAGACCGACTCCACCGTGGTGGTCAGTGTCATTATTGTCCCAAGTGCAAATATATGGCCAAATATGTATTTGTTGCGACAATGTTCTCGAGGACGTCGCTAGAGACGTTTATTGTAATCGTTCATACAATATGCCCTGTACCATTTCCCATAATCAACCCAACCACTAAAACATAACATGATCGATAACGCCATTCAAGTTCTACATATGATACAATACAAAACAATACATATACTTCTCTTATTTTATGAAAGAGAAGGTAAATCCCTTTCCCAAAATAAGACGCATCTTTGATAATTGGATAGTTAAATCCGAGTTCTTAGATTGAGATGTGGTTAAGATTCACACTACCTCCCTTTATATATTGTACCATTGCTGGTGTCATAGCAAAACCTCTTACAAGGGTATCTGCTCAGTATTTTGAACGTTAGATGTTGCCCGACATGATGCGTTTGCCAAAAGTTTATTCAGACATGACCTACAAATGAGAGGCTAATTTTTTTTCGTAAAATTTAAAGGTCCGATAACATCTAGAAATGACGGTGGTAACCAACGGTGCTTCATTTTTTTTCGAGGCTGTGGGGCGTGCGGTTGTTGGAGTACTTAATCTAAACATATTTTGCTAAAATAATGACGCGCAACATTCAAGGCGTAAATAGTTAAAAAACTAATGGCCGAATTGGGTCCGCTGCCGTGACGCAGGGGATTAGAGGCCGCCTAAAAATATATATATTGTTTTTGGTACGCGTGTGGGTTTTGATTCCGTACAGAGGGTCTGGTATGCCGACAGCTAAACCTAGCGGATGGAACCCCTGCCCAAGTCGTAGTAGGCAGGCGACTCGTCGTGTGGAAGTCTGAGGCAGGTACAGTGTGCCACACCATACACGGCCTACCTTGCGAAGCGCTTCAAATAGAAAAGTTGTGCTCTCAACTCCCATGATAGGAGTTACCCTTGTAGGTAAACACATCAAAATGCCACGCCGTAGATACGGGGAACGAAACCTTAATACGCTTTTCTGGCGCTACCTCCTTTTGGGAGATGGCTGCTGAGCTAGGGCAGTATGGCGCGACCGATTTCGGCCATGAGATCGTAAGGTCGCATGACCGATTTCAGCTGCGCGTATGGACAAGGCACTTGCCCAAGGGTGACATGCATAAATCGAAAAATGGTCCAAAAAGTTTTTCGATCCCATGAGGGATCTAACTCGGGTCTATATTTCAACAGTTCGTGGGTGAACCACGAGAGCGCAAAGAACTAAAACGTGTCGATGGCTTTAGCCAACGATTTAAAAAAAATAATAGTAATAAAATGGAGAAATGAAGTGAGAAGCTAGGTGGCACAGTTGCGAACTTACCTGCCACACAGAGGAGGAACATGCATCCGATTTCACGGGAAACCTGACAGTTTCCCTTTAGGTAAGTCACCATAAGTGGGTTCCCCCCCCCCCCCCTTCCCCTCTCCTATAGAGTTGTTTAATATTTTTTAGTTTTTTATTTTCTTTTTTTTCTTTAGAGACCTAGTCCGCCTGATGATTTGAAAATGGGCAGCATCCACCTTAGGTAAGTCTCCTTTTTGTGTTTTTTTTTTTTTTTTCCTAGATTTTTTTTTTCTTTTTTCTTCCTTAGATGTTGGTTCTTCTTAGAAACCTCCTTCCGCGCCCGTTTGCTCAAAATAAGTTGTGAACGGGCGTCTCAATCTGGCGCTTTCCATGCCGCAGGTGCAGGCGTGCGGGGTAGGGGGAAAAAAAACCCTGTTGAGCTTGACTTTAGTTTGGCACTGTGAAATGACGAGAGGCCCGAGCTGACCGTTTGTCTCAAACGACAAGCTGCCCCCTATCCAAAAAWMAAGGGGGTTTRAAAAAAAAAAAARAGGAAARGAAARAAAAAARARAAARAAAAAARARAAARAAAAAAAAAAAAAAAAAAAAGAGGGAAACGGCCACATATGTGGCCGTGGTCGTGGTTAAGTGAATATGTGTGTGTAAGTGTCACTGCGCCTGTTTGTTTTTTGAACACGCTGCAGTTTCGCAGGGTACAACCATTCCCTGAAGCATGTGACCTGTAGGGAAGGCTAGATGATTCTCGGATTGAAAGACCTTGGTTCCCCTAGAGGAACATGAAGGCCTATAGCCCTTGATCGTGGGCTTAGATCAACGGTCCATGCCAACTCCGAATTTTTCAACGTGGGCCAAGCTGCTGCCCACAATCCTTGACTGGCTATAAAAGCCAGCAGCCCCCACACTTGCCTCACAGTTGTTGAGGCTGTGATGCTGCTCACTTGCACTTCAAGTGCAGATTGAGCTTCATCATACTGTGAGGAACAATGTTGCTGGTGGTGGTCTGCATGAGAGTGGAGTAAGGAGCAAGGCAGCCATAGTCGACGTTGGGGCATTTTGTCATAGCGTTGGGCTGGTGCTGCGCTAGTGGGAGTTTTTTTGTAGAACCAGGGCTCAGCCCTAAGCTGGTTGCAGTAGTGCAGTGGCTGAATCTCCACTTCAATAGGTTGTGCTGCTGCATCGACATTGTTTTTTATTATGGGGAAATGTTGCCGGATTGTCGACACAGAAAACGGTGAGGACGTAATGCTTTGAAGGGAGATGTTGCCTGTTTACCGTACGGCATCTGCATCAGCGTTAACATTTTTGTGTGTGTTTGGGGAGTGCTATTCATCTGGCGGTATGACAAGCGGTGATTCCGTTGTGAAGTTTTGGGGAGCGGTAATCTCATGACGGTTGGGATTTGAGTGAATCGGTGAAACTAGTGCTGGTAAGTATTGGAGCACATTTTGGGACCATGCAACATAGTGCTTGGCCCCACGAGAGAGCTTGAAGGAGTGTGCGCGCGTGGTGCGTAGTAGTTATTGGGCTCACGACACCTGCGGTTTTCCTGCAGGGCCGCATTTATTTTTTTTGCGGCGCATGGTGCACGAGGTGTCGATGTTTGGAGCCATCCGATGTTGTGGGCGAGAGTGTGAAACCATGTGGGACATTGTTTAGAACACCTTCCTAGAGAGTTATCTCATTTAAGTTTTTTCAGTGGACCCAACTTTTGTCTATATGGACATCTGGAGAAGGACACAAATCATTGTCCGGATGAGAAGGTCACAACTTCAGAAGTTGTAGGCCTTGTATTTTGGACTTCAACGACCGATGTTTATTTTGTTGGGATATTACTCGACTTTCTTGAGTGAGCCAGATCAAACTTCACTTAAGGTCAATTGTTAGACTCAAACTTCCCTGCACACTTGTGTGAACCCACAGTTGTCATGTTCATTGAATGTTCGTTAAAAAGGCAAAGAAAATATGTGTTTGCATGTGAATGTTGAAGTCTGACTTTGGGTATGATATTTTTTTGCTGGTTTTTCCCAACTTATTTTTCCTCGGTTTAGTGTAGAAGGATGCTTGCAAAGGAGATTGATTTATGTCTATTTGGGGCAAAAGAAAAAAAATTGTCTTTTTTTTACTTCTCACCCGCCTGCATATCAAAAGGAACTCGTTGTTTTGGAAAATGTTAATTTTGTGTGCGCTGTAAAACAAATTCAGTTCAAATAAAGCAGATAGGGTTAAATAGACTTAGCCTTTTTTCGAGAAAACTTTTTCTATCCTGAAGGATCTCATTTGTTTATACCCGTCTAGACGACTCTCATCCTCTATCTCCTTTGACTCTTTTCGTCTAAGTTACCCCGAACTTAGAAAAAACAAGAAAAAATAAAAATTTGTTTGTGGTAAATACGTTCTGTGTCTTGAAAGCATCAGGGGCGGGGTTCATTGCTTTAGGAGTCAACCCTGTTATCGAACCAGAGTGGACCGTTCTACAGGGAGGGTACTCTACCGATTCGTTGGAGACGGCCCAACTTCTGAGATCTGAGTCTTGTGCTCGGGCGATGAGGAATAGTTTCCTAGAGGGTGGGACGTAACACTTCAAGTAATGCACCTGATCAAGAATCTTCCGCAAAACAGTCTGTTATTAAAGAAGACTAAAATTAATGGAGGTGAGTGTGTGCATGCCCAATCTTAGGTCGACGGTAGAGGGGGAATCGATGACTTTGGCAACATATCTCCTTAAGTCGAAACTGAGGCAGTCCGACTACCTTGTCAGTTGCATCGTAGTTGAATTTTTATTTCGATCTTGCGTTATTGGTTCTAGCATATAGTACTTCAGTTTTTTTCTGTTATCGTTTCAACTTATGTTGAATCATATACACATGCTTATCGACTACGATCAATTTGTTTTGATGAATTTGAGTGTGATTATTATCACTTTTTTTTTCCCTACTGTTTAAGAGACTAGGATTGAGTTGTGAGTTTCACACTTCGTTGAGACTGTCTTAGTCAACCGACGTTCGTTTTGTACCTAGGAGATCAGCGCCCTAGGGAATGAATGACGTCAGGGTTCAGATAGCGTTTTCACCAAGCGTACCTATACTACAGCGAACGAGGAAAATCCCTCAGCTGACCTACCTCTGCGATTGCATATAAAAGTTTTATCAAGTGGGTTAGTAGCTCGGTAGGGATACGCCCGTAAGGGTGGTGACAACCCCTTAGGAAAAGTAAGTTGTGTCTTGAGGGTACCTCTCATGTTGTAGGGGACCGCGAGAAGAGACAAGTCGCTATCTAGACACACCTTTATGTTTCGAAATGTCATAACATGACCGTAATTTTCCTTTTTCATTGAGAAAGGTTATTCGCATAACATTCATTTTATCAAATTTATCGTTGCAATGACTGAGAATATTATCTTTATTCAGAGATATAATTTGAAATTCTTCATTCTTTCTAAATAGATTGACCAATACATCATGGTAAATACTCATGCAGCAAGCTAAATAATCTTCAGTATTGTGATCTATAGGTGCGATAACCAGATCGTCAAGTCGGTCACTCAAATCATCAAGATTCGGAGTAGCATAATCCTAAGACATGAGTCGATCAGAGACACACTGCTTAACATCCTGGTGCCTTATAGAGCCATCATTCGGCAGTCTACTCCGTTCACGCATGACTTTCTTGATGACAGATAAGGAGACGTCGAAGGATGGGGGAAAAGTATTTTTGGAATTACGAAGCAAATCGGACATACCTATTATCTCATAAAAACGTACTATCATATGCTCATTCCGATTCCTAGGCACATGAGACAATGACGTAATACATAAGAAAAATTCGGACGAAGATGAAGCTGACAGTCTATGATTGTACAAGTGTTACCCACTACATCGATTTTTTCACCAGACAAACTGCATCTGAAAAATAATAAAATCCGATACGTGTTGTGACCCACACCATGAACGTACGACCCGTTTAGAAAGCTCAACGACGTTAATTTTTGAGATATGGAGGTTAATGCAAATTTTAATCACAACACGGGAGGTACACTTGAACCCTATTTTTTTTATGAACCCTATTTTTTTTATGATGACAACTCTCACGATGCTACGTATAACTGATTCAGTGCGAGTGAAAGAAAATAAATCAATAACATTATATAATTTAATCAACACATTATCTTCAAACGAATAAAACAACACTTTAGAGGACGGATGGAAAGCAATACGAACTTACGAGATGCAATTTTATTAGGACCATTCTAATTTGCTACGTTGCATAACGTACATGAACGGGGTCTTTCCGTACAAAATGTACAGGTAATATATGTATGGGATTTGTATGGAAACCTGTATGGGAACTAATACGTCCTTATACGGAAAACAAATCATTAAAAAAATCCGAAAAAAAAATGATGCAACAACACAAAACAAACAACATTTGACCGAACATCATCTACAATTTTTATTAGATTTTGAGGAAAAAAAAAAAAAAACGGATAAAAAAAAATAAAAAATTTGTGTGGGGCCCCTAGCATACGAGTACAAGAGTACGAATCTGTTTTTGTACGAGGGTGCGTACAAGTGGGAACACAACTAATTTGTAGTATGGTAAAATTATCCTCTGAACACAACTCAAACTTGATATCCTTTCAAGCGACGTATAAAGTCATTTGCATCCAAAATTGAACTTTGTTGGTCAAAGACTCAAAGGGGTAGGAATGTCATAAGGTTCTACCTTAATTTTCTTTTGACCTCGCAAAAAAACATATTGTCATGATGCTCTCTACTTTTAATGCCAGTTTGGATTGTTTATGCTGCTGCCTCTTGATCATATATGCTTGTAGATAATCTCTTATCTTTTGACTATATTCTTAAATGTAATTGTACTAAGGTCTTTCCATACGAAAAGTACAACTATTATTTATAAGGACCTCATACATCATCATATTGTATGAAAACGTAAAATAAAAATCACACTTTTTTTTTTTTTTTTAATGCATCATCACTAAATAAATCATGTTTGGTTTAGATTTTTATTGAAATCCGAGGGAAATAAATAAATAAAAAGTAAAAACAATGAATAATATATTTTTCCCTGCAACAATAGTGTACGGCACAAACGCGCACGTTTGAGTCTCTATGTATCTGTATATGCTGCATAAACCGTTAACAAAAGCTGGTAATAACAACCACAATTACAATTTAGTAACGACAGCTAGTTACAGAAACCGTTAACAACAAACGGTTTCTCTAATCGGTGGCAAAACACCATTGTTGTAACTGATTATTTTTACCGTTTGCTACAAACAAGTATTGTAACCAATTGCAACAAGTTTTTGCTATAACAACATAATTTTTTTCTATAATTAAATAATCATTCTATATTAAAATTACATTCTAAATTTTAAATTTTCATTCTATCTTAAAAAGTGTCATTCCAATTTTAAAATTTTCCTTCTTACTTGAAAATTTTTCTTCCAAGAATGGCGTATCCCTACTTATTTGAACTGCATGCTAGAGATGGAATGAAAGTCCGGACGAGTTCATGAAATATTTTAATTGGATTGTTATTCTAAGAAAAAAATTTCAGTCATAAATAGGTTAATCCAATCTAAATTAGAAGATATTCGTTGTAGTAGAATGAAAGTTTAATTAAAACATTTCATAAACTCGTCCAGACTTTCATTCCATCTTGAACAAATACATGTAGTTGGAAGGGAAAACTCGTATTTAGACGAGAACTTATCAAATAAAACTAAAAATTTTAGAATTGGACAAACATTGGAATGATAATTTATAAATATGAAGGATTTTTTTTTTTTAGAATGTTTTTTCAACTTTCATTTCTCGTGGGAATTTTTCTGTTGAACAACCAATTACAATAATCATTCGTTGTGACTGATTGAAACAACAATCAGTTACAACAACTGTTTGCTGTGACTGATTAAAACAACATTTTTTCGTGAATGATTGCAGCAACATCTAGTTACTCCAAACAATTGTAGCGAAACATTGTCGTAACTACTTGCAACCAACAATTGTTCTATCCGATTGCAGTAACACGTTGTTATAATCGATCGCAACAAACCATTGTTGTGACCGCTTGCAGAAAGAATATTACCAGTTACAGTTTTAGTAAATGGTTGCGACAATTAGTCACAAAATTTGTTTAATGTTGTATCTGGTTGCATTAAGAATTTGGTGTAAAACCATCAATTAAATGCAATAAACCATTGATATTACTCGTTTTAACAAATGATTGTTACAAACGGTCACAAAAATCGTTTGTTGTAACCGACTCTAACAAACAGTATTTGTTACTTTAACCATTCGTAATGTTTGGTTATAGTAACCATTTTGCAATACGACATTCTAAATAATTACCATGCCCAGAACCACATTATTAATAATCAACACCCAACCATTTAAGTGGTGACTTTCCTTTTTCACTGCGCTAATTTTTCTAGTGTAGGTTGAATACTCACTTATCATTTGTTGGCGGACGTCCATATGCAGTTATGGTCACCCCCAGTACTTTCACTTGAGCCTCCAAGGGTATCCATTGAGATTTGGAAGTATCTAAGGGGTGACCGCTTTGGTGGTGATCAATCACTTGTGGTTTTGTTACCCCAATTCACTTACGTATTAGATAGGTTAAAAAACAGTTGACCTGACAACGAGGAACCTACACATTTTTTGGGTTGCATTTGTTATTATGGTGAGGTTGTCTGCAAAGTTGTGTACAAACAAGGAGGCTGGAATATATAAAAAAAAATATTTTGTTGCTTAACGAGATGCCATAATTGTAAGGCAATCCAAACACAATGCAACCTTTTTTTTTTTTAAATAGAGAAGTGTAACCGTTTTTTTTATAGATTTCGAAAAAGAGTACAATCACGTACACTGACTTTTTTGGATAAGTGCTCAAAAAATTGAATTTTGGGTTGAACTTCCACCGGTGGGTACCTATCCTTCATCAGAAGTCGACTACTAGGATGCAAAAGAAAACTTATTATTCCTATGAGAAACTTATCTGCCACATCGTTCTTTGACAACTCGATAGTACACAAATATGTTTTGATCCATTTCAACTTTTCATTCATTTGAACCGGTTCTCCATCCTTAGGGAAAACTTATCTAACAAATTGCCTGAACAAATCGTTATTTTCCTCACCTTTGAACAACCATTTCGTTGAAATAAATATTCTATGTTTTTGAACGAAACTGAAACTGAAATACTTAGCCAAAAAAATGTCAAAATGTTTAGCTCCTGAGGGTCCGGCATAGAAGTCCGACGTAGAACAAACGAACCCTTAGGAGCTAAAACTTTTGGCATTTTGGGGGCCAAGTAAGTCGGATTCAATTTCGTTCAGAAAATGTAAAATATCTGTTTTAAGGAAATGACTGTTTCTCAAGAGGTCGATTGTTCCACTTGCCTGCTCAATGTCATGACCGCCATAAGAGTAGGGACGCTTCCTCGCCCTATCTGGTTGGTTGCCGATGATTGGATCACATGTATGAGTTTACAGGTTTCCGTCCTGTTGTGGGGCCGCCTGTGTATCCCTTTTGGTTGCTGTTGTCCTTGGTCGTTGGCCTTGGACGAAGACGCAATTGGTTTAAGGGTTCCCACTATTCACCTCACCTCACTGTCTGGGAGGTTTGTGCGTTGGTCCTCTGAATTGCTTGGTTTCGTTGCGGACCATCCTTTATCCTACATGTTTTCTGCTTTCTTTGTTCCTTTTTTTGGCTTGAGGTTCCTCCCAACTAAGTATCCCTTTGATGCCCAAGTTCCTAAATGTCGTTCCTTTTCCGTGTTGAGAGTTGGATTGTGACGTGAGACACAAGGTTCTAAGGTTTGTTTTGTTCCTCTTCTATCGATTTTGCCCCTTTTGTTTATTGTGTCCCTTTCGCCTAGTCAGCAGAGGGGTGGATAATGGCCGTGCTTGTTGTTGTTCTGTTGCCACCAGTATACTTCCCAACCATTTTTTCGAAGTCACAGCTTGCATGCTGCCACAACTTTCGAGGCTCGTTCACTGGAGCAAAATGTCTGGTAGTGCCAGCCAAAAGGAGGTCTGCGTCGTTTCAACTTCTTTTGGCGCGCAACGCGTTCTTAAACCTGGAGAAAAGACTTAGTGCCTCAGAGGCTCCAAAGTACTGGTGGTTCAATTGTTTGAGCCGTTTGAGGTCACTGTGTGTGTATTATGTCGTCGTATTATCATTTTGAAATAACTGCGCAGGTGACTGCTGCACAGTTTCGAATTCGCAGGAATAACAGTCCAGTGCAAGCTTTGGTGAAGACCAGTTCGAAACTGCAAGAAAAACAGTAAGGCGAGAGCACTACGGCCTACCGGTTCAGTAATTCGCTGGCGGTCATGTTTTTTTTTGTTTTTTTTGTTTTTTTTTTGTTTTTTTTTTTCGCGTCTTCGACTTTTTTTATTCTTTTGGCTAGGCCATGGCCGAGATGTCTTGGCCATGCCCATGGTTGGGCCACAGCCGAGATGTCTAGGCCACGACCGAGATGGCTAGGCCACACCCGTGGGTGGGCCATGACTGAGATGCCTATTTTTTTATTTATTTTTTTCCGCGCCCGCTTGTGCCACGACCGTGCTGTCTAGGCCACACTCGTGGCTGGGCCATAACCGAGATGTCTTGGCCACGTCCATGTCTGGGCCACGATCGAGATGTCTAGGCCACGCCCATGGCTGGGCCACGACCGAGATGCCTAGGCCACAACCCTGGGGAAACGAGCCAAAACTGGAAGTCGAAGGCGTGAAAAAAAAAAACATACACCATGACCGCCACCTCCCGTTTTTGCGAATTACTGAACCGGTAGGCCGTCGTGCTCCCACCTTACTGTTTTTTTTTGCAGTTTCAAACTGGTCTTCGCCCAAGCTTGCAGTGGACTGTTATTCCTGTGAATTCGAAACTGTGCAATGGTCACAAGCGTAGTTGTCTCTATCATTTTTCTTCCTCCTTATTTGTACATGCATTTCCTTGGTTACCTTCAAGTTTTCTTGAGTTGGCGGAATTGGAGTCTGAGTTTACGTGAGTGGGTGTTAATAACATGTGATTCCGAGCGGCCGAGAGCATCAGGCGAGCAGGAAGGCGGGGTGAAAGGTAGTAGTGGACTTCGTAATACAGTGACTGTGTTGCCCTTCGTTAGCAACAAGTTGTTCAAGCCCATATCACATGGCTGGACGACAGAGAAGGCACATGAACTGCTGGTAGTAAATAAGAAATTTAAGGTAAATATAATATAGAATATGGGCAACTATGCGGTGATCACAAAGGAAGTTTGTAAATGCATTTCAAATATGGGCTTAGCACTTCAGTCACAACCTAACTTTCAAGTAGGCCTGGATCCCACTGCACTGCGGCTTGGAAAGACCCTCTGCCATTCAGTGTAGAAAAGCTATCGCCGACTGAAAAATCAGTGTGACGGGCACCCCACTGCATCCTGTAATAGATCATGTGCCAATGGGCACTGTTATTGAAGAGGAAGGTTTGCCCCGATTTTCTTGAAAAGAAAAGAGAGGCTACCTGCCTCCTTGGCATTTTTGTTTTGCCTTTTTTTTGCCCCGGGCTCTCTCCCGGACCAGAACTAGACCTTTTGGTTGCTGCCTCCTCCCTCCGTTTGGCATAGGAAGAGGTGCCCACACCGTCCGGTGGCATATGAAGAGGATACCCTCTCAAATGGGCCATAAAATGAGTAAACGTGCTTGCTGTGGCCAATGGGAGGGGCCGTGTCCGGTGTGAAATGAAACGTTCACTTTCTCCAGGCCGCAGAATGAGGGATCTCGATTCTTAGTTGGCGGCACATACTGCTACTGTGTACTGCGCACAGCGCGGAGGCGCAACCTGGAGGGGGGGAGGGGAACAGAGAGCCCTAGACGTGCGTCAAAACGCATTACAGCGGTCTGCCGGACGTGAGGAGGACAGCTTTGGTGCGAAGGGTTTCAGGCATTTTTTTTTCAGAGGGATAAATTGCAAAATACCCCCGTAAGTTGAGATATATGCCAAAATTCCCCTAAAAGATGTGGGTAGAGCGGAATCCCCCTCTGACAAAAAGCAAAATTTGTGAAATACCCCTAGCGTCGCTTGGACCCCCATCTTTGCAATAGTAGGTACCGGGTACCGTCCAACTTTGCAAATGCCCCAGTACTTGCCAACTTTTCGTAGGTGCTATTGCAAAAGGCCAAGGCCCAAATGGGGAGATCCAGATTGCAAAGTTGCACACCCGCCTGACAGGGGCACAACATAAACATTTCGGCCCAAAACGACATTCCGCTCTACCCACATCTTTCAGGGGCATTTTGGCATATATCTCAACTTATGGGGGTATTTTGCAAATTATCCCTTTTCCAGAAACATTTTATGTAGGTGGTTAGTTGAGTAAGATGCAAGATGAAATGGCAGGTGTTTTTTTCTCATATTTTCCAGTACTCAGCAGAGGCCCAAAAGGAAAAAGACATGGTGGTAATCCAACGGCCTAACTCAGTTGGTAAGGCACGCAAGTGGCATTCAGGAGGTCTTGGGTTCAATCCCCATTGGCCTCATGTACCTTCCGGCAAGCTTGGCGCCCGCCACCTAGAGATATGTCGTTGGTCCCCCGAGTGGCATTGAGCAGAGACTGCTGATGCTCATAGGGGGAGGGGACCGGAGGGGAGGCACAGTGACTGGCCCATCGAAGAAGCTCGGTCGTGATGCTACCGGTCGACCCTTGGCCGGTATCGCCCACCTGCTGTAGCAGGTATCGCACCTGCTGGTGGGTGCAGCTCCCGCATATTCCCTCGTTTGGCGGCTTGAGCACGGATGTGGCTGCTACGGGGTTCCCCGTAATACTATAATGAAAATAAAAAAAGGGCTGAAAGGTCATCCTGTCTAGATTCGACAGGTTATTGAATTGGTTGGAATTAGCCTTAAAAAAAATAAAATAAAAAAAAATGGTGGTGTACCTTCCCATGTTTAACTGGAAGATTCATTCTCATTTTGCGTATTTGGTAAGTAGTGGAGCGAGGTCCATAATCGCAGCATATGGGCCTCACTCCACTACACCAGAGGCTACATGCATTTGGCAGGCTGCACTAGCACAAAGTGAGTGTGTGTGTGCGTGTTTTTGTGTGTGTGCGTGTTTGTGTGTGTGTGAGAGAGAGAGGGGGGAGGGGGCTCTGTAGGGCGGAACATATTTTCTGTTGTTGGATGTAGAGATATTTTCTCTTGCAACATTGGCAAGTAGGATTGTCCGAGATGTCATGTCATGGGTCACGCACGTGAGCAGATGTGTATTGCAGGGCATGCAATGGCATGTGACATGTGACATGCTTGTTCCAGGGCATGTCGACCTTGCTCAATGTTCATAAACATGGCCGTGTTATAGCGCACTGAGAAGGGGCATGAGCTCAATGCAATTTCTTCCAATGTGTTAAGAGAATTGCAGAGCAAAGGTATCAAAGATTAAGCATGTTACAGGGCCTCGCCACAAATGCAAAAAAAATAAAAATCCGGCGGGTGCATCTGGCCATGTTGTTACAATATAAGCGGAAGGAAGAGAGAGAGAGAGAGAGAGAGAGAGAGAGAGAGAGAGAGAGAGAGAGAGAGAGAGAGAGAGAGAGACTGAAATAAAATAGAGAAGAGAGAGAGAGAGAGAGAGAGAGAGAGAGAGAGAGAGAGCAAAATACAGAAAGAGAGCGCGACCAACACTTTTTTTCTTTTTTCTTTTTTTTAAATTTGGACCATTTCTTGATTTATGTGTGTCATCCTTGCGCAGGGGCCATGCTAATGCTCTCTGTATCATTCCAATTTTAAAGGATGTCCTGAAGGACGTGACCAACACTTGCAAGCCACCAAAAAACCGAAAACCACTGATCGTTGTCGGGGCAGAAAACCTGACAAGGGTATCTGCCCGCGTTTTTCAACGTCGGACGGTGTCCGACCTTTTCACTAAATTGGAGGACTTGATGAGACTGACTCGGACATCACCTAAGTTTATTCAAACCTGACCTATGACTGAGGGATTAAAAGTTCTCGAATTCTGGCCTGGATGCGTGTGGCGTCCATAAGAAGCGGACGTGACAGGCAAGGTTTTGCTTGTCGCATGCCGTAGGGGTGCGCGGAGAAAGGAACAATTAAATTAAACCTATCCTACCTATAATAAGGTCACAGTCGCGCGATTCAGAGCCTAAGCAGGTTAAAAAGGGGTCATCGTGACAAGATTGGACCGTGTGGCAAAGGGTTCCGACGGGGAGGTGTTGTCCGACGGTCGGCACGTGGCAAAGGGACTTTTGGGGGAGGCTACGCCACTATATTTTTAGAAGGAAGTGCAGCAGTCACCTGCGCAGTTATTTTTTTCGTGCTGAGCGGCAATCATGGTGGGTCCCAGTGCGGCCTGGAGGTTGGGTTGACGCTGGTGTGTGGTTGAGACCATGTGGTAGCAGTGCGTGGACCGACGATATGAAGAGGGCACAGAGTGAGTGCTCGCGGCAATGGTTATTGGAGCTGTGGGTTGCACTGGCAGTTTGCGCCGGAAGGACACCTTTATTTTTTTGGGGGGCTCGCGACACATGCGATTTTCAGCCAGGGCCACCCTTTATTTTTTTTGCAGTGCAAGCGATTTTGGACTTGGGACCGTACGGTGCTTTGGCGGTGACGTGGGACCGTCTGGGACCATTTTGAGACTTGGTGGGACTGATTTTGAGGTTGAGACTGACACATGGTGTGACTATTGCGAGCGGACGTGGTGATTGGAGATGGTGCGGATCTGCGAATTGGGACTATATTGGGGCAGCCTGGGACACTGTGACCACGTGAAAACTCATTTGTGGGAACACCCTAAGGCTCCCGGAGGGCTATCTCGCTTGAGTTGTGTGACCCGGCCTCTGCTCATCTGGACACTTGGAGAAGGGCGCAGACTGTAACTCAGGAGGAAGGCCACAACCTGTAGAGTTGTGAGCCGCACATTCTTCTACGACAATTATTCTCTTCTGATTGATGTACTACCCGACTTTCTTGAGTGGGCCGGATCAAACTTCACTCGAGGTTAGTTGAATGACTCAGACTTCCTTTCACACCTGTGTGAACCCGCACTTTGCTTGACCCTGTTCGTTTAAATATTCAAAAGAAAAGGTAGAGGAAAGTTGTGCAAATCATGCATGTGAGTAAGAAGGTCTGACGTGAATATGTGATTGCACTGTTTTCTTTTGAACTCGTTTTTTATGCATGTTGTGCAGATAGGTAGAAGGGTGCTTGAAACGGAGGTTGATTATGCCTGTTGGATAAAAGAGAAGAGGATTGTCTTTTCTTTACTTCTCACCCGCCGCATGATAGAAAAGATTCATTATTTGAAAAACTTTGGCTCTGTATTCAACATAAAATTATTTCAATTGAAATAAACTTGGAGCGGATAAGGTCAAACAAATTTAGCTTTCTGCTCATGATTGACTTTTCTATCCCGAACGACCTTCTCTACCAATACCTGTCCAAATGATTCTCGTTGTCTATTTTCTTCAGTTTCTTTTTCATATAAGTTACTCAAAACTTCTGAACAATGAGAGTAAAAAAAAACCTACTCATGGCGAACACAGTCTTTCTCTCTAGGAAGCATCCAAGGCGGGGGTTCGTATGCTTTCGAAGCCGGCCCTGTTAACGACTTGGAGTGGACCCGATTCGTCGGGGGTGGTACTCTGCCGACTCGGTGGTGACGGCCCAACCTCTGAGATCCGAGTCTTCGGGCTCGGGCGAGGGGAAGGAGTATCCACAAGACCACTTCCTAGGGGGATAGGTGCGTGTCAGGGACAGAAGAAGCTCCAACCCACAAAAAGAAGTAGGTAATGAAGGTGATGGTTCTCTTTGCGCAGTGATAGCGACTGCGGCTTTGCTTTAAGTAACTTGATGAGGAATGAATACTTCATCATTCGTGGAACAAAAAGAGTAATTATTGCCCAGGAGGACAAAGCGACCAACAAAATTTTTACTCGCTAGATAATACTTTCCTCCAAGCGCGTTGCACATGGTACGGAGATGTGGTCGAACCGAGAGTTTAGACTTCGGCCAGGAACCAGATCACTGGATGATCTGCATGACAGCGGTGAAATTTACTTGTAGAAGTCATTCCTGGCAGGGTTTAATAGGTGTCGACAGACCCGACCGTAAGTTAAAGGGTAGGTTATCCTTCTTAATCTTTCGTCAGTATCGAGCCTCCGCCCTGAAAACAGCGGAATAATAATTTATTCGGTCATATAGGTCGAGAAGAATAGCTTTGGCATATCATTTCATCAAGTCAAAATCCAATCTTGTGTGATTGGATATAAAGTGTATTGATTTATTTATTTATTTTGTGGTCGGAGAGTTATAAAGGGACTAGGATTATATTGTGGGTTTCACGTTTGCTTAAGACCGTCCTAGTAGACCGACGTTCGTTCGTACATAGGAGATCAACGCCCTGGGAGACAAACAACGTTCAGGTCCACTTGGCATTAACCAAGCGTACCTATACTTCAGCGAGCGAGCAAACGCCCTCGGCTGACCTACCTCTGCAATTGCATGTAAAAGTTTTCCCACGTGGGTCGGTAGCTCGGTAGGAATACGCCCCTAAGGGTGGTGACAACCCCTTAGGGAAGGTAAGATGTGCCCCACGAAAACCTATCCTGTCGTAGGGGACCGTGTGATGTACAGCTGGCGCACTCGGCTAGAGCGGCGAAGGGACAATGCAACCGCGCCCGTCCCAGCGGTTCGTGGGACTATTTATGCATCGTCCTAAGTTGTCTCTTGGTTTTGTTTTGTTTTAACTCCTGCATGACATAGTCGGGAGGGCCCTCGCTCACGCTCACGCGGGGGCCGATGCGCTCGGCATCGCCATCCCACTTAGATCTTCACAGGCTATACTCCCCCGCACACGGATCTTTCCCCCCTTTCATCTCCCACTTTTGTTTCTTGTTTTTTTCCCGCCTGTTTATAGACAAATTCACGGTCAAATTCATGAATTTTGTTTTATTGTTTTTCACCCGCCTGCTTATGGATAGATTCACGGTGGAATTCACGAGCGAGCGAGGGAGCGAGAGAGAGAGAGAGAGAGAGAGAGAGAGAGAGAGAGAGAGAGAGAGAGAGAGAGAGAGAGAGAGAGAGAGAGAGAGAGAGATTTCGATCGGTAGGAGCAGCAACGCTACGACCAACAGGTAAGTCTCCAATCCCACAACTGCCCTCACGCTATGTCCATCGATAGGATGAGCAAAATCGAATGAATCTTCCGCTATAACAC